>JAUJYP020001034.1:0-505252 GCA_030674075.2 Linum usitatissimum | reverse complement strand
TTGAATGATGATAAGAGACATGTTCTCTGCGCTTTGTAATTATTTGGAGGGTAATTGGATTCGAAGGTGGGAAGTTTCCCAAAATCGTGCTCGCCGATTTCGAAGGATCGCACCATATCGCACTCCGGTCGAAATGAAAGACTTTGCCCATACCATGTCCGGACCAGGTGGGTAATGGGCTATTTGAAGACCAAAGAAAGGTCGATGGAAGCAAAGGAAAAGGAGTTTGGGAACGAATCCCACGTGTGGACTTGTTACCGTGATGCAAGGTTAACGAACGACGCCTCTCACACCTTTTCGAGCCCGGTTCATATTTTCTCGTCCCTTATGAAGAGCACACGTTCAGTAACTCCTATGGGACGTCACTAACGCCTGCCTGGCCGAACTACCAATTCCGCCACTCAAAAGCTTCTACTTATGCTGCAAATACCTACGAGTCCATAAATTGGCCCCAACCATTAAGGACGAAACCCAAAGGCGGAAGAAATCCGATTTCATCTAAGATTTTATTCAAACTTGGACACCAAGTCGCCTTAATTTTGATCCTTCTTGCTTAGTTGTTAGTAGACACGCACCATACCTGTGGGCACTATGAAAATTAAAAGTGGCACAATTCCAAGCCGCATGGTGCACTAAGTGCATGTGTGTGTTTTTCCATCTTTGCAGTCGAATAATGCATAGTATAAATGTAATGTACTTATGTGCACCATGTATCGTTCGATTAATGATGTTCATCGTAAGAAAGCATATGGTTCATGGTGGAAGCTGATGAGGTTATTGCTCCGCTTCCTAAACAATGTTTCAAAGTCCTAGGCACCCGAGACCCTCCATTGCACTCAACGACAAGGCCATCAAATTTTTTGTAACTGTGGATCCAACTCAAGCATTTTGTAGAGAAGATCTCTTACTAGTATACAAGGGGGTCCCTACTCTTGATCAAAGAAGACAAATTCATCCCTGCAAGAATCGGCGATCCAAAGAGTGGCACGGATTTTTAACCATGGTATCGACGTTGTGCATCTTCATCATCAGGGACGTCACGATCATATGAACCCAAGAATCGAGATTCTCAAGAAAGAGAAATTCGAGCAAACTTTGCTCGCACTATCTTTGGAGTAGAGTTTTTGAATGATGATAAGAGACATGTGTTCTTGCGCTTGTAATTATTTGGGAGGGTAATTGGATTCTAAGGTGGGGTGTTGCCCAAAATCGTGGTTCTCCGCCGATTTCGAAGTGATTTTGCACCATATCGCACTCCGGCCGAAATGACAGCACTTTGCCCATCACCATGTCTCGACCAGGGATGTAATGGGCTAGCTTTGAAGACCACAAAGGCCGATTCAAGGGTGGCGATCCCCGTGGCTTGTTCCGTGATGCTGTCTACGGGCTCTCTCCACCTTTTCGGCCCGGTTCATATTGCCCCCTGGAGCATACTGCCCGCACCTCCGTGACGTCACTACGCCCGTTCCGGACTACCAATCGGCCACTCAAAAGCCTCACTTATGCCAGCCTAGCGAGCCTACGAATTGGCCCTGACCATTAAGGACGAAACCTGGGCTTATGCAATCCGATTTCATCTAGTATTTTATTCAAACTTGGACACCAAGTCGCCTTAATTTAGATCCTTCTTGCTTAGTTGTTAGTAGAATCGCACCATACCAAGGGGCACTATGAAAATTAAAGGGCACAATTCAAAGTGCATGGTGCACGGTGCATGGTGGAAGAGCGCCATAGGAAGCTGAATAATGCATAGTATAAATGTAATGTACTTATGTGCACCATGTGTCGTTCATTGGGGGTTTTCCGTGCGAGGAAGTCTGTTGCTTGTTGGGGGTGGGTGTGGGTGTGTGTACGTGCGGTTCCTAAACAATGTTTCAAAGTCCTAGGCACCCGAGACCCCTCGAAAGCACTCAACGACAAGGCCATCAATTTTTTGTAATCAAGGATCCAACTCAAGCATTTTGTAGAGAAGATCTCTTAGAAGTATACAAGGGGGTCCCTACCTTTGATCAAAGAAGACAAATTCATCACAGTAAGAATTGGCGATCCAAAGAGTGGCACGGATTTTGCACCGCGGCATTGACGCGGCATCTTCATCATCATCAACGTCACGGTCGCACCCAAGAATCGAGATTCGCAAGAAAGAGAGTTCGAGCAAACTTTGCTCGCACTATCTTTGGAGTAGAGTTTTTGAATGATGATAAGAGACATGTTCTCGGTTTGTAATTATTTGGAGGGTAATTGGATTCGAAGGTGGGAAGTTGCCCAAAATCGTGTTCGCCGATTTCGAAGGATTGCACCATATCGCACTCCGGTCGAAATGAAAGACTTTGCCCATACCATGTCTGGACCAGGTGGGTAATGGGCTATTTGAAGACCAGCAAGGTCGATGGAAGCGAGGGGAAAAGGAGTTTGGGAACGAATCCCACGGGTGGACTTGTTACCGTGATGCCGGTGCCAACGAACGAGGCCTCTCACACCTTTTCGAGCCCGGTTCATATTTTCTCGTCCCTTATGAAGAGCACACGTTCGGTAACTCCTATGGGACGTCACTAACGCTTTGTTCAAGCCGGACTACCAATCGGCCACTCAAAAGCCTCACTTATGCCGGCCTACGAGCCTACAAATTGGCCCCAACCATTAAGGACGAAACCTAGGCTTATGCAATCCGATTTCATCTAGTATTTTATTCAAACTTGGACACCAAGACGCCTTAATTTAGATCCTTCTTGCTTAGTTGTTAGTAGAATCGCACCATACCAAGGGGCACTATGAAAATTAAAAGGGCACAATTCCAAGCTGCATGGTGCACGGTGCATGGTGGAAGAGCGCCATAGGAAGGCGAATAATGCATAGTATAAATGTAATGTACTTATGTGCACCATGTGTCGTTCATTGTGGATGTTCATCGTAAGAAAGCATATGGTTCATGGTGGAAGTTGATGAGGTTATGTCCGCCGGTTCCTAAACAATGTTTCAAAGTCCTAGGCACCCGAGACCCCTCGAAAGCACTCAACGACAAGGCCATCAATTTTTTGTAATCAAGGATCCAACTCAAGCATTTTGTAGAGAAGATCTCTTAGAAGTATACAAGGGGGTCCCTACCTTTGATCAAAGAAGACAAATTCATCCCGTAAGAATTGGCGATCCAAAGAGTGGCACGGATTTTGCACCGCGGCATTGACGCGAGCATCTTCATCATCATCAACGTCACGGTCGCACCCAAGAATCGAGATTCGCAAGAAAGAGAGTTCGAGCAAACTTTGCTCGCACTATCTTTGGAGTAGAGTTTTTGAATGATGATAAGAGACATGTTCTGCGGTTTGTAATTATTTGGAGGGTAATTGGATTCGAAGGTGGGAAGTTGCCCAAAATCGTGTTCGCCGATTTCGAAGGATTGCACCATATCGCACTCCGGTCGAAATGAAAGACTTTGCCCATACCATGTCTGGACCAGGTGGGTAATGGGCTATTTGAAGACCAGCAAGGTCGATGGAAGCGGGGAAAAAGGAGTTTGGGAACGAATCCCACGGGTGGACTTGTTACCGTGATGCCGGTGCCAACGAACGAGGCCTCTCACACCTTTTCGAGCCTGGTTCATATTTTCTCGTCCCTTATGAAGAGCACACGTTCGGTAACTCCTATGGGACGTCACTAACGCTGTTCAAGCCGGACTACCAATCGGCCACTCAAAAGCCTCACTTATGCCGGCCTACGAGCCTACAAATTGGCCCCAACCATTAAGGACGAAACCTAGGCTTATGCAATCCGATTTCATCTAGTATTTTATTCAAACTTGGACACCAAGTCGCCTTAATTTAGATCCTTCTTGCTTAGTTGTTAGTAGAATCGCACCATACCAAGGGGCACTATGAAAATTAAAAGGGCACAATTCCAAGTCGCATGGTGCACGGTGCATGGTGGAAGAGCGCCATAGGAAGGCTGAATAATGCATAGTATAAATGTAATGTACTTATGTGCACCATGTGTCGTTCATTGTGGATGTTCATCGTAAGAAAGCATATGGTTCATGGTGGAAGTTGATGAGGTTATGTCCGCAGTTCCTAAACAATGTTTCAAAGTCCTAGGCACCCGAGACCCCTCGAAAGCACTCAACGACAAGGCCATCAATTTTTTGTAATCAAGGATCCAACTCAAGCATTTTGTAGAGAAGATCTCTTAGAAGTATACAAGGGGGTCCCTACCTTTGATCAAAGAAGACAAATTCATCACTGTAAGAATTGGCGATCCAAAGAGTGGCACGGATTTTGCACCGCGGCATTGACGCGAGGCATCTTCATCATCATCAACGTCACGGTCGCACCCAAGAATCGAGATTCGCAAGAAAGAGAGTTCGAGCAAACTTTGCTCGCACTATCTTTGGAGTAGAGTTTTTGAATGATGATAAGAGACATGTTCTGCGGTTTGTAATTATTTGGAGGGTAATTGGATTCGAAGGTGGGAAGTTGCCCAAAATCGTGTTCGCCGATTTCGAAGGATTGCACCATATCGCACTCCGGTCGAAATGAAAGACTTTGCCCATACCATGTCTGGACCAGGTGGGTAATGGGCTATTTGAAGACCAGCAAGGTCGATGGAAGCGGGGAAAAGGAGTTTGGGAACGAATCCCACGGGTGGACTTGTTACCGTGATGCCGGTGCCAACGAACGAGGCCTCTCACACCTTTTCGAGCCTGGTTCATATTTTCTCGTCCCTTATGAAGAGCACACGTTCGGTAACTCCTATGGGACGTCACTAACGCTTGTTCAAGCCGGACTACCAATCGGCCACTCAAAAGCCTCACTTATGCCGGCCTACGAGCCTACAAATTGGCCCCAACCATTAAGGACGAAACCTAGGCTTATGCAATCCGATTTCATCTAGTATTTTATTCAAACTTGGACACCAAGTCGCCTTAATTTAGATCCTTCTTGCTTAGTTGTTAGTAGAATCGCACCATACCAAGGGGCACTATGAAAATTAAAAGGGCACAATTCCAAGCTGCATGGTGCACGGTGCATGGTGGAAGAGCGCCATAGGAAGCTGAATAATGCATAGTATAAATGTAATGTACTTATGTGCACCATGTGTCGTTCATTGTGGATGTTCATCGTAAGAAAGCATATGGTTCATGGTGGAAGTTGATGAGGTTATGTCCGCGGTTCTAAACAATGTTTCAAAGTCCTAGGCACCCGAGACCCCTCGAAAGCACTCAACGACAAGGCCATCAATTTTTTGTAATCAAGGATCCAACTCAAGCATTTTGTAGAGAAGATCTCTTAGAAGTATACAAGGGGGTCCCTACCTTTGATCAAAGAAGACAAATTCATCCTGTAAGAATTGGCGATCCAAAGAGTGGCACGGATTTTGCACCGCGGCATTGACGCAGCATCTTCATCATCATCAACGTCACGGTCGCACCCAAGAATCGAGATTCGCAAGAAAGAGAGTTCGAGCAAACTTTGCTCGCACTATCTTTGGAGTAGAGTTTTTGAATGATGATAAGAGACATGTTCTGCGGTTTGTAATTATTTGGAGGGTAATTGGATTCGAAGGTGGGAAGTTGCCCAAAATCGTGTTCGCCGATTTCGAAGGATTGCACCATATCGCACTCCGGTCGAAATGAAAGACTTTGCCCATACCATGTCTGGACCAGGTGGGTAATGGGCTATTTGAAGACCAGCAAGGTCGATGGAAGCGAGGGAAAAGGAGTTTGGGAACGAATCCCACGGGTGGACTTGTTACCGTGATGCCGGTGCCAACGAACGAGGCCTCTCACACCTTTTCGAGCCTGGTTCATATTTTCTCGTCCCTTATGAAGAGCACACGTTCGGTAACTCCTATGGGACGTCACTAACGCTGTTCAAGCCCGGACTACCAATCGGCCACTCAAAAGCCTCACTTATGCCGGCCTACGAGCCTACAAATTGGCCCCAACCATTAAGGACGAAACCTAGGCTTATGCAATCCGATTTCATCTAGTATTTTATTCAAACTTGGACACCAAGTCGCCTTAATTTAGATCCTTCTTGCTTAGTTGTTAGTAGAATCGCACCATACCAAGGGGCACTATGAAAATTAAAAGGGCACAATTCCAAGGCGCATGGTGCACGGTGCATGGTGGAAGAGCGCCATAGGAAGGTGAATAATGCATAGTATAAATGTAATGTACTTATGTGCACCATGTGTCGTTCATTGTGGATGTTCATCGTAAGAAAGCATATGGTTCATGGTGGAAGTTGATGAGGTTATGTCCGCGGTTCTAAACAATGTTTCAAAGTCCTAGGCACCCGAGACCCCTCGAAAGCACTCAACGACAAGGCCATCAATTTTTTGTAATCAAGGATCCAACTCAAGCATTTTGTAGAGAAGATCTCTTAGAAGTATACAAGGGGGTCCCTACCTTTGATCAAAGAAGACAAATTCATCCTGTAAGAATTGGCGATCCAAAGAGTGGCACGGATTTTGCACCGCGGCATTGACGCGGCATCTTCATCATCATCAACGTCACGGTCGCACCCAAGAATCGAGATTCGCAAGAAAGAGAGTTCGAGCAAACTTTGCTCGCACTATCTTTGGAGTAGAGTTTTTGAATGATGATAAGAGACATGTTCTGCAGTTTGTAATTATTTGGAGGGTAATTGGATTCGAAGGTGGGAAGTTGCCCAAAATCGTGTTCGCCGATTTCGAAGGATTGCACCATATCGCACTCCGGTCGAAATGAAAGACTTTGCCCATACCATGTCTGGACCAGGTGGGTAATGGGCTATTTGAAGACCAGCAAGGTCGATGGAAGCGAGGGAAAAGGAGTTTGGGAACGAATCCCACAGGTGGACTTGTTACCGTGATGCCAGTGCCAACGAACGAGGCCTCTCACACCTTTTCGAGCCTGGTTCATATTTTCTCGTCCCTTATGAAGAGCACACGTTCAGTAACTCCTATGGGACGTCACTAACGCCTGTTCAAGCCAGACTACCAATCGGCCACTCAAAAGCCTCACTTATGCCAGCCTACGAGCCTACAAATTGGCCCCAACCATTAAGGACGAAACCTAGGCTTATGCAATCCGATTTCATCTAGTATTTTATTCAAACTTGGACACCAAGTCGCCTTAATTTAGATCCTTCTTGCTTAGTTGTTAGTAGAATCGCACCATACCAAGGGGCACTATGAAAATTAAAAGGGCACAATTCCAAGCTGCATGGTGCACGGTGCATGGTGGAAGAGCGCCATAGGAAGGTAGCGAATAATGCATAGTATAAATGTAATGTACTTATGTGCACCATGTGTCGTTCATTGTGGATGTTCATCGTAAGAAAGCATATGGTTCATGGTGGAAGTTGATGAGGTTATGTCCGCGAGTTCCTAAACAATGTTTCAAAGTCCTAGGCACCCGAGACCCCTCGAAAGCACTCAACGACAAGGCCATCAATTTTTTGTAATCAAGGATCCAACTCAAGCATTTTGTAGAGAAGATCTCTTAGAAGTATACAAGGGGTCCCTACCTTTGATCAAAGAAGACAAATTCATCCCAGTAAGAATTGGCGATCCAAAGAGTGGCACGGATTTTGCACCGCGGCATTGACGCCGGCATCTTCATCATCATCAACGTCACGGTCGCACCCAAGAATCGAGATTCGCAAGAAAGAGAGTTCGAGCAAACTTTGCTCGCACTATCTTTGGAGTAGAGTTTTTGAATGATGATAAGAGACATGTTCTGCAGTTTGTAATTATTTGGAGGGTAATTGGATTCGAAGGTGGGAAGTTGCCCAAAATCGTGTTCGCCGATTTCGAAGGATTGCACCATATCGCACTCCGGTCGAAATGAAAGACTTTGCCCATACCATGTACGGGACCAGGTGGGTAATGGGCTATTTGAAGACCAGCAAGGTCGATGGAAGCGGGGGAAAAGGAGTTTGGGAACGAATCCCACGGGTGGACTTGTTACCGTGATGCCAGTTGCCAACGAACGAGGCCTCTCACACCTTTTCGAGCCTGGTTCATATTTTCTCGTCCCTTATGAAGAGCACACGTTCGGTAACTCCTATGGGACGTCACTAACGCTTGTTCAAGCCGGACTACCAATCGGCCACTCAAAAGCCTCACTTATGCCGGCCTACGAGCCTACAAATTGGCCCCAACCATTAAGGACGAAACATAGGCTTATGCAATCCGATTTCATCTAGTATTTTATTCAAACTTGGACACCAAGACGCCTTAATTTAGATCCTTCTTGCTTAGTTGTTAGTAGAATCGCACCATACCAAGGGGCACTATGAAAATTAAAAGGGCACAATTCCAAGGCGCATGGTGCACGGTGCATGGTGGAAGAGCGCCATAGGAAGCCGAATAATGCATAGTATAAATGTAATGTACTTATGTGCACCATGTGTCGTTCATTGTGGATGTTCATCGTAAGAAAGCATATGGTTCATGGTGGAAGTTGATGAGGTTATGTCCGCAGTTCCTAAACAATGTTTCAAAGTCCTAGGCACCCGAGACCCCTCGAAAGCACTCAACGACAAGGCCATCAATTTTTTGTAATCAAGGATCCAACTCAAGCATTTTGTAGAGAAGATCTCTTAGAAGTATACAAGGGGGTCCCTACCTTTGATCAAAGAAGACAAATTCATCCTGTAAGAATTGGCGATCCAAAGAGTGGCACGGATTTTGCACCGCGGCATTGACGCAGCATCTTCATCATCATCAACGTCACGGTCGCACCCAAGAATCGAGATTCGCAAGAAAGAGAGTTCGAGCAAACTTTGCTCGCACTATCTTTGGAGTAGAGTTTTTGAATGATGATAAGAGACATGTTCTGCGGTTTGTAATTATTTGGAGGGTAATTGGATTCGAAGGTGGGAAGTTGCCCAAAATCGTGTTCGCCGATTTCGAAGGATTGCACCATATCGCACTCCGGTCGAAATGAAAGACTTTGCCCATACCATGTCTGGACCAGGTGGGTAATGGGCTATTTGAAGACCAGCAAGGTCGATGGAAGCGGGGAAAAGGAGTTTGGGAACGAATCCCACGGGTGGACTTGTTACGGTGATGCCAGTGCCAACGAACGAGGCCTCTCACACCTTTTCGAGCCTGGTTCATATTTTCTCGTCCCTTATGAAGAGCACACGTTCGGTAACTCCTATGGGACGTCACTAACGCTGTTCAAGCCGGACTACCAATCGGCCACTCAAAAGCCTCACTTATGCCGGCCTACGAGCCTACAAATTGGCCCCAACCATTAAGGACGAAACATAGGCTTATGCAATCCGATTTCATCTAGTATTTTATTCAAACTTGGACACCAAGACGCCTTAATTTAGATCCTTCTTGCTTAGTTGTTAGTAGAATCGCACCATACCAAGGGGCACTATGAAAATTAAAAGGGCACAATTCCAAGGCGCATGGTGCACGGTGCATGGTGGAAGAGCGCCGTAGGAAGCTGAATAATGCATAGTATAAATGTAATGTACTTATGTGCACCATGTGTCGTTCATTGTGGATGTTCATCGTAAGAAAGCATATGGTTCATGGTGGAAGTTGATGAGGTTATGTCCGCGGTTCTAAACAATGTTTCAAAGTCCTAGGCACCCGAGACCCCTCGAAAGCACTCAACGACAAGGCCATCAATTTTTTGTAATCAAGGATCCAACTCAAGCATTTTGTAGAGAAGATCTCTTAGAAGTATACAAGGGGGTCCCTACCTTTGATCAAAGAAGACAAATTCATCATAAGAATTGGCGATCCAAAGAGTGGCACGGATTTTGCACCGCGGCATTGACGCAGGCATCTTCATCATCATCAACGTCACGGTCGCACCCAAGAATCGAGATTCGCAAGAAAGAGAGTTCGAGCAAACTTTGCTCGCACTATCTTTGGAGTAGAGTTTTTGAATGATGATAAGAGACATGTTCTGCAGTTTGTAATTATTTGGAGGGTAATTGGATTCGAAGGTGGGAAGTTGCCCAAAATCGTGTTCGCCGATTTCGAAGGATTGCACCATATCGCACTCCGGTCGAAATGAAAGACTTTGCCCATACCATGTACGGACCAGGTGGGTAATGGGCTATTTGAAGACCAGCAAGGTCGATGGAAGCGAGGAAAAGGAGTTTGGGAACGAATCCCACGGGTGGACTTGTTACCGTGATGCCGGTGCCAACGAACGAGGCCTCTCACACCTTTTCGAGCCTGGTTCATATTTTCTCGTCCCTTATGAAGAGCACACGTTCGGTAACTCCTATGGGACGTCACTAACGCACGTTCAAGCCGGACTACCAATCGGCCACTCAAAAGCCTCACTTATGCCAGCCTGCGAGCCTACAAATTGGCCCCAACCATTAAGGACGAAACCTACGCTTATGCAATCCGATTTCATCTAGTATTTTATTCAAACTTGGACACCAAGACGCCTTAATTTAGATCCTTCTTGCTTAGTTGTCAGTAGAATCGCAGCATACCAAGGGGCACTATGAAAATTAAAAGGGCACAATTCCAAGCTGCATGGTGCACGGTGCATGGTGGAAGAGCGCCATAGGAAGCTGAATAATGCATAGTATAAATGTAATGTACTTATGTGCACCATGTGTCGTTCATTGTGGATGTTCATCGTAAGAAAGCATATGGTTCATGGTGGAAGTTGATGAGGTTATGTCCGCGAGTTCCTAAACAATGTTTCAAAGTCCTAGGCACCCGAGACCCCTCGAAAGCACTCAACGACAAGGCCATCAATTTTTTGTAATCAAGGATCCAACTCAAGCATTTTGTAGAGAAGATCTCTTAGAAGTATACAAGGGGGTCCCTACCTTTGATCAAAGAAGACAAATTCATCTGTAAGAATTGGCGATCCAAAGAGTGGCACGGATTTTGCACCGCGGCATTGACGCCGGCATCTTCATCATCATCAACGTCACGGTCGCACCCAAGAATCGAGATTCGCAAGAAAGAGAGTTCGAGCAAACTTTGCTCGCACTATCTTTGGAGTAGAGTTTTTGAATGATGATAAGAGACATGTTCTGCGGTTTGTAATTATTTGGAGGGTAATTGGATTCGAAGGTGGGAAGTTGCCCAAAATCGTGTTCGCCGATTTCGAAGGATTGCACCATATCGCACTCCGGTCGAAATGAAAGACTTTGCCCATACCATGTCTGGACCAGGTGGGTAATGGGCTATTTGAAGACCAGCAAGGTCGATGGAAGCGAGGGGAAAAGGAGTTTGGGAACGAATCCCACGGGTGGACTTGTTACCGTGATGCCGGTGCCAACGAACGAGGCCTCTCACACCTTTTCGAGCCTGGTTCATATTTTCTCGTCCCTTATGAAGAGCACACGTTCGGTAACTCCTATGGGACGTCACTAACGCCTGTTCAAGCGGACTACCAATCGGCCACTCAAAAGCCTCACTTATGCCGACCCTACGAGCCTACAAATTGGCCCCAACCATTAAGGACGAAACATAGGCTTATGCAATCCGATTTCATCTAGTATTTTATTCAAACTTGGACACCAAGACGCCTTAATTTAGATCCTTCTTGCTTAGTTGTTAGTAGAATCGCACCATACCAAGGGGCACTATGAAAATTAAAAGGGCACAATTCCAAGCTGCATGGTGCACGGTGCATGGTGGAAGAGCGCCATAGGAAGCTGAATAATGCATAGTATAAATGTAATGTACTTATGTGCACCATGTGTCGTTCATTGTGGATGTTCATCGTAAGAAAGCATATGGTTCATGGTGGAAGTTGATGAGGTTATGTCCACGGTTCCTTAAACAATGTTTCAAAGTCCTAGGCACCCGAGACCCCTCGAAAGCACTCAACGACAAGGCCATCAATTTTTTGTAATCAAGGATCCAACTCAAGCATTTTGTAGAGAAGATCTCTTAGAAGTATACAAGGGGGTCCCTACCTTTGATCAAAGAAGACAAATTCATCCTGTAAGAATTGGCGATCCAAAGAGTGGCACGGATTTTGCACCGCGGCATTGACGCAGGCATCTTCATCATCATCAACGTCACGGTCGCACCCAAGAATCGAGATTCGCAAGAAGAGAGAGTTCGAGCAAACTTTGCTCGCACTATCTTTGGAGTAGAGTTTTTGAATGATGATAAGAGACATGTTCTGCAGTTTGTAATTATTTGGAGGGTAATTGGATTCGAAGGTGGGAAGTTGCCCAAAATCGTGTTCGCCGATTTCGAAGGATTGCACCATATCGCACTCCGGTCGAAATGAAAGACTTTGCCCATACCATGTATGGACCAGGTGGGTAATGGGCTATTTGAAGACCAGCAAGGTCGATGGAAGCAGGGGAAAAGGAGTTTGGGAACGAATCCCACAGGTGGACTTGTTACCGTGATGCCAGTGCCAACGAACGAGGCCTCTCACACCTTTTCGAGCCTGGTTCATATTTTCTCGTCCCTTATGAAGAGCACACGTTCAGTAACTCCTATGGGACGTCACTAACGCTTGTTCAAGCCAGACTACCAATCGGCCACTCAAAAGCCTCACTTATGCCGCCCTACGAGCCTACAAATTGGCCCCAACCATTAAGGACGAAACCTAGGCTTATGCAATCCGATTTCATCTAGTATTTTATTCAAACTTGGACACCAAGTCGCCTTAATTTAGATCCTTCTTGCTTAGTTGTTAGTAGAATCGCACCCTACCAAGGGGCACTATGAAAATTAAAAGGGCACAATTCCAAGCTGCATGGTGCACGGTGCATGGTGGAAGAGCGCCATAGGAAGCTGAATAATGCATAGTATAAATGTAATGTACTTATGTGCACCATGTGTCGTTCATTGTGGATGTTCATCGTAAGAAAGCATATGGTTCATGGTGGAAGTTGATGAGGTTATGTCCGCAGTTCCTAAACAATGTTTCAAAGTCCTAGGCACCCGAGACCCCTCGAAAGCACTCAACGACAAGGCCATCAATTTTTTGTAATCAAGGATCCAACTCAAGCATTTTGTAGAGAAGATCTCTTAGAAGTATACAAGGGGTCCCTACCTTTGATCAAAGAAGACAAATTCATCACATAAGAATTGGCGATCCAAAGAGTGGCACGGATTTTGCACCGCGGCATTGACGCCAGCATCTTCATCATCATCAACGTCACGGTCGCACCCAAGAATCGAGATTCGCAAGAAGAGAGTTCGAGCAAACTTTGCTCGCACTATCTTTGGAGTAGAGTTTTTGAATGATGATAAGAGACATGTTCTGCGGTTTGTAATTATTTGGAGGGTAATTGGATTCGAAGGTGGGAAGTTGCCCAAAATCGTGTTCGCCGATTTCGAAGGATTGCACCATATCGCACTCCGGTCGAAATGAAAGACTTTGCCCATACCATGTCCGGACCAGGTGGGTAATGGGCTATTTGAAGACCAGCAAGGTCGATGGAAGCGAGGGGAAAAGGAGTTTGGGAACGAATCCCACGGGTGGACTTGTTACCGTGATGCCGGTGCCAACGAACGAGGCCTCTCACACCTTTTCGAGCCTGGTTCATATTTTCTCGTCCCTTATGAAGAGCACACGTTCGGTAACTCCTATGGGACGTCACTAACGCTCGTTCAAGCCGGACTACCAATCGGCCACTCAAAAGCCTCACTTATGCCGGCCTACGAGCCTACAAATTGGCCCCAACCATTAAGGACGAAACCTAGGCTTATGCAATCCGATTTCATCTAGTATTTTATTCAAACTTGGACACCAAGTCGCCTTAATTTAGATCCTTCTTGCTTAGTTGTTAGTAGAATCGCACCCTACCAAGGGGCACTATGAAAATTAAAAGGGCACAATTCCAAGGCGCATGGTGCACGGTGCATGGTGGAAGAGCGCCATAGGAAGTCGAATAATGCATAGTATAAATGTAATGTACTTATGTGCACCATGTGTCGTTCATTGTGGATGTTCATCGTAAGAAAGCATATGGTTCATGGTGGAAGTTGATGAGGTTATGTCCGCAGTTCCTAAACAATGTTTCAAAGTCCTAGGCACCCGAGACCCCTCGAAAGCACTCAACGACAAGGCCATCAATTTTTTGTAATCAAGGATCCAACTCAAGCATTTTGTAGAGAAGATCTCTTAGAAGTATACAAGGGGGTCCCTACCTTTGATCAAAGAAGACAAATTCATCCTGTAAGAATTGGCGATCCAAAGAGTGGCACGGATTTTGCACCGCGGCATTGACGCGAGCATCTTCATCATCATCAACGTCACGGTCGCACCCAAGAATCGAGATTCGCAAGAAAGAGAGTTCGAGCAAACTTTGCTCGCACTATCTTTGGAGTAGAGTTTTTGAATGATGATAAGAGACATGTTCTGCAGTTTGTAATTATTTGGAGGGTAATTGGATTCGAAGGTGGGAAGTTGCCCAAAATCGTGTTCGCCGATTTCGAAGGATTGCACCATATCGCACTCCGGTCGAAATGAAAGACTTTGCCCATACCATGTCTGGACCAGGTGGGTAATGGGCTATTTGAAGACCAGCAAGGTCGATGGAAGCGAGGGAAAAGGAGTTTGGGAACGAATCCCACGAGTGGACTTGTTACCGTGATGCCGGTGCCAACGAACGAGGCCTCTCACACCTTTTCGAGCCCGGTTCATATTTTCTCGTCCCTTATGAAGAGCACACGTTCGGTAACTCCTATGGGACGTCACTAACGCTGTTCAAGCCGGACTACCAATCGGCCACTCAAAAGCCTCACTTATGCCGGCCTACGAGCCTACAAATTGGCCCCAACCATTAAGGACGAAACCTAGGCTTATGCAATCCGATTTCATCTAGTATTTTATTCAAACTTGGACACCAAGACGCCTTAATTTAGATCCTTCTTGCTTAGTTGTTAGTAGAATCGCACCATACCAAGGGGCACTATGAAAATTAAAAGGGCACAATTCCAAGCCGCATGGTGCACGGTGCATGGTGGAAGAGCGCCATAGGAAGCTGAATAATGCATAGTATAAATGTAATGTACTTATGTGCACCATGTGTCGTTCATTGTGGATGTTCATCGTAAGAAAGCATATGGTTCATGGTGGAAGTTGATGAGGTTATGTCCGCGGTTCCTAAACAATGTTTCAAAGTCCTAGGCACCCGAGACCCCTCGAAAGCACTCAACGACAAGGCCATCAATTTTTTGTAATCAAGGATCCAACTCAAGCATTTTGTAGAGAAGATCTCTTAGAAGTATACAAGGGGGTCCCTACCTTTGATCAAAGAAGACAAATTCATCCTCGTAAGAATTGGCGATCCAAAGAGTGGCACGGATTTTGCACCGCGGCATTGACGCGAGGCATCTTCATCATCATCAACGTCACGGTCGCACCCAAGAATCGAGATTCGCAAGAAAGAGAGTTCGAGCAAACTTTGCTCGCACTATCTTTGGAGTAGAGTTTTTGAATGATGATAAGAGACATGTTCTGCGGTTTGTAATTATTTGGAGGGTAATTGGATTCGAAGGTGGGAAGTTGCCCAAAATCGTGTTCGCCGATTTCGAAGGATTGCACCATATCGCACTCCGGTCGAAATGAAAGACTTTGCCCATACCATGTACGGACCAGGTGGGTAATGGGCTATTTGAAGACCAGCAAGGTCGATGGAAGCGAGGGAAAAGGAGTTTGGGAACGAATCCCACGGGTGGACTTGTTACCGTGATGCCGGTGCCAACGAACGAGGCCTCTCACACCTTTTCGAGCCTGGTTCATATTTTCTCGTCCCTTATGAAGAGCACACGTGCAGTAACTCCTATGGGACGTCACTAACGCTTGTTCAAGCCAGACTACCAATCGGCCACTCAAAAGCCTCACTTATGCCAGCCTACGAGCCTACAAATTGGCCCCAACCATTAAGGACGAAACCTAGGCTTATGCAATCCGATTTCATCTAGTATTTTATTCAAACTTGGACACCAAGTCGCCTTAATTTAGATCCTTCTTGCTTAGTTGTTAGTAGAATCGCACCATACCAAGGGGCACTATGAAAATTAAAAGGGCACAATTCCAAGCTGCATGGTGCACGGTGCATGGTGGAAGAGCGCCATAGGAAGCTGAATAATGCATAGTATAAATGTAATGTACTTATGTGCACCATGTGTCGTTCATTGTGGATGTTCATCGTAAGAAAGCATATGGTTCATGGTGGAAGTTGATGAGGTTATGTCCGCAGTTCTAAACAATGTTTCAAAGTCCTAGGCACCCGAGACCCCTCGAAAGCACTCAACGACAAGGCCATCAATTTTTTGTAATCAAGGATCCAACTCAAGCATTTTGTAGAGAAGATCTCTTAGAAGTATACAAGGGGGTCCCTACCTTTGATCAAAGAAGACAAATTCATCCCGTAAGAATTGGCGATCCAAAGAGTGGCACGGATTTTGCACCGCGGCATTGACGCCAGGCATCTTCATCATCATCAACGTCACGGTCGCACCCAAGAATCGAGATTCGCAAGAAAGAGAGTTCGAGCAAACTTTGCTCGCACTATCTTTGGAGTAGAGTTTTTGAATGATGATAAGAGACATGTTCCGCGGTTTGTAATTATTTGGAGGGTAATTGGATTCGAAGGTGGGAAGTTGCCCAAAATCGTGTTCGCCGATTTCGAAGGATTGCACCATATCGCACTCCGGTCGAAATGAAAGACTTTGCCCATACCATGTACGGACCAGGTGGGTAATGGGCTATTTGAAGACCAGCAAGGTCGATGGAAGCGGGGAAAAGGAGTTTGGGAACGAATCCCACAGGTGGACTTGTTACCGTGATGCCAGTGCCAACGAACGAGGCCTCTCACACCTTTTCGAGCCTGGTTCATATTTTCTCGTCCCTTATGAAGAGCACACGTTCAGTAACTCCTATGGGACGTCACTAACGCCTGTTCAAGCCAGACTACCAATCGGCCACTCAAAAGCCTCACTTATGCCAGCCTACGAGCCTACAAATTGGCCCCAACCATTAAGGACGAAACCTAGGCTTATGCAATCCGATTTCATCTAGTATTTTATTCAAACTTGGACACCAAGACGCCTTAATTTAGATCCTTCTTGCTTAGTTGTTAGTAGAATCGCAGCATACCAAGGGGCACTATGAAAATTAAAAGGGCACAATTCCAAGCCGCATGGTGCACGGTGCATGGTGGAAGAGCGCCATAGGAAGGCGAAATAATGCATAGTATAAATGTAATGTACTTATGTGCACCATGTGTCGTTCATTGTGGATGTTCATCGTAAGAAAGCATATGGTTCATGGTGGAAGTTGATGAGGTTATGTCCGCGGTTCTAAACAATGTTTCAAAGTCCTAGGCACCCGAGACCCCTCGAAAGCACTCAACGACAAGGCCATCAATTTTTTGTAATCAAGGATCCAACTCAAGCATTTTGTAGAGAAGATCTCTTAGAAGTATACAAGGGGGTCCCTACCTTTGATCAAAGAAGACAAATTCATCTTGTAAGAATTGGCGATCCAAAGAGTGGCACGGATTTTGCACCGCGGCATTGACGCCGGCATCTTCATCATCATCAACGTCACGGTCGCACCCAAGAATCGAGATTCGCAAGAAAGAGAGTTCGAGCAAACTTTGCTCGCACTATCTTTGGAGTAGAGTTTTTGAATGATGATAAGAGACATGTTACTCAAGTTTGTAATTATTTGGAGGGTAATTGGATTCGAAGGTGGGAAGTTGCCCAAAATCGTGTTCGCCGATTTCGAAGGATTGCACCATATCGCACTCCGGTCGAAATGAAAGACTTTGCCCATACCATGTCCGGACCAGGTGGGTAATGGGCTATTTGAAGACCAGCAAGGTCGATGGAAGCGGGGAAAAGGAGTTTGGGAACGAATCCCACGAGGTGGACTTGTTACCGTGATGCCGGTGCCAACGAACGAGGCCTCTCACACCTTTTCGAGCCTGGTTCATATTTTCTCGTCCCTTATGAAGAGCACACGTTCGGTAACTCCTATGGGACGTCACTAACGCTTGTTCAAGCCGGACTACCAATCGGCCACTCAAAAGCCTCACTTATGCCGGCCTACGAGCCTACAAATTGGCCCCAACCATTAAGGACGAAACCTAGGCTTATGCAATCCGATTTCATCTAGTATTTTATTCAAACTTGGACACCAAGACGCCTTAATTTAGATCCTTCTTGCTTAGTTGTTAGTAGAATCGCACCATACCAAGGGGCACTATGAAAATTAAAAGGGCACAATTCCAAGCTGCATGGTGCACGGTGCATGGTGGAAGAGCGCCATAGGAAGCTGAATAATGCATAGTATAAATGTAATGTACTTATGTGCACCATGTGTCGTTCATTGTGGATGTTCATCGTAAGAAAGCATATGGTTCATGGTGGAAGTTGATGAGGTTATGTCCGCAGTTCCTAAACAATGTTTCAAAGTCCTAGGCACCCGAGACCC
This sequence comes from Linum usitatissimum, assembly GCA_030674075.2. Lineage (NCBI taxonomy): Eukaryota > Viridiplantae > Streptophyta > Magnoliopsida > Malpighiales > Linaceae > Linum > Linum usitatissimum. Next base: position 486,852 of record JAUJYP020001034.1, on the reverse strand, counting down.
CTCGAAAGCACTCAACGACAAGGCCATCAATTTTTTGTAATCAAGGATCCAACTCAAGCATTTTGTAGAGAAGATCTCTTAGAAGTATACAAGGGGGTCCCTACCTTTGATCAAAGAAGACAAATTCATCCTGTAAGAATTGGCGATCCAAAGAGTGGCACGGATTTTGCACCGCGGCATTGACGCAGGCATCTTCATCATCATCAACGTCACGGTCGCACCCAAGAATCGAGATTCGCAAGAAAGAGAGTTCGAGCAAACTTTGCTCGCACTATCTTTGGAGTAGAGTTTTTGAATGATGATAAGAGACATGTTCTGCAGTTTGTAATTATTTGGAGGGTAATTGGATTCGAAGGTGGGAAGTTGCCCAAAATCGTGTTCGCCGATTTCGAAGGATTGCACCATATCGCACTCCGGTCGAAATGAAAGACTTTGCCCATACCATGTCTGGACCAGGTGGGTAATGGGCTATTTGAAGACCAGCAAGGTCGATGGAAGCAGGGGAAAAGGAGTTTGGGAACGAATCCCACAGGTGGACTTGTTACCGTGATGCCAGTGCCAACGAACGAGGCCTCTCACACCTTTTCGAGCCTGGTTCATATTTTCTCGTCCCTTATGAAGAGCACACGTTCAGTAACTCCTATGGGACGTCACTAACGCCTGTTCAAGCTAGACTACCAATCGGCCACTCAAAAGCCTCACTTATGCCAGCCTACGAGCCTACAAATTGGCCCCAACCATTAAGGACGAAACCTAGGCTTATGCAATCCGATTTCATCTAGTATTTTATTCAAACTTGGACACCAAGTCGCCTTAATTTAGATCCTTCTTGCTTAGTTGTTAGTAGAATCGCACCATACCAAGGGGCACTATGAAAATTAAAAGGGCACAATTCCAAGCCGCATGGTGCACGGTGCATGGTGGAAGAGCGCCATAGGAAGCCGAATAATGCATAGTATAAATGTAATGTACTTATGTGCACCATGTGTCGTTCATTGTGGATGTTCATCGTAAGAAAGCATATGGTTCATGGTGGAAGTTGATGAGGTTATGTCCGCAGCTTCCTAAACAATGTTTCAAAGTCCTAGGCACCCGAGACCCCTCGAAAGCACTCAACGACAAGGCCATCAATTTTTTGTAATCAAGGATCCAACTCAAGCATTTTGTAGAGAAGATCTCTTAGAAGTATACAAGGGGGTCCCTACCTTTGATCAAAGAAGACAAATTCATCCTGTAAGAATTGGCGATCCAAAGAGTGGCACGGATTTTGCACCGCGGCATTGACGCAGGCATCTTCATCATCATCAACGTCACGGTCGCACCCAAGAATCGAGATTCGCAAGAAAGAGAGTTCGAGCAAACTTTGCTCGCACTATCTTTGGAGTAGAGTTTTTGAATGATGATAAGAGACATGTTCTGCAGCTTTGTAATTATTTGGAGGGTAATTGGATTCGAAGGTGGGAAGTTGCCCAAAATCGTGTTCGCCGATTTCGAAGGATTGCACCATATCGCACTCCGGTCGAAATGAAAGACTTTGCCCATACCATGTCCGGACCAGGTGGGTAATGGGCTATTTGAAGACCAGCAAGGTCGATGGAAGCAGGGGAAAAGGAGTTTGGGAACGAATCCCACAAGTGGACTTGTTACCGTGATGCCAGTGCCAACGAACGAGGCCTCTCACACCTTTTCGAGCCTGGTTCATATTTTCTCGTCCCTTATGAAGAGCACACGTTCAGTAACTCCTATGGGACGTCACTAACGCCCGTTCAAGCCAGACTACCAATCGGCCACTCAAAAGCCTCACTTATGCCAGCCTACGAGCCTACAAATTGGCCCCAACCATTAAGGACGAAACCTAGGCTTATGCAATCCGATTTCATCTAGTATTTTATTCAAACTTGGACACCAAGTCGCCTTAATTTAGATCCTTCTTGCTTAGTTGTTAGTAGAATCGCACCCTACCAAGGGGCACTATGAAAATTAAAAGGGCACAATTCCAAGCCGCATGGTGCACGGTGCATGGTGGAAGAGCGCCATAGGAAGCCGAATAATGCATAGTATAAATGTAATGTACTTATGTGCACCATGTGTCGTTCATTGTGGATGTTCATCGTAAGAAAGCATATGGTTCATGGTGGAAGTTGATGAGGTTATGTCCGCAGTTCCTAAACAATGTTTCAAAGTCCTAGGCACCCGAGACCCCTCGAAAGCACTCAACGACAAGGCCATCAATTTTTTGTAATCAAGGATCCAACTCAAGCATTTTGTAGAGAAGATCTCTTAGAAGTATACAAGGGGGTCCCTACCTTTGATCAAAGAAGACAAATTCATCCCGTAAGAATTGGCGATCCAAAGAGTGGCACGGATTTTGCACCGCGGCATTGACGCAGCATCTTCATCATCATCAACGTCACGGTCGCACCCAAGAATCGAGATTCGCAAGAAAGAGAGTTCGAGCAAACTTTGCTCGCACTATCTTTGGAGTAGAGTTTTTGAATGATGATAAGAGACATGTTCTCAGTTTGTAATTATTTGGAGGGTAATTGGATTCGAAGGTGGGAAGTTGCCCAAAATCGTGTTCGCCGATTTCGAAGGATTGCACCATATCGCACTCCGGTCGAAATGAAAGACTTTGCCCATACCATGTCCGGACCAGGTGGGTAATGGGCTATTTGAAGACCAGCAAGGTCGATGGAAGCAGGGAAAAGGAGTTTGGGAACGAATCCCACAGTGGACTTGTTACCGTGATGCCGGTGCCAACGAACGAGGCCTCTCACACCTTTTCGAGCCTCGGTTCATATTTTCTCGTCCCTTATGAAGAGCACACGTTCAGCAACTCCTATGGGACGTCACTAACGCCCGTTCAAGCCGACTACCAATCGGCCACTCAAAAGCCTCACTTATGCCACCTACGAGCCTACAAATTGGCCCCAACCATTAAGGACGAAACCTAGGCTTATGCAATCCGATTTCATCTAGTATTTTATTCAAACTTGGACACCAAGTCGCCTTAATTTAGATCCTTCTTGCTTAGTTGTTAGTAGAATCGCACCCTACCAAGGGGCACTATGAAAATTAAAAGGGCACAATTCCAAGCCGCATGGTGCACGGTGCATGGTGGAAGAGCGCCATAGGAAGCCGAATAATGCATAGTATAAATGTAATGTACTTATGTGCACCATGTGTCGTTCATTGTGGATGTTCATCGTAAGAAAGCATATGGTTCATGGTGGAAGTTGATGAGGTTATGTCCGCAGCTTCCTAAACAATGTTTCAAAGTCCTAGGCACCCGAGACCCCTCGAAAGCACTCAACGACAAGGCCATCAATTTTTTGTAATCAAGGATCCAACTCAAGCATTTTGTAGAGAAGATCTCTTAGAAGTATACAAGGGGGTCCCTACCTTTGATCAAAGAAGACAAATTCATCCCGTAAGAATTGGCGATCCAAAGAGTGGCACGGATTTTGCACCGCGGCATTGACGCAGCATCTTCATCATCATCAACGTCACGGTCGCACCCAAGAATCGAGATTCGCAAGAAAGAGAGTTCGAGCAAACTTTGCTCGCACTATCTTTGGAGTAGAGTTTTTGAATGATGATAAGAGACATGTTCTCAGCTTTGTAATTATTTGGAGGGTAATTGGATTCGAAGGTGGGAAGTTGCCCAAAATCGTGTTCGCCGATTTCGAAGGATTGCACCATATCGCACTCCGGTCGAAATGAAAGACTTTGCCCATACCATGTCCGGACCAGGTGGGTAATGGGCTATTTGAAGACCAGCAAGGTCGATGGAAGCAGGGGAAAAGGAGTTTGGGAACGAATCCCACATGTGGACTTGTTACCGTGATGCCAAGCCAACGAACGAGGCCTCTCACACCTTTTCGAGCCCGGTTCATATTTTCTCGTCCCTTATGAAGAGCACACGTTCGCAACTCCTATGGGACGTCACTAACGCCCGTTCAAGCCGACTACCAATCGGCCACTCAAAAGCCTCACTTATGCCACCCTACGAGCCTACAAATTGGCCCCAACCATTAAGGACGAAACCTAGGCTTATGCAATCCGATTTCATCTAGTATTTTATTCAAACTTGGACACCAAGTCGCCTTAATTTAGATCCTTCTTGCTTAGTTGTTAGTAGAATCGCACCCTACCAAGGGGCACTATGAAAATTAAAAGGGCACAATTCCAAGCCGCATGGTGCACGGTGCATGGTGGAAGAGCGCCATAGGAAGCCGAATAATGCATAGTATAAATGTAATGTACTTATGTGCACCATGTGTCGTTCATTGTGGATGTTCATCGTAAGAAAGCATATGGTTCATGGTGGAAGTTGATGAGGTTATGTCCGCAGCTTCCTAAACAATGTTTCAAAGTCCTAGGCACCCGAGACCCCTCGAAAGCACTCAACGACAAGGCCATCAATTTTTTGTAATCAAGGATCCAACTCAAGCATTTTGTAGAGAAGATCTCTTAGAAGTATACAAGGGGGTCCCTACCTTTGATCAAAGAAGACAAATTCATCCCGTAAGAATTGGCGATCCAAAGAGTGGCACGGATTTTGCACCGCGGCATTGACGCAGCATCTTCATCATCATCAACGTCACGGCCGCACCCAAGAATCGAGATTCGCAAGAAAGAGAGTTCGAGCAAACTTTGCTCGCACTATCTTTGGAGTAGAGTTTTTGAATGATGATAAGAGACATGTTCTGCAGCTTTGTAATTATTTGGAGGGTAATTGGATTCGAAGGTGGGAAGTTGCCCAAAATCGTGTTCGCCGATTTCGAAGGATTGCACCATATCGCACTCCGGTCGAAATGAAAGACTTTGCCCATACCATGTCTGGACCAGGTGGGTAATGGGCTATTTGAAGACCAGCAAGGTCGATGGAAGCAGGGGAAAAGGAGTTTGGGAACGAATCCCACAGGTGGACTTGTTACCGTGATGCCGCTGCCAACGAACGAGGCCTCTCACACCTTTTCGAGCCTCGGTTCATATTTTCTCGTCCCTTATGAAGAGCACACGTTCAGCAACTCCTATGGGACGTCACTAACGCCCGTTCAAGCGACTACCAATCGGCCACTCAAAAGCCTCACTTATGCCACCTACGAGCCTACAAATTGGCCCCAACCATTAAGGACGAAACCTAGGCTTATGCAATCCGATTTCATCTAGTATTTTATTCAAACTTGGACACCAAGTCGCCTTAATTTAGATCCTTCTTGCTTAGTTGTTAGTAGAATCGCACCCTACCAAGGGGCACTATGAAAATTAAAAGGGCACAATTCCAAGCCGCATGGTGCACGGTGCATGGTGGAAGAGCGCCATAGGAAGCCGAATAATGCATAGTATAAATGTAATGTACTTATGTGCACCATGTGTCGTTCATTGTGGATGTTCATCGTAAGAAAGCATATGGTTCATGGTGGAAGTTGATGAGGTTATGTCCGCAGCTCCTAAACAATGTTTCAAAGTCCTAGGCACCCGAGACCCCTCGAAAGCACTCAACGACAAGGCCATCAATTTTTTGTAATCAAGGATCCAACTCAAGCATTTTGTAGAGAAGATCTCTTAGAAGTATACAAGGGGGTCCCTACCTTTGATCAAAGAAGACAAATTCATCCCGTAAGAATTGGCGATCCAAAGAGTGGCACGGATTTTGCACCGCGGCATTGACGCAGCATCTTCATCATCATCAACGTCACGGCCGCACCCAAGAATCGAGATTCGCAAGAAAGAGAGTTCGAGCAAACTTTGCTCGCACTATCTTTGGAGTAGAGTTTTTGAATGATGATAAGAGACATGTTCTCAGCTTTGTAATTATTTGGAGGGTAATTGGATTCGAAGGTGGGAAGTTGCCCAAAATCGTGTTCGCCGATTTCGAAGGATTGCACCATATCGCACTCCGGTCGAAATGAAAGACTTTGCCCATACCATGTCCGGACCAGGTGGGTAATGGGCTATTTGAAGACCAGCAAGGTCGATGGAAGCAGGGAAAAGGAGTTTGGGAACGAATCCCACAGTGGACTTGTTACCGTGATGCCAAGCCAACGAACGAGGCCTCTCACACCTTTTCGAGCCCGGTTCATATTTTCTCGTCCCTTATGAAGAGCACACGTTCAGCAACTCCTATGGGACGTCACTAACGCCCGTTCAAGCGACTACCAATCGGCCACTCAAAAGCCTCACTTATGCCACTACGAGCCTACAAATTGGCCCCAACCATTAAGGACGAAACCTAGGCTTATGCAATCCGATTTCATCTAGTATTTTATTCAAACTTGGACACCAAGTCGCCTTAATTTAGATCCTTCTTGCTTAGTTGTTAGTAGAATCGCACCCTACCAAGGGGCACTATGAAAATTAAAAGGGCACAATTCCAAGCCGCATGGTGCACGGTGCATGGTGGAAGAGCGCCATAGGAAGCCGAATAATGCATAGTATAAATGTAATGTACTTATGTGCACCATGTGTCGTTCATTGTGGATGTTCATCGTAAGAAAGCATATGGTTCATGGTGGAAGTTGATGAGGTTATGTCCGCAGCTTCCTAAACAATGTTTCAAAGTCCTAGGCACCCGAGACCCCTCGAAAGCACTCAACGACAAGGCCATCAATTTTTTGTAATCAAGGATCCAACTCAAGCATTTTGTAGAGAAGATCTCTTAGAAGTATACAAGGGGGTCCCTACCTTTGATCAAAGAAGACAAATTCATCCCGTAAGAATTGGCGATCCAAAGAGTGGCACGGATTTTGCACCGCGGCATTGACGCAGCATCTTCATCATCATCAACGTCACGGTCCGCACCCAAGAATCGAGATTCGCAAGAAAGAGAGTTCGAGCAAACTTTGCTCGCACTATCTTTGGAGTAGAGTTTTTGAATGATGATAAGAGACATGTTCTCAGCTTGTAATTATTTGGAGGGTAATTGGATTCGAAGGTGGGAAGTTGCCCAAAATCGTGTTCGCCGATTTCGAAGGATTGCACCATATCGCACTCCGGTCGAAATGAAAGACTTTGCCCATACCATGTCCGGACCAGGTGGGTAATGGGCTATTTGAAGACCAGCAAGGTCGATGGAAGCAGGGGAAAAGGAGTTTGGGAACGAATCCCACAGTGGACTTGTTACCGTGATGCCGTTGCCAACGAACGAGGCCTCTCACACCTTTTCGAGCCCGGTTCATATTTTCTCGTCCCTTATGAAGAGCACACGTTCCGCAACTCCTATGGGACGTCACTAACGCCCGTTCAAGAGACTACCAATCGGCCACTCAAAAGCCTCACTTATGCCAGCCTACGAGCCTACAAATTGGCCCCAACCATTAAGGACGAAACCTAGGCTTATGCAATCCGATTTCATCTAGTATTTTATTCAAACTTGGACACCAAGTCGCCTTAATTTAGATCCTTCTTGCTTAGTTGTTAGTAGAATCGCACCCTACCAAGGGGCACTATGAAAATTAAAAGGGCACAATTCCAAGCCGCATGGTGCACGGTGCATGGTGGAAGAGCGCCATAGGAAGCCGAATAATGCATAGTATAAATGTAATGTACTTATGTGCACCATGTGTCGTTCATTGTGGATGTTCATCGTAAGAAAGCATATGGTTCATGGTGGAAGTTGATGAGGTTATGTCCGCAGCTTCCTAAACAATGTTTCAAAGTCCTAGGCACCCGAGACCCCTCGAAAGCACTCAACGACAAGGCCATCAATTTTTTGTAATCAAGGATCCAACTCAAGCATTTTGTAGAGAAGATCTCTTAGAAGTATACAAGGGGGTCCCTACCTTTGATCAAAGAAGACAAATTCATCCCGTAAGAATTGGCGATCCAAAGAGTGGCACGGATTTTGCACCGCGGCATTGACGCAGCATCTTCATCATCATCAACGTCACGGCCGCACCCAAGAATCGAGATTCGCAAGAAAGAGAGTTCGAGCAAACTTTGCTCGCACTATCTTTGGAGTAGAGTTTTTGAATGATGATAAGAGACATGTTCTGCAGTTTGTAATTATTTGGAGGGTAATTGGATTCGAAGGTGGGAAGTTGCCCAAAATCGTGTTCGCCGATTTCGAAGGATTGCACCATATCGCACTCCGGTCGAAATGAAAGACTTTGCCCATACCATGTCCGGACCAGGTGGGTAATGGGCTATTTGAAGACCAGCAAGGTCGATGGAAGCAGGGGAAAAGGAGTTTGGGAACGAATCCCACAGTGGACTTGTTACCGTGATGCCGTGCCAACGAACGAGGCCTCTCACACCTTTTCGAGCCCGGTTCATATTTTCTCGTCCCTTATGAAGAGCACACGTTCGCAACTCCTATGGGACGTCACTAACGCCCGTTCAAGCCAGACTACCAATCGGCCACTCAAAAGCCTCACTTATGCCAGCCTACGAGCCTACAAATTGGCCCCAACCATTAAGGACGAAACCTAGGCTTATGCAATCCGATTTCATCTAGTATTTTATTCAAACTTGGACACCAAGTCGCCTTAATTTAGATCCTTCTTGCTTAGTTGTTAGTAGAATCGCACCCTACCAAGGGGCACTATGAAAATTAAAAGGGCACAATTCCAAGCCGCATGGTGCACGGTGCATGGTGGAAGAGCGCCATAGGAAGCCGAATAATGCATAGTATAAATGTAATGTACTTATGTGCACCATGTGTCGTTCATTGTGGATGTTCATCGTAAGAAAGCATATGGTTCATGGTGGAAGTTGATGAGGTTATGTCCGCAGCTTCCTAAACAATGTTTCAAAGTCCTAGGCACCCGAGACCCCTCGAAAGCACTCAACGACAAGGCCATCAATTTTTTGTAATCAAGGATCCAACTCAAGCATTTTGTAGAGAAGATCTCTTAGAAGTATACAAGGGGGTCCCTACCTTTGATCAAAGAAGACAAATTCATCCCGTAAGAATTGGCGATCCAAAGAGTGGCACGGATTTTGCACCGCGGCATTGACGCAGCATCTTCATCATCATCAACGTCACGGCCGCACCCAAGAATCGAGATTCGCAAGAAAGAGAGTTCGAGCAAACTTTGCTCGCACTATCTTTGGAGTAGAGTTTTTGAATGATGATAAGAGACATGTTCTCAGCTTTGTAATTATTTGGAGGGTAATTGGATTCGAAGGTGGGAAGTTGCCCAAAATCGTGTTCGCCGATTTCGAAGGATTGCACCATATCGCACTCCGGTCGAAATGAAAGACTTTGCCCATACCATGTCCGGACCAGGTGGGTAATGGGCTATTTGAAGACCAGCAAGGTCGATGGAAGCAGGGGAAAAGGAGTTTGGGAACGAATCCCACAGTGGACTTGTTACCGTGATGCTGCCAACGAACGAGGCCTCTCACACCTTTTCGAGCCCGGTTCATATTTTCTCGTCCCTTATGAAGAGCACACGTTCGCAACTCCTATGGGACGTCACTAACGCCCGTTCAAGCCGACTACCAATCGGCCACTCAAAAGCCTCACTTATGCCACCTACGAGCCTACAAATTGGCCCCAACCATTAAGGACGAAACCTAGGCTTATGCAATCCGATTTCATCTAGTATTTTATTCAAACTTGGACACCAAGTCGCCTTAATTTAGATCCTTCTTGCTTAGTTGTTAGTAGAATCGCACCATACCAAGGGGCACTATGAAAATTAAAAGGGCACAATTCCAAGCCGCATGGTGCACGGTGCATGGTGGAAGAGCGCCATAGGAAGCCGAATAATGCATAGTATAAATGTAATGTACTTATGTGCACCATGTGTCGTTCATTGTGGATGTTCATCGTAAGAAAGCATATGGTTCATGGTGGAAGTTGATGAGGTTATGTCCGCAGCTCCTAAACAATGTTTCAAAGTCCTAGGCACCCGAGACCCCTCGAAAGCACTCAACGACAAGGCCATCAATTTTTTGTAATCAAGGATCCAACTCAAGCATTTTGTAGAGAAGATCTCTTAGAAGTATACAAGGGGGTCCCTACCTTTGATCAAAGAAGACAAATTCATCCCGTAAGAATTGGCGATCCAAAGAGTGGCACGGATTTTGCACCGCGGCATTGACGCAGCATCTTCATCATCATCAACGTCACGGTCGCACCCAAGAATCGAGATTCGCAAGAAAGAGAGTTCGAGCAAACTTTGCTCGCACTATCTTTGGAGTAGAGTTTTTGAATGATGATAAGAGACATGTTCTCAGCTTTGTAATTATTTGGAGGGTAATTGGATTCGAAGGTGGGAAGTTGCCCAAAATCGTGTTCGCCGATTTCGAAGGATTGCACCATATCGCACTCCGGTCGAAATGAAAGACTTTGCCCATACCATGTCCGGACCAGGTGGGTAATGGGCTATTTGAAGACCAGCAAGGTCGATGGAAGCAGGGGAAAAGGAGTTTGGGAACGAATCCCACAGTGGACTTGTTACCGTGATGCTGCCAACGAACGAGGCCTCTCACACCTTTTCGAGCCCGGTTCATATTTTCTCGTCCCTTATGAAGAGCACACGTTCCGCAACTCCTATGGGACGTCACTAACGCCCGTTCAAGCGACTACCAATCGGCCACTCAAAAGCCTCACTTATGCCACCTACGAGCCTACAAATTGGCCCCAACCATTAAGGACGAAACCTAGGCTTATGCAATCCGATTTCATCTAGTATTTTATTCAAACTTGGACACCAAGTCGCCTTAATTTAGATCCTTCTTGCTTAGTTGTTAGTAGAATCGCACCCTACCAAGGGGCACTATGAAAATTAAAAGGGCACAATTCCAAGCCGCATGGTGCACGGTGCATGGTGGAAGAGCGCCATAGGAAGCCGAATAATGCATAGTATAAATGTAATGTACTTATGTGCACCATGTGTCGTTCATTGTGGATGTTCATCGTAAGAAAGCATATGGTTCATGGTGGAAGTTGATGAGGTTATGTCCGCAGCTCCTAAACAATGTTTCAAAGTCCTAGGCACCCGAGACCCCTCGAAAGCACTCAACGACAAGGCCATCAATTTTTTGTAATCAAGGATCCAACTCAAGCATTTTGTAGAGAAGATCTCTTAGAAGTATACAAGGGGGTCCCTACCTTTGATCAAAGAAGACAAATTCATCCCGTAAGAATTGGCGATCCAAAGAGTGGCACGGATTTTGCACCGCGGCATTGACGCTGCATCTTCATCATCATCAACGTCACGGCCGCACCCAAGAATCGAGATTCGCAAGAAAGAGAGTTCGAGCAAACTTTGCTCGCACTATCTTTGGAGTAGAGTTTTTGAATGATGATAAGAGACATGTTCTCAGCAGTTTGTAATTATTTGGAGGGTAATTGGATTCGAAGGTGGGAAGTTGCCCAAAATCGTGTTCGCCGATTTCGAAGGATTGCACCATATCGCACTCCGGTCGAAATGAAAGACTTTGCCCATACCATGTCCGGACCAGGTGGGTAATGGGCTATTTGAAGACCAGCAAGGTCGATGGAAGCAGGGGAAAAGGAGTTTGGGAACGAATCCCACAGTGGACTTGTTACCGTGATGCCGTGCCAACGAACGAGGCCTCTCACACCTTTTCGAGCCCGGTTCATATTTTCTCGTCCCTTATGAAGAGCACACGTTCCGCAACTCCTATGGGACGTCACTAACGCCCGTTCAAGCGACTACCAATCGGCCACTCAAAAGCCTCACTTATGCCACCTACGAGCCTACAAATTGGCCCCAACCATTAAGGACGAAACCTAGGCTTATGCAATCCGATTTCATCTAGTATTTTATTCAAACTTGGACACCAAGTCGCCTTAATTTAGATCCTTCTTGCTTAGTTGTTAGTAGAATCGCACCCTACCAAGGGGCACTATGAAAATTAAAAGGGCACAATTCCAAGCCGCATGGTGCACGGTGCATGGTGGAAGAGCGCCATAGGAAGCCGAATAATGCATAGTATAAATGTAATGTACTTATGTGCACCATGTGTCGTTCATTGTGGATGTTCATCGTAAGAAAGCATATGGTTCATGGTGGAAGTTGATGAGGTTATGTCCGCAGCTCCTAAACAATGTTTCAAAGTCCTAGGCACCCGAGACCCCTCGAAAGCACTCAACGACAAGGCCATCAATTTTTTGTAATCAAGGATCCAACTCAAGCATTTTGTAGAGAAGATCTCTTAGAAGTATACAAGGGGGTCCCTACCTTTGATCAAAGAAGACAAATTCATCCTGTAAGAATTGGCGATCCAAAGAGTGGCACGGATTTTGCACCGCGGCATTGACGCAGGCATCTTCATCATCATCAACGTCACGGTCGCACCCAAGAATCGAGATTCGCAAGAAAGAGAGTTCGAGCAAACTTTGCTCGCACTATCTTTGGAGTAGAGTTTTTGAATGATGATAAGAGACATGTTCTCAGCTTTGTAATTATTTGGAGGGTAATTGGATTCGAAGGTGGGAAGTTGCCCAAAATCGTGTTCGCCGATTTCGAAGGATTGCACCATATCGCACTCCGGTCGAAATGAAAGACTTTGCCCATACCATGTCCGGACCAGGTGGGTAATGGGCTATTTGAAGACCAGCAAGGTCGATGGAAGCAGGGGGAAAAGGAGTTTGGGAACGAATCCCACAGTGGACTTGTTACCGTGATGCCGCCAACGAACGAGGCCTCTCACACCTTTTCGAGCCCGGTTCATATTTTCTCGTCCCTTATGAAGAGCACACGTTCGCAACTCCTATGGGACGTCACTAACGCCCGTTCAAGCGACTACCAATCGGCCACTCAAAAGCCTCACTTATGCCACCCTACGAGCCTACAAATTGGCCCCAACCATTAAGGACGAAACCTAGGCTTATGCAATCCGATTTCATCTAGTATTTTATTCAAACTTGGACACCAAGTCGCCTTAATTTAGATCCTTCTTGCTTAGTTGTTAGTAGAATCGCACCATACCAAGGGGCACTATGAAAATTAAAAGGGCACAATTCCAAGCCGCATGGTGCACGGTGCATGGTGGAAGAGCGCCATAGGAAGCCGAATAATGCATAGTATAAATGTAATGTACTTATGTGCACCATGTGTCGTTCATTGTGGATGTTCATCGTAAGAAAGCATATGGTTCATGGTGGAAGTTGATGAGGTTATGTCCGCAGCTCCTAAACAATGTTTCAAAGTCCTAGGCACCCGAGACCCCTCGAAAGCACTCAACGACAAGGCCATCAATTTTTTGTAATCAAGGATCCAACTCAAGCATTTTGTAGAGAAGATCTCTTAGAAGTATACAAGGGGGTCCCTACCTTTGATCAAAGAAGACAAATTCATCCTGTAAGAATTGGCGATCCAAAGAGTGGCACGGATTTTGCACCGCGGCATTGACGCAGGCATCTTCATCATCATCAACGTCACGGTCGCACCCAAGAATCGAGATTCGCAAGAAAGAGAGTTCGAGCAAACTTTGCTCGCACTATCTTTGGAGTAGAGTTTTTGAATGATGATAAGAGACATGTTCTGCAGCTTTGTAATTATTTGGAGGGTAATTGGATTCGAAGGTGGGAAGTTGCCCAAAATCGTGTTCGCCGATTTCGAAGGATTGCACCATATCGCACTCCGGTCGAAATGAAAGACTTTGCCCATACCATGTCCGGACCAGGTGGGTAATGGGCTATTTGAAGACCAGCAAGGTCGATGGAAGCAGGGGAAAAGGAGTTTGGGAACGAATCCCACAGTGGACTTGTTACCGTGATGCCAAGCCAACGAACGAGGCCTCTCACACCTTTTCGAGCCCGGTTCATATTTTCTCGTCCCTTATGAAGAGCACACGTTCCGCAACTCCTATGGGACGTCACTAACGCCCGTTCAAGCCGACTACCAATCGGCCACTCAAAAGCCTCACTTATGCCACCTACGAGCCTACAAATTGGCCCCAACCATTAAGGACGAAACCTAGGCTTATGCAATCCGATTTCATCTAGTATTTTATTCAAACTTGGACACCAAGTCGCCTTAATTTAGATCCTTCTTGCTTAGTTGTTAGTAGAATCGCACCATACCAAGGGGCACTATGAAAATTAAAAGGGCACAATTCCAAGCCGCATGGTGCACGGTGCATGGTGGAAGAGCGCCATAGGAAGCCGAATAATGCATAGTATAAATGTAATGTACTTATGTGCACCATGTGTCGTTCATTGTGGATGTTCATCGTAAGAAAGCATATGGTTCATGGTGGAAGTTGATGAGGTTATGTCCGCAGCTTCCTAAACAATGTTTCAAAGTCCTAGGCACCCGAGACCCCTCGAAAGCACTCAACGACAAGGCCATCAATTTTTTGTAATCAAGGATCCAACTCAAGCATTTTGTAGAGAAGATCTCTTAGAAGTATACAAGGGGGTCCCTACCTTTGATCAAAGAAGACAAATTCATCCCGTAAGAATTGGCGATCCAAAGAGTGGCACGGATTTTGCACCGCGGCATTGACGCAGCATCTTCATCATCATCAACGTCACGGCCGCACCCAAGAATCGAGATTCGCAAGAAAGAGAGTTCGAGCAAACTTTGCTCGCACTATCTTTGGAGTAGAGTTTTTGAATGATGATAAGAGACATGTTCTCAGCTTGTAATTATTTGGAGGGTAATTGGATTCGAAGGTGGGAAGTTGCCCAAAATCGTGTTCGCCGATTTCGAAGGATTGCACCATATCGCACTCCGGTCGAAATGAAAGACTTTGCCCATACCATGTCCGGACCAGGTGGGTAATGGGCTATTTGAAGACCAGCAAGGTCGATGGAAGCAGGGGAAAAGGAGTTTGGGAACGAATCCCACAGTGGACTTGTTACCGTGATGCCGTGCCAACGAACGAGGCCTCTCACACCTTTTCGAGCCCGGTTCATATTTTCTCGTCCCTTATGAAGAGCACACGTTCCGCAACTCCTATGGGACGTCACTAACGCCCGTTCAAGCCGACTACCAATCGGCCACTCAAAAGCCTCACTTATGCCACCTACGAGCCTACAAATTGGCCCCAACCATTAAGGACGAAACCTAGGCTTATGCAATCCGATTTCATCTAGTATTTTATTCAAACTTGGACACCAAGACGCCTTAATTTAGATCCTTCTTGCTTAGTTGTTAGTAGAATCGCACCATACCAAGGGGCACTATGAAAATTAAAAGGGCACAATTCCAAGCCGCATGGTGCACGGTGCATGGTGGAAGAGCGCCATAGGAAGCCGAATAATGCATAGTATAAATGTAATGTACTTATGTGCACCATGTGTCGTTCATTGTGGATGTTCATCGTAAGAAAGCATATGGTTCATGGTGGAAGTTGATGAGGTTATGTCCGCAGCTCCTAAACAATGTTTCAAAGTCCTAGGCACCCGAGACCCCTCGAAAGCACTCAACGACAAGGCCATCAATTTTTTGTAATCAAGGATCCAACTCAAGCATTTTGTAGAGAAGATCTCTTAGAAGTATACAAGGGGGTCCCTACCTTTGATCAAAGAAGACAAATTCATCCCGTAAGAATTGGCGATCCAAAGAGTGGCACGGATTTTGCACCGCGGCATTGACGCCGGCATCTTCATCATCATCAACGTCACGGTCGCACCCAAGAATCGAGATTCGCAAGAAAGAGAGTTCGAGCAAACTTTGCTCGCACTATCTTTGGAGTAGAGTTTTTGAATGATGATAAGAGACATGTTCTGCAGTTTGTAATTATTTGGAGGGTAATTGGATTCGAAGGTGGGAAGTTGCCCAAAATCGTGTTCGCCGATTTCGAAGGATTGCACCATATCGCACTCCGGTCGAAATGAAAGACTTTGCCCATACCATGTCCGGACCAGGTGGGTAATGGGCTATTTGAAGACCAGCAAGGTCGATGGAAGCAGGGGAAAAGGAGTTTGGGAACGAATCCCACAGTGGACTTGTTACCGTGATGCCGTGCCAACGAACGAGGCCTCTCACACCTTTTCGAGCCCGGTTCATATTTTCTCGTCCCTTATGAAGAGCACACGTTCCGCAACTCCTATGGGACGTCACTAACGCCCGTTCAAGCGACTACCAATCGGCCACTCAAAAGCCTCACTTATGCCACCCTACGAGCCTACAAATTGGCCCCAACCATTAAGGACGAAACCTAGGCTTATGCAATCCGATTTCATCTAGTATTTTATTCAAACTTGGACACCAAGACGCCTTAATTTAGATCCTTCTTGCTTAGTTGTTAGTAGAATCGCAGCATACCAAGGGGCACTATGAAAATTAAAAGGGCACAATTCCAAGCCGCATGGTGCACGGTGCATGGTGGAAGAGCGCCATAGGAAGCCGAATAATGCATAGTATAAATGTAATGTACTTATGTGCACCATGTGTCGTTCATTGTGGATGTTCATCGTAAGAAAGCATATGGTTCATGGTGGAAGTTGATGAGGTTATGTCCGCAGCTTCCTAAACAATGTTTCAAAGTCCTAGGCACCCGAGACCCCTCGAAAGCACTCAACGACAAGGCCATCAATTTTTTGTAATCAAGGATCCAACTCAAGCATTTTGTAGAGAAGATCTCTTAGAAGTATACAAGGGGGTCCCTACCTTTGATCAAAGAAGACAAATTCATCCCGTAAGAATTGGCGATCCAAAGAGTGGCACGGATTTTGCACCGCGGCATTGACGCCGGCATCTTCATCATCATCAACGTCACGGCCGCACCCAAGAATCGAGATTCGCAAGAAAGAGAGTTCGAGCAAACTTTGCTCGCACTATCTTTGGAGTAGAGTTTTTGAATGATGATAAGAGACATGTTCTGCAGCTTTGTAATTATTTGGAGGGTAATTGGATTCGAAGGTGGGAAGTTGCCCAAAATCGTGTTCGCCGATTTCGAAGGATTGCACCATATCGCACTCCGGTCGAAATGAAAGACTTTGCCCATACCATGTCTGGACCAGGTGGGTAATGGGCTATTTGAAGACCAGCAAGGTCGATGGAAGCAGGGGAAAAGGAGTTTGGGAACGAATCCCACAGGTGGACTTGTTACCGTGATGCCGTGCCAACGAACGAGGCCTCTCACACCTTTTCGAGCCCGGTTCATATTTTCTCGTCCCTTATGAAGAGCACACGTTCAGCAACTCCTATGGGACGTCACTAACGCCCGTTCAAGCCGACTACCAATCGGCCACTCAAAAGCCTCACTTATGCCACCTACGAGCCTACAAATTGGCCCCAACCATTAAGGACGAAACCTAGGCTTATGCAATCCGATTTCATCTAGTATTTTATTCAAACTTGGACACCAAGACGCCTTAATTTAGATCCTTCTTGCTTAGTTGTTAGTAGAATCGCACCATACCAAGGGGCACTATGAAAATTAAAAGGGCACAATTCCAAGCCGCATGGTGCACGGTGCATGGTGGAAGAGCGCCATAGGAAGCCGAATAATGCATAGTATAAATGTAATGTACTTATGTGCACCATGTGTCGTTCATTGTGGATGTTCATCGTAAGAAAGCATATGGTTCATGGTGGAAGTTGATGAGGTTATGTCCGCAGCTCCTAAACAATGTTTCAAAGTCCTAGGCACCCGAGACCCCTCGAAAGCACTCAACGACAAGGCCATCAATTTTTTGTAATCAAGGATCCAACTCAAGCATTTTGTAGAGAAGATCTCTTAGAAGTATACAAGGGGGTCCCTACCTTTGATCAAAGAAGACAAATTCATCCCGTAAGAATTGGCGATCCAAAGAGTGGCACGGATTTTGCACCGCGGCATTGACGCCGGCATCTTCATCATCATCAACGTCACGGCCGCACCCAAGAATCGAGATTCGCAAGAAAGAGAGTTCGAGCAAACTTTGCTCGCACTATCTTTGGAGTAGAGTTTTTGAATGATGATAAGAGACATGTTCTCAGCTTGTAATTATTTGGAGGGTAATTGGATTCGAAGGTGGGAAGTTGCCCAAAATCGTGTTCGCCGATTTCGAAGGATTGCACCATATCGCACTCCGGTCGAAATGAAAGACTTTGCCCATACCATGTCCGGACCAGGTGGGTAATGGGCTATTTGAAGACCAGCAAGGTCGATGGAAGCAGGGGAAAAGGAGTTTGGGAACGAATCCCACAGTGGACTTGTTACCGTGATGCCAAGCCAACGAACGAGGCCTCTCACACCTTTTCGAGCCCGGTTCATATTTTCTCGTCCCTTATGAAGAGCACACGTTCAGCAACTCCTATGGGACGTCACTAACGCCCGTTCAAGCCGACTACCAATCGGCCACTCAAAAGCCTCACTTATGCCACCGCGAGCCTACAAATTGGCCCCAACCATTAAGGACGAAACCTAGGCTTATGCAATCCGATTTCATCTAGTATTTTATTCAAACTTGGACACCAAGACGCCTTAATTTAGATCCTTCTTGCTTAGTTGTTAGTAGAATCGCACCATACCAAGGGGCACTATGAAAATTAAAAGGGCACAATTCCAAGCCGCATGGTGCACGGTGCATGGTGGAAGAGCGCCATAGGAAGCCGAATAATGCATAGTATAAATGTAATGTACTTATGTGCACCATGTGTCGTTCATTGTGGATGTTCATCGTAAGAAAGCATATGGTTCATGGTGGAAGTTGATGAGGTTATGTCCGCAGCTCCTAAACAATGTTTCAAAGTCCTAGGCACCCGAGACCCCTCGAAAGCACTCAACGACAAGGCCATCAATTTTTTGTAATCAAGGATCCAACTCAAGCATTTTGTAGAGAAGATCTCTTAGAAGTATACAAGGGGGTCCCTACCTTTGATCAAAGAAGACAAATTCATCCCGTAAGAATTGGCGATCCAAAGAGTGGCACGGATTTTGCACCGCGGCATTGACGCCGCATCTTCATCATCATCAACGTCACGGCCGCACCCAAGAATCGAGATTCGCAAGAAAGAGAGTTCGAGCAAACTTTGCTCGCACTATCTTTGGAGTAGAGTTTTTGAATGATGATAAGAGACATGTTCTCAGCTTTGTAATTATTTGGAGGGTAATTGGATTCGAAGGTGGGAAGTTGCCCAAAATCGTGTTCGCCGATTTCGAAGGATTGCACCATATCGCACTCCGGTCGAAATGAAAGACTTTGCCCATACCATGTCCGGACCAGGTGGGTAATGGGCTATTTGAAGACCAGCAAGGTCGATGGAAGCAGGGGAAAAGGAGTTTGGGAACGAATCCCACAGTGGACTTGTTACCGTGATGCCGTTGCCAACGAACGAGGCCTCTCACACCTTTTCGAGCCCGGTTCATATTTTCTCGTCCCTTATGAAGAGCACACGTTCCGCAACTCCTATGGGACGTCACTAACGCCCGTTCAAGCGACTACCAATCGGCCACTCAAAAGCCTCACTTATGCCACCTACGAGCCTACAAATTGGCCCCAACCATTAAGGACGAAACCTAGGCTTATGCAATCCGATTTCATCTAGTATTTTATTCAAACTTGGACACCAAGACGCCTTAATTTAGATCCTTCTTGCTTAGTTGTTAGTAGAATCGCACCATACCAAGGGGCACTATGAAAATTAAAAGGGCACAATTCCAAGCCGCATGGTGCACGGTGCATGGTGGAAGAGCGCCATAGGAAGCCGAATAATGCATAGTATAAATGTAATGTACTTATGTGCACCATGTGTCGTTCATTGTGGATGTTCATCGTAAGAAAGCATATGGTTCATGGTGGAAGTTGATGAGGTTATGTCCGCAGCTTCCTAAACAATGTTTCAAAGTCCTAGGCACCCGAGACCCCTCGAAAGCACTCAACGACAAGGCCATCAATTTTTTGTAATCAAGGATCCAACTCAAGCATTTTGTAGAGAAGATCTCTTAGAAGTATACAAGGGGGTCCCTACCTTTGATCAAAGAAGACAAATTCATCCCGTAAGAATTGGCGATCCAAAGAGTGGCACGGATTTTGCACCGCGGCATTGACGCCGCATCTTCATCATCATCAACGTCACGGTCGCACCCAAGAATCGAGATTCGCAAGAAAGAGAGTTCGAGCAAACTTTGCTCGCACTATCTTTGGAGTAGAGTTTTTGAATGATGATAAGAGACATGTTCTCAGCTTGTAATTATTTGGAGGGTAATTGGATTCGAAGGTGGGAAGTTGCCCAAAATCGTGTTCGCCGATTTCGAAGGATTGCACCATATCGCACTCCGGTCGAAATGAAAGACTTTGCCCATACCATGTCCGGACCAGGTGGGTAATGGGCTATTTGAAGACCAGCAAGGTCGATGGAAGCAGGGGAAAAGGAGTTTGGGAACGAATCCCACAGTGGACTTGTTACCGTGATGCTGCCAACCAACGAACGAGGCCTCTCACACCTTTTCGAGCCCGGTTCATATTTTCTCGTCCCTTATGAAGAGCACACGTTCGCAACTCCTATGGGACGTCACTAACGCCCGTTCAAGCGACTACCAATCGGCCACTCAAAAGCCTCACTTATGCCACCGCGAGCCTACAAATTGGCCCCAACCATTAAGGACGAAACCTAGGCTTATGCAATCCGATTTCATCTAGTATTTTATTCAAACTTGGACACCAAGACGCCTTAATTTAGATCCTTCTTGCTTAGTTGTTAGTAGAATCGCACCATACCAAGGGGCACTATGAAAATTAAAAGGGCACAATTCCAAGCCGCATGGTGCACGGTGCATGGTGGAAGAGCGCCATAGGAAGCCGAATAATGCATAGTATAAATGTAATGTACTTATGTGCACCATGTGTCGTTCATTGTGGATGTTCATCGTAAGAAAGCATATGGTTCATGGTGGAAGTTGATGAGGTTATGTCCGCAGCTTCCTAAACAATGTTTCAAAGTCCTAGGCACCCGAGACCCCTCGAAAGCACTCAACGACAAGGCCATCAATTTTTTGTAATCAAGGATCCAACTCAAGCATTTTGTAGAGAAGATCTCTTAGAAGTATACAAGGGGGTCCCTACCTTTGATCAAAGAAGACAAATTCATCCCGTAAGAATTGGCGATCCAAAGAGTGGCACGGATTTTGCACCGCGGCATTGACGCCGGCATCTTCATCATCATCAACGTCACGGTCGCACCCAAGAATCGAGATTCGCAAGAAAGAGAGTTCGAGCAAACTTTGCTCGCACTATCTTTGGAGTAGAGTTTTTGAATGATGATAAGAGACATGTTCTCAGTTTGTAATTATTTGGAGGGTAATTGGATTCGAAGGTGGGAAGTTGCCCAAAATCGTGTTCGCCGATTTCGAAGGATTGCACCATATCGCACTCCGGTCGAAATGAAAGACTTTGCCCATACCATGTCCGGACCAGGTGGGTAATGGGCTATTTGAAGACCAGCAAGGTCGATGGAAGCAGGGGAAAAGGAGTTTGGGAACGAATCCCACAGTGGACTTGTTACCGTGATGCTGCCCAACGAACGAGGCCTCTCACACCTTTTCGAGCCTCGGTTCATATTTTCTCGTCCCTTATGAAGAGCACACGTTCGCAACTCCTATGGGACGTCACTAACGCCCGTTCAAGCGACTACCAATCGGCCACTCAAAAGCCTCACTTATGCCACCTACGAGCCTACAAATTGGCCCCAACCATTAAGGACGAAACATAGGCTTATGCAATCCGATTTCATCTAGTATTTTATTCAAACTTGGACACCAAGACGCCTTAATTTAGATCCTTCTTGCTTAGTTGTTAGTAGAATCGCACCATACCAAGGGGCACTATGAAAATTAAAAGGGCACAATTCCAAGCCGCATGGTGCACGGTGCATGGTGGAAGAGCGCCATAGGAAGCCGAATAATGCATAGTATAAATGTAATGTACTTATGTGCACCATGTGTCGTTCATTGTGGATGTTCATCGTAAGAAAGCATATGGTTCATGGTGGAAGTTGATGAGGTTATGTCCGCAGTTCCTAAACAATGTTTCAAAGTCCTAGGCACCCGAGACCCCTCGAAAGCACTCAACGACAAGGCCATCAATTTTTTGTAATCAAGGATCCAACTCAAGCATTTTGTAGAGAAGATCTCTTAGAAGTATACAAGGGGGTCCCTACCTTTGATCAAAGAAGACAAATTCATCCCGTAAGAATTGGCGATCCAAAGAGTGGCACGGATTTTGCACCGCGGCATTGACGCCGCATCTTCATCATCATCAACGTCACGGCCGCACCCAAGAATCGAGATTCGCAAGAAAGAGAGTTCGAGCAAACTTTGCTCGCACTATCTTTGGAGTAGAGTTTTTGAATGATGATAAGAGACATGTTCTGCAGTTTGTAATTATTTGGAGGGTAATTGGATTCGAAGGTGGGAAGTTGCCCAAAATCGTGTTCGCCGATTTCGAAGGATTGCACCATATCGCACTCCGGTCGAAATGAAAGACTTTGCCCATACCATGTCCGGACCAGGTGGGTAATGGGCTATTTGAAGACCAGCAAGGTCGATGGAAGCAGGGGAAAAGGAGTTTGGGAACGAATCCCACAGTGGACTTGTTACCGTGATGCCGCCAACGAACGAGGCCTCTCACACCTTTTCGAGCCTCGGTTCATATTTTCTCGTCCCTTATGAAGAGCACACGTTCGCAACTCCTATGGGACGTCACTAACGCCCGTTCAAGCGACTACCAATCGGCCACTCAAAAGCCTCACTTATGCCACCTACGAGCCTACAAATTGGCCCCAACCATTAAGGACGAAACCTAGGCTTATGCAATCCGATTTCATCTAGTATTTTATTCAAACTTGGACACCAAGACGCCTTAATTTAGATCCTTCTTGCTTAGTTGTTAGTAGAATCGCACCATACCAAGGGGCACTATGAAAATTAAAAGGGCACAATTCCAAGCCGCATGGTGCACGGTGCATGGTGGAAGAGCGCCATAGGAAGCCGAATAATGCATAGTATAAATGTAATGTACTTATGTGCACCATGTGTCGTTCATTGTGGATGTTCATCGTAAGAAAGCATATGGTTCATGGTGGAAGTTGATGAGGTTATGTCCGCAGCTTCCTAAACAATGTTTCAAAGTCCTAGGCACCCGAGACCCCTCGAAAGCACTCAACGACAAGGCCATCAATTTTTTGTAATCAAGGATCCAACTCAAGCATTTTGTAGAGAAGATCTCTTAGAAGTATACAAGGGGGTCCCTACCTTTGATCAAAGAAGACAAATTCATCCCGTAAGAATTGGCGATCCAAAGAGTGGCACGGATTTTGCACCGCGGCATTGACGCCGCATCTTCATCATCATCAACGTCACGGCCGCACCCAAGAATCGAGATTCGCAAGAAAGAGAGTTCGAGCAAACTTTGCTCGCACTATCTTTGGAGTAGAGTTTTTGAATGATGATAAGAGACATGTTCTCATAGCTTGTAATTATTTGGAGGGTAATTGGATTCGAAGGTGGGAAGTTGCCCAAAATCGTGTTCGCCGATTTCGAAGGATTGCACCATATCGCACTCCGGTCGAAATGAAAGACTTTGCCCATACCATGTCCGGACCAGGTGGGTAATGGGCTATTTGAAGACCAGCAAGGTCGATGGAAGCAGGGGAAAAGGAGTTTGGGAACGAATCCCACAGTGGACTTGTTACCGTGATGCCGCGTGCCAACGAACGAGGCCTCTCACACCTTTTCGAGCCCGGTTCATATTTTCTCGTCCCTTATGAAGAGCACACGTTCGCAACTCCTATGGGACGTCACTAACGCCTGTTCAAGCCAGACTACCAATCGGCCACTCAAAAGCCTCACTTATGCCAGCCTACGAGCCTACAAATTGGCCCCAACCATTAAGGACGAAACATAGGCTTATGCAATCCGATTTCATCTAGTATTTTATTCAAACTTGGACACCAAGACGCCTTAATTTAGATCCTTCTTGCTTAGTTGTTAGTAGAATCGCACCATACCAAGGGGCACTATGAAAATTAAGAGGGCACAATTCCAAGCTGCATGGTGCACGGTGCATGGTGGAAGAGCGCCATAGGAAGCCGAATAATGCATAGTATAAATGTAATGTACTTATGTGCACCATGTGTCGTTCATTGTGGATGTTCATCGTAAGAAAGCATATGGTTCATGGTGGAAGTTGATGAGGTTATGTCCGCAGCTCCTAAACAATGTTTCAAAGTCCTAGGCACCCGAGACCCCTCGAAAGCACTCAACGACAAGGCCATCAATTTTTTGTAATCAAGGATCCAACTCAAGCATTTTGTAGAGAAGATCTCTTAGAAGTATACAAGGGGGTCCCTACCTTTGATCAAAGAAGACAAATTCATCCCGTAAGAATTGGCGATCCAAAGAGTGGCACGGATTTTGCACCGCGGCATTGACGCCGGCATCTTCATCATCATCAACGTCACGGTCGCACCCAAGAATCGAGATTCGCAAGAAAGAGAGTTCGAGCAAACTTTGCTCGCACTATCTTTGGAGTAGAGTTTTTGAATGATGATAAGAGACATGTTCTCAGCTTGTAATTATTTGGAGGGTAATTGGATTCGAAGGTGGGAAGTTGCCCAAAATCGTGTTCGCCGATTTCGAAGGATTGCACCATATCGCACTCCGGTCGAAATGAAAGACTTTGCCCATACCATGTCTGGACCAGGTGGGTAATGGGCTATTTGAAGACCAGCAAGGTCGATGGAAGCAGGGGAAAAGGAGTTTGGGAACGAATCCCACAGGTGGACTTGTTACCGTGATGCCAGGCCAACGAACGAGGCCTCTCACACCTTTTCGAGCCCGGTTCATATTTTCTCGTCCCTTATGAAGAGCACACGTTCGCAACTCCTATGGGACGTCACTAACGCCCGTTCAAGCGACTACCAATCGGCCACTCAAAAGCCTCACTTATGCCACCGCGAGCCTACAAATTGGCCCCAACCATTAAGGACGAAACATAGGCTTATGCAATCCGATTTCATCTAGTATTTTATTCAAACTTGGACACCAAGACGCCTTAATTTAGATCCTTCTTGCTTAGTTGTTAGTAGAATCGCACCATACCAAGGGGCACTATGAAAATTAAGAGGGCACAATTCCAAGCTGCATGGTGCACGGTGCATGGTGGAAGAGCGCCATAGGAAGCCGAATAATGCATAGTATAAATGTAATGTACTTATGTGCACCATGTGTCGTTCATTGTGGATGTTCATCGTAAGAAAGCATATGGTTCATGGTGGAAGTTGATGAGGTTATGTCCGCAGCTCCTAAACAATGTTTCAAAGTCCTAGGCACCCGAGACCCCTCGAAAGCACTCAACGACAAGGCCATCAATTTTTTGTAATCAAGGATCCAACTCAAGCATTTTGTAGAGAAGATCTCTTAGAAGTATACAAGGGGGTCCCTACCTTTGATCAAAGAAGACAAATTCATCCCGTAAGAATTGGCGATCCAAAGAGTGGCACGGATTTTGCACCGCGGCATTGACGCCGGCATCTTCATCATCATCAACGTCACGGTCGCACCCAAGAATCGAGATTCGCAAGAAAGAGAGTTCGAGCAAACTTTGCTCGCACTATCTTTGGAGTAGAGTTTTTGAATGATGATAAGAGACATGTTCTCAGCTTGTAATTATTTGGAGGGTAATTGGATTCGAAGGTGGGAAGTTGCCCAAAATCGTGTTCGCCGATTTCGAAGGATTGCACCATATCGCACTCCGGTCGAAATGAAAGACTTTGCCCATACCATGTCTGGACCAGGTGGGTAATGGGCTATTTGAAGACCAGCAAGGTCGATGGAAGCAGGGGAAAAGGAGTTTGGGAACGAATCCCACAGGTGGACTTGTTACCGTGATGCCGTTGCCAACGAACGAGGCCTCTCACACCTTTTCGAGCCCGGTTCATATTTTCTCGTCCCTTATGAAGAGCACACGTTCCGCAACTCCTATGGGACGTCACTAACGCCCGTTCAAGCGACTACCAATCGGCCACTCAAAAGCCTCACTTATGCCACCGCGAGCCTACAAATTGGCCCCAACCATTAAGGACGAAACATAGGCTTATGCAATCCGATTTCATCTAGTATTTTATTCAAACTTGCAGACCAAGACGCCTTAATTTAGATCCTTCTTGCTTAGTTGTTAGTAGAATCGCACCATACCAAGGGGCACTATGAAAATTAAGAGGGCACAATTCCAAGCCGCATGGTGCACGGTGCATGGTGGAAGAGCGCCATAGGAAGCCGAATAATGCATAGTATAAATGTAATGTACTTATGTGCACCATGTGTCGTTCATTGTGGATGTTCATCGTAAGAAAGCATATGGTTCATGGTGGAAGTTGATGAGGTTATGTCCGCAGCTCCTAAACAATGTTTCAAAGTCCTAGGCACCCGAGACCCCTCGAAAGCACTCAACGACAAGGCCATCAATTTTTTGTAATCAAGGATCCAACTCAAGCATTTTGTAGAGAAGATCTCTTAGAAGTATACAAGGGGGTCCCTACCTTTGATCAAAGAAGACAAATTCATCCCGTAAGAATTGGCGATCCAAAGAGTGGCACGGATTTTGCACCGCGGCATTGACGCCGGCATCTTCATCATCATCAACGTCACGGCCGCACCCAAGAATCGAGATTCGCAAGAAAGAGAGTTCGAGCAAACTTTGCTCGCACTATCTTTGGAGTAGAGTTTTTGAATGATGATAAGAGACATGTTCTCAGCAGTTTGTAATTATTTGGAGGGTAATTGGATTCGAAGGTGGGAAGTTGCCCAAAATCGTGTTCGCCGATTTCGAAGGATTGCACCATATCGCACTCCGGTCGAAATGAAAGACTTTGCCCATACCATGTCCGGACCAGGTGGGTAATGGGCTATTTGAAGACCAGCAAGGTCGATGGAAGCAGGGGAAAAGGAGTTTGGGAACGAATCCCACAGTGGACTTGTTACCGTGATGCCGTGCCAACGAACGAGGCCTCTCACACCTTTTCGAGCCCGGTTCATATTTTCTCGTCCCTTATGAAGAGCACACGTTCCGCAACTCCTATGGGACGTCACTAACGCCCGTTCAAGCGACTACCAATCGGCCACTCAAAAGCCTCACTTATGCCACCCTACGAGCCTACAAATTGGCCCCAACCATTAAGGACGAAACATAGGCTTATGCAATCCGATTTCATCTAGTATTTTATTCAAACTTGGACACCAAGACGCCTTAATTTAGATCCTTCTTGCTTAGTTGTTAGTAGAATCGCACCATACCAAGGGGCACTATGAAAATTAAGAGGGCACAATTCCAAGCCGCATGGTGCACGGTGCATGGTGGAAGAGCGCCATAGGAAGCCGAATAATGCATAGTATAAATGTAATGTACTTATGTGCACCATGTGTCGTTCATTGTGGATGTTCATCGTAAGAAAGCATATGGTTCATGGTGGAAGTTGATGAGGTTATGTCCGCAGTTCCTAAACAATGTTTCAAAGTCCTAGGCACCCGAGACCCCTCGAAAGCACTCAACGACAAGGCCATCAATTTTTTGTAATCAAGGATCCAACTCAAGCATTTTGTAGAGAAGATCTCTTAGAAGTATACAAGGGGGTCCCTACCTTTGATCAAAGAAGACAAATTCATCCCGTAAGAATTGGCGATCCAAAGAGTGGCACGGATTTTGCACCGCGGCATTGACGCCGGCATCTTCATCATCATCAACGTCACGGCCGCACCCAAGAATCGAGATTCGCAAGAAAGAGAGTTCGAGCAAACTTTGCTCGCACTATCTTTGGAGTAGAGTTTTTGAATGATGATAAGAGACATGTTCTGCAGCTTTGTAATTATTTGGAGGGTAATTGGATTCGAAGGTGGGAAGTTGCCCAAAATCGTGTTCGCCGATTTCGAAGGATTGCACCATATCGCACTCCGGTCGAAATGAAAGACTTTGCCCATACCATGTCCGGACCAGGTGGGTAATGGGCTATTTGAAGACCAGCAAGGTCGATGGAAGCAGGGGAAAAGGAGTTTGGGAACGAATCCCACAGTGGACTTGTTACCGTGATGCCGTGCCAACGAACGAGGCCTCTCACACCTTTTCGAGCCCGGTTCATATTTTCTCGTCCCTTATGAAGAGCACACGTTCGCAACTCCTATGGGACGTCACTAACGCCCGTTCAAGCGACTACCAATCGGCCACTCAAAAGCCTCACTTATGCCACCGCGAGCCTACAAATTGGCCCCAACCATTAAGGACGAAACATAGGCTTATGCAATCCGATTTCATCTAGTATTTTATTCAAACTTGGACACCAAGACGCCTTAATTTAGATCCTTCTTGCTTAGTTGTTAGTAGAATCGCACCATACCAAGGGGCACTATGAAAATTAAGAGGGCACAATTCCAAGCTGCATGGTGCACGGTGCATGGTGGAAGAGCGCCATAGGAAGCCGAATAATGCATAGTATAAATGTAATGTACTTATGTGCACCATGTGTCGTTCATTGTGGATGTTCATCGTAAGAAAGCATATGGTTCATGGTGGAAGTTGATGAGGTTATGTCCGCAGCTCCTAAACAATGTTTCAAAGTCCTAGGCACCCGAGACCCCTCGAAAGCACTCAACGACAAGGCCATCAATTTTTTGTAATCAAGGATCCAACTCAAGCATTTTGTAGAGAAGATCTCTTAGAAGTATACAAGGGGGTCCCTACCTTTGATCAAAGAAGACAAATTCATCCCGTAAGAATTGGCGATCCAAAGAGTGGCACGGATTTTGCACCGCGGCATTGACGCCGGCATCTTCATCATCATCAACGTCACGGCCGCACCCAAGAATCGAGATTCGCAAGAAAGAGAGTTCGAGCAAACTTTGCTCGCACTATCTTTGGAGTAGAGTTTTTGAATGATGATAAGAGACATGTTCTCAGCTTTGTAATTATTTGGAGGGTAATTGGATTCGAAGGTGGGAAGTTGCCCAAAATCGTGTTCGCCGATTTCGAAGGATTGCACCATATCGCACTCCGGTCGAAATGAAAGACTTTGCCCATACCATGTCCGGACCAGGTGGGTAATGGGCTATTTGAAGACCAGCAAGGTCGATGGAAGCAGGGGAAAAGGAGTTTGGGAACGAATCCCACAGTGGACTTGTTACCGTGATGCCGCTGCCAACGAACGAGGCCTCTCACACCTTTTCGAGCCCGGTTCATATTTTCTCGTCCCTTATGAAGAGCACACGTTCAGTAACTCCTATGGGACGTCACTAACGCCTGTTCAAGCCAGACTAACAATCGGCCACTCAAAAGCCTCACTTATGCCAGCCCGCGAGCCTACAAATTGGCCCCAACCATTAAGGACGAAACATAGGCTTATGCAATCCGATTTCATCTAGTATTTTATTCAAACTTGGACACCAAGACGCCTTAATTTAGATCCTTCTTCCTTTGTTGTCAGTAGAATCGCACCATACCAAGGGGCACTATGAAAATTAAGAGGGCACAATTCCAAGCCGCATGGTGCACGGTGCATGGTGGAAGAGCGCCATAGGAAGCCGAATAATGCATAGTATAAATGTAATGTACTTATGTGCACCATGTGTCGTTCATTGTGGATGTTCATCGTAAGAAAGCATATGGTTCATGGTGGAAGTTGATGAGGTTATGTCCGCAGCTCCTAAACAATGTTTCAAAGTCCTAGGCACCCGAGACCCCTCGAAAGCACTCAACGACAAGGCCATCAATTTTTTGTAATCAAGGATCCAACTCAAGCATTTTGTAGAGAAGATCTCTTAGAAGTATACAAGGGGGTCCCTACCTTTGATCAAAGAAGACAAATTCATCCCGTAAGAATTGGCGATCCAAAGAGTGGCACGGATTTTGCACCGCGGCATTGACGCCGCATCTTCATCATCATCAACGTCACGGCCGCACCCAAGAATCGAGATTCGCAAGAAAGAGAGTTCGAGCAAACTTTGCTCGCACTATCTTTGGAGTAGAGTTTTTGAATGATGATAAGAGACATGTTCTCAGCAGCTTTGTAATTATTTGGAGGGTAATTGGATTCGAAGGTGGGAAGTTGCCCAAAATCGTGTTCGCCGATTTCGAAGGATTGCACCATATCGCACTCCGGTCGAAATGAAAGACTTTGCCCATACCATGTCTGGACCAGGTGGGTAATGGGCTATTTGAAGACCAGCAAGGTCGATGGAAGCAGGGGAAAAGGAGTTTGGGAACGAATCCCACAGGTGGACTTGTTACCGTGATGCCAGTGCCAACGAACGAGGCCTCTCACACCTTTTCGAGCCCGGTTCATATTTTCTCGTCCCTTATGAAGAGCACACGTTCGCAACTCCTATGGGACGTCACTAACGCCTCGTTCAAGCGACTACCAATCGGCCACTCAAAAGCCTCACTTATGCCACCGCGAGCCTACAAATTGGCCCCAACCATTAAGGACGAAACATAGGCTTATGCAATCCGATTTCATCTAGTATTTTATTCAAACTTGGACACCAAGACGCCTTAATTTAGATCCTTCTTGCTTAGTTGTTAGTAGAATCGCACCATACCAAGGGGCACTATGAAAATTAAAAGGGCACAATTCCAAGCCGCATGGTGCACGGTGCATGGTGGAAGAGCGCCATAGGAAGCCGAATAATGCATAGTATAAATGTAATGTACTTATGTGCACCATGTGTCGTTCATTGTGGATGTTCATCGTAAGAAAGCATATGGTTCATGGTGGAAGTTGATGAGGTTATGTCCGCAGCTTCCTAAACAATGTTTCAAAGTCCTAGGCACCCGAGACCCCTCGAAAGCACTCAACGACAAGGCCATCAATTTTTTGTAATCAAGGATCCAACTCAAGCATTTTGTAGAGAAGATCTCTTAGAAGTATACAAGGGGGTCCCTACCTTTGATCAAAGAAGACAAATTCATCCCGTAAGAATTGGCGATCCAAAGAGTGGCACGGATTTTGCACCGCGGCATTGACGCCGGCATCTTCATCATCATCAACGTCACGGCCGCACCCAAGAATCGAGATTCGCAAGAAAGAGAGTTCGAGCAAACTTTGCTCGCACTATCTTTGGAGTAGAGTTTTTGAATGATGATAAGAGACATGTTCTGCAGCTTGTAATTATTTGGAGGGTAATTGGATTCGAAGGTGGGAAGTTGCCCAAAATCGTGTTCGCCGATTTCGAAGGATTGCACCATATCGCACTCCGGTCGAAATGAAAGACTTTGCCCATACCATGTCTGGACCAGGTGGGTAATGGGCTATTTGAAGACCAGCAAGGTCGATGGAAGCAGGGGAAAAGGAGTTTGGGAACGAATCCCACAGGTGGACTTGTTACCGTGATGCCAGTGCCAACGAACGAGGCCTCTCACACCTTTTCGAGCCTGGTTCATATTTTCTCGTCCCTTATGAAGAGCACACGTTCAGCAACTCCTATGGGACGTCACTAACGCCCGTTCAAGCGACTACCAATCGGCCACTCAAAAGCCTCACTTATGCCACCGCGAGCCTACAAATTGGCCCCAACCATTAAGGACGAAACATAGGCTTATGCAATCCGATTTCATCTAGTATTTTATTCAAACTTGGACACCAAGACGCCTTAATTTAGATCCTTCTTGCTTAGTTGTTAGTAGAATCGCACCATACCAAGGGGCACTATGAAAATTAAGAGGGCACAATTCCAAGCTGCATGGTGCACGGTGCATGGTGGAAGAGCGCCATAGGAAGCCGAATAATGCATAGTATAAATGTAATGTACTTATGTGCACCATGTGTCGTTCATTGTGGATGTTCATCGTAAGAAAGCATATGGTTCATGGTGGAAGTTGATGAGGTTATGTCCGCAGCTCCTAAACAATGTTTCAAAGTCCTAGGCACCCGAGACCCCTCGAAAGCACTCAACGACAAGGCCATCAATTTTTTGTAATCAAGGATCCAACTCAAGCATTTTGTAGAGAAGATCTCTTAGAAGTATACAAGGGGGTCCCTACCTTTGATCAAAGAAGACAAATTCATCCCGTAAGAATTGGCGATCCAAAGAGTGGCACGGATTTTGCACCGCGGCATTGACGCCGCATCTTCATCATCATCAACGTCACGGCCGCACCCAAGAATCGAGATTCGCAAGAAAGAGAGTTCGAGCAAACTTTGCTCGCACTATCTTTGGAGTAGAGTTTTTGAATGATGATAAGAGACATGTTCTCAGCTTTGTAATTATTTGGAGGGTAATTGGATTCGAAGGTGGGAAGTTGCCCAAAATCGTGTTCGCCGATTTCGAAGGATTGCACCATATCGCACTCCGGTCGAAATGAAAGACTTTGCCCATACCATGTCCGGACCAGGTGGGTAATGGGCTATTTGAAGACCAGCAAGGTCGATGGAAGCAGGGGAAAAGGAGTTTGGGAACGAATCCCACAGTGGACTTGTTACCGTGATGCCAGCCCAACGAACGAGGCCTCTCACACCTTTTCGAGCCCGGTTCATATTTTCTCGTCCCTTATGAAGAGCACACGTTCGCAACTCCTATGGGACGTCACTAACGCCCGTTCAAGCGACTACCAATCGGCCACTCAAAAGCCTCACTTATGCCACCTACGAGCCTACAAATTGGCCCCAACCATTAAGGACGAAACATAGGCTTATGCAATCCGATTTCATCTAGTATTTTATTCAAACTTGGACACCAAGACGCCTTAATTTAGATCCTTCTTGCTTAGTTGTTAGTAGAATCGCACCATACCAAGGGGCACTATGAAAATTAAGAGGGCACAATTCCAAGCCGCATGGTGCACGGTGCATGGTGGAAGAGCGCCATAGGAAGCCGAATAATGCATAGTATAAATGTAATGTACTTATGTGCACCATGTGTCGTTCATTGTGGATGTTCATCGTAAGAAAGCATATGGTTCATGGTGGAAGTTGATGAGGTTATGTCCGCAGCTTCCTAAACAATGTTTCAAAGTCCTAGGCACCCGAGACCCCTCGAAAGCACTCAACGACAAGGCCATCAATTTTTTGTAATCAAGGATCCAACTCAAGCATTTTGTAGAGAAGATCTCTTAGAAGTATACAAGGGGGTCCCTACCTTTGATCAAAGAAGACAAATTCATCCCGTAAGAATTGGCGATCCAAAGAGTGGCACGGATTTTGCACCGCGGCATTGACGCCGGCATCTTCATCATCATCAACGTCACGGCCGCACCCAAGAATCGAGATTCGCAAGAAAGAGAGTTCGAGCAAACTTTGCTCGCACTATCTTTGGAGTAGAGTTTTTGAATGATGATAAGAGACATGTTCTCAGCAGCTTTGTAATTATTTGGAGGGTAATTGGATTCGAAGGTGGGAAGTTGCCCAAAATCGTGTTCGCCGATTTCGAAGGATTGCACCATATCGCACTCCGGTCGAAATGAAAGACTTTGCCCATACCATGTCCGGACCAGGTGGGTAATGGGCTATTTGAAGACCAGCAAGGTCGATGGAAGCAGGGGAAAAGGAGTTTGGGAACGAATCCCACAGTGGACTTGTTACCGTGATGCTGCCAACGAACGAGGCCTCTCACACCTTTTCGAGCCTCGGTTCATATTTTCTCGTCCCTTATGAAGAGCACACGTTCGCAACTCCTATGGGACGTCACTAACGCCTGTTCAAGCCAGACTAACAATCGGCCACTCAAAAGCCTCACTTATGCCAGCCCGCGAGCCTACAAATTGGCCCCAACCATTAAGGACGAAACATAGGCTTATGCAATCCGATTTCATCTAGTATTTTATTCAAACTTGGACACCAAGACGCCTTAATTTAGATCCTTCTTGCTTAGTTGTTAGTAGAATCGCACCATACCAAGGGGCACTATGAAAATTAAAAGGGCACAATTCCAAGCCGCATGGTGCACGGTGCATGGTGGAAGAGCGCCATAGGAAGCCGAATAATGCATAGTATAAATGTAATGTACTTATGTGCACCATGTGTCGTTCATTGTGGATGTTCATCGTAAGAAAGCATATGGTTCATGGTGGAAGTTGATGAGGTTATGTCCGCAGCTCCTAAACAATGTTTCAAAGTCCTAGGCACCCGAGACCCCTCGAAAGCACTCAACGACAAGGCCATCAATTTTTTGTAATCAAGGATCCAACTCAAGCATTTTGTAGAGAAGATCTCTTAGAAGTATACAAGGGGGTCCCTACCTTTGATCAAAGAAGACAAATTCATCCCGTAAGAATTGGCGATCCAAAGAGTGGCACGGATTTTGCACCGCGGCATTGACGCCGGCATCTTCATCATCATCAACGTCACGGCCGCACCCAAGAATCGAGATTCGCAAGAAAGAGAGTTCGAGCAAACTTTGCTCGCACTATCTTTGGAGTAGAGTTTTTGAATGATGATAAGAGACATGTTCTCAGCTTTGTAATTATTTGGAGGGTAATTGGATTCGAAGGTGGGAAGTTGCCCAAAATCGTGTTCGCCGATTTCGAAGGATTGCACCATATCGCACTCCGGTCGAAATGAAAGACTTTGCCCATACCATGTCCGGACCAGGTGGGTAATGGGCTATTTGAAGACCAGCAAGGTCGATGGAAGCAGGGGAAAAGGAGTTTGGGAACGAATCCCACAGTGGACTTGTTACCGTGATGCCAAGTGCCAACGAACGAGGCCTCTCACACCTTTTCGAGCCCGGTTCATATTTTCTCGTCCCTTATGAAGAGCACACGTTCGCAACTCCTATGGGACGTCACTAACGCCCGTTCAAGCGACTACCAATCGGCCACTCAAAAGCCTCACTTATGCCACCGCGAGCCTACAAATTGGCCCCAACCATTAAGGACGAAACCTAGGCTTATGCAATCCGATTTCATCTAGTATTTTATTCAAACTTGGACACCAAGACGCCTTAATTTAGATCCTTCTTGCTTAGTTGTTAGTAGAATCGCAGCATACCAAGGGGCACTATGAAAATTAAGAGGGCACAATTCCAAGCCGCATGGTGCACGGTGCATGGTGGAAGAGCGCCATAGGAAGCCGAATAATGCATAGTATAAATGTAATGTACTTATGTGCACCATGTGTCGTTCATTGTGGATGTTCATCGTAAGAAAGCATATGGTTCATGGTGGAAGTTGATGAGGTTATGTCCGCAGCTCCTAAACAATGTTTCAAAGTCCTAGGCACCCGAGACCCCTCGAAAGCACTCAACGACAAGGCCATCAATTTTTTGTAATCAAGGATCCAACTCAAGCATTTTGTAGAGAAGATCTCTTAGAAGTATACAAGGGGGTCCCTACCTTTGATCAAAGAAGACAAATTCATCCCGTAAGAATTGGCGATCCAAAGAGTGGCACGGATTTTGCACCGCGGCATTGACGCCGGCATCTTCATCATCATCAACGTCACGGCCGCACCCAAGAATCGAGATTCGCAAGAAAGAGAGTTCGAGCAAACTTTGCTCGCACTATCTTTGGAGTAGAGTTTTTGAATGATGATAAGAGACATGTTCTCAGCTTTGTAATTATTTGGAGGGTAATTGGATTCGAAGGTGGGAAGTTGCCCAAAATCGTGTTCGCCGATTTCGAAGGATTGCACCATATCGCACTCCGGTCGAAATGAAAGACTTTGCCCATACCATGTCCGGACCAGGTGGGTAATGGGCTATTTGAAGACCAGCAAGGTCGATGGAAGCAGGGGAAAAGGAGTTTGGGAACGAATCCCACAGTGGACTTGTTACCGTGATGCCAAGTGCCAACGAACGAGGCCTCTCACACCTTTTCGAGCCCGGTTCATATTTTCTCGTCCCTTATGAAGAGCACACGTTCCGCAACTCCTATGGGACGTCACTAACGCCTGTTCAAGCCAGACTAACAATCGGCCACTCAAAAGCCTCACTTATGCCAGCCCGCGAGCCTACAAATTGGCCCCAACCATTAAGGACGAAACATAGGCTTATGCAATCCGATTTCATCTAGTATTTTATTCAAACTTGGACACCAAGACGCCTTAATTTAGATCCTTCTTCCTTTGTTGTCAGTAGAATCGCAACATACCAAGGGGCACTATGAAAATTAAAAGGGCACAATTCCAAGCCGCATGGTGCACGGTGCATGGTGGAAGAGCGCCATAGGAAGCCGAATAATGCATAGTATAAATGTAATGTACTTATGTGCACCATGTGTCGTTCATTGTGGATGTTCATCGTAAGAAAGCATATGGTTCATGGTGGAAGTTGATGAGGTTATGTCCGCAGCTCCTAAACAATGTTTCAAAGTCCTAGGCACCCGAGACCCCTCGAAAGCACTCAACGACAAGGCCATCAATTTTTTGTAATCAAGGATCCAACTCAAGCATTTTGTAGAGAAGATCTCTTAGAAGTATACAAGGGGGTCCCTACCTTTGATCAAAGAAGACAAATTCATCCCGTAAGAATTGGCGATCCAAAGAGTGGCACGGATTTTGCACCGCGGCATTGACGCCGGCATCTTCATCATCATCAACGTCACGGTCGCACCCAAGAATCGAGATTCGCAAGAAAGAGAGTTCGAGCAAACTTTGCTCGCACTATCTTTGGAGTAGAGTTTTTGAATGATGATAAGAGACATGTTCTCAGCTTTGTAATTATTTGGAGGGTAATTGGATTCGAAGGTGGGAAGTTGCCCAAAATCGTGTTCGCCGATTTCGAAGGATTGCACCATATCGCACTCCGGTCGAAATGAAAGACTTTGCCCATACCATGTCCGGACCAGGTGGGTAATGGGCTATTTGAAGACCAGCAAGGTCGATGGAAGCAGGGGAAAAGGAGTTTGGGAACGAATCCCACAGTGGACTTGTTACCGTGATGCCGTTGCCAACGAACGAGGCCTCTCACACCTTTTCGAGCCCGGTTCATATTTTCTCGTCCCTTATGAAGAGCACACGTTCGCAACTCCTATGGGACGTCACTAACGCCCGTTCAAGCCGACTACCAATCGGCCACTCAAAAGCCTCACTTATGCCACCGCGAGCCTACAAATTGGCCCCAACCATTAAGGACGAAACCTAGGCTTATGCAATCCGATTTCATCTAGTATTTTATTCAAACTTGGACACCAAGACGCCTTAATTTAGATCCTTCTTGCTTAGTTGTTAGTAGAATCGCAGCATACCAAGGGGCACTATGAAAATTAAAAGGGCACAATTCCAAGCCGCATGGTGCACGGTGCATGGTGGAAGAGCGCCATAGGAAGCCGAATAATGCATAGTATAAATGTAATGTACTTATGTGCACCATGTGTCGTTCATTGTGGATGTTCATCGTAAGAAAGCATATGGTTCATGGTGGAAGTTGATGAGGTTATGTCCGCAGCTCCTAAACAATGTTTCAAAGTCCTAGGCACCCGAGACCCCTCGAAAGCACTCAACGACAAGGCCATCAATTTTTTGTAATCAAGGATCCAACTCAAGCATTTTGTAGAGAAGATCTCTTAGAAGTATACAAGGGGGTCCCTACCTTTGATCAAAGAAGACAAATTCATCCCGTAAGAATTGGCGATCCAAAGAGTGGCACGGATTTTGCACCGCGGCATTGACGCCGCATCTTCATCATCATCAACGTCACGGCCGCACCCAAGAATCGAGATTCGCAAGAAAGAGAGTTCGAGCAAACTTTGCTCGCACTATCTTTGGAGTAGAGTTTTTGAATGATGATAAGAGACATGTTCTCAGCTTTGTAATTATTTGGAGGGTAATTGGATTCGAAGGTGGGAAGTTGCCCAAAATCGTGTTCGCCGATTTCGAAGGATTGCACCATATCGCACTCCGGTCGAAATGAAAGACTTTGCCCATACCATGTCCGGACCAGGTGGGTAATGGGCTATTTGAAGACCAGCAAGGTCGATGGAAGCAGGGGAAAAGGAGTTTGGGAACGAATCCCACAGTGGACTTGTTACCGTGATGCCGTGCCAACGAACGAGGCCTCTCACACCTTTTCGAGCCCGGTTCATATTTTCTCGTCCCTTATGAAGAGCACACGTTCCGCAACTCCTATGGGACGTCACTAACGCCCGTTCAAGCGACTACCAATCGGCCACTCAAAAGCCTCACTTATGCCACCTACGAGCCTACAAATTGGCCCCAACCATTAAGGACGAAACCTAGGCTTATGCAATCCGATTTCATCTAGTATTTTATTCAAACTTGGACACCAAGACGCCTTAATTTAGATCCTTCTTGCTTAGTTGTTAGTAGAATCGCACCATACCAAGGGGCACTATGAAAATTAAAAGGGCACAATTCCAAGCCGCATGGTGCACGGTGCATGGTGGAAGAGCGCCATAGGAAGCCGAATAATGCATAGTATAAATGTAATGTACTTATGTGCACCATGTGTCGTTCATTGTGGATGTTCATCGTAAGAAAGCATATGGTTCATGGTGGAAGTTGATGAGGTTATGTCCGCAGCTCCTAAACAATGTTTCAAAGTCCTAGGCACCCGAGACCCCTCGAAAGCACTCAACGACAAGGCCATCAATTTTTTGTAATCAAGGATCCAACTCAAGCATTTTGTAGAGAAGATCTCTTAGAAGTATACAAGGGGGTCCCTACCTTTGATCAAAGAAGACAAATTCATCCCGTAAGAATTGGCGATCCAAAGAGTGGCACGGATTTTGCACCGCGGCATTGACGCCGGCATCTTCATCATCATCAACGTCACGGCCGCACCCAAGAATCGAGATTCGCAAGAAAGAGAGTTCGAGCAAACTTTGCTCGCACTATCTTTGGAGTAGAGTTTTTGAATGATGATAAGAGACATGTTCTCAGCTTGTAATTATTTGGAGGGTAATTGGATTCGAAGGTGGGAAGTTGCCCAAAATCGTGTTCGCCGATTTCGAAGGATTGCACCATATCGCACTCCGGTCGAAATGAAAGACTTTGCCCATACCATGTCCGGACCAGGTGGGTAATGGGCTATTTGAAGACCAGCAAGGTCGATGGAAGCAGGGGAAAAGGAGTTTGGGAACGAATCCCACAGTGGACTTGTTACCGTGATGCCGCTGCCAACGAACGAGGCCTCTCACACCTTTTCGAGCCCGGTTCATATTTTCTCGTCCCTTATGAAGAGCACACGTTCGCAACTCCTATGGGACGTCACTAACGCCCGTTCAAGCGACTACCAATCGGCCACTCAAAAGCCTCACTTATGCCACCCTACGAGCCTACAAATTGGCCCCAACCATTAAGGACGAAACCTAGGCTTATGCAATCCGATTTCATCTAGTATTTTATTCAAACTTGGACACCAAGACGCCTTAATTTAGATCCTTCTTGCTTAGTTGTTAGTAGAATCGCACCATACCAAGGGGCACTATGAAAATTAAAAGGGCACAATTCCAAGCCGCATGGTGCACGGTGCATGGTGGAAGAGCGCCATAGGAAGCCGAATAATGCATAGTATAAATGTAATGTACTTATGTGCACCATGTGTCGTTCATTGTGGATGTTCATCGTAAGAAAGCATATGGTTCATGGTGGAAGTTGATGAGGTTATGTCCGCAGCTTCCTAAACAATGTTTCAAAGTCCTAGGCACCCGAGACCCCTCGAAAGCACTCAACGACAAGGCCATCAATTTTTTGTAATCAAGGATCCAACTCAAGCATTTTGTAGAGAAGATCTCTTAGAAGTATACAAGGGGGTCCCTACCTTTGATCAAAGAAGACAAATTCATCCCGTAAGAATTGGCGATCCAAAGAGTGGCACGGATTTTGCACCGCGGCATTGACGCCGGCATCTTCATCATCATCAACGTCACGGCCGCACCCAAGAATCGAGATTCGCAAGAAAGAGAGTTCGAGCAAACTTTGCTCGCACTATCTTTGGAGTAGAGTTTTTGAATGATGATAAGAGACATGTTCTGCAGTTTGTAATTATTTGGAGGGTAATTGGATTCGAAGGTGGGAAGTTGCCCAAAATCGTGTTCGCCGATTTCGAAGGATTGCACCATATCGCACTCCGGTCGAAATGAAAGACTTTGCCCATACCATGTCTGGACCAGGTGGGTAATGGGCTATTTGAAGACCAGCAAGGTCGATGGAAGCAGGGGAAAAGGAGTTTGGGAACGAATCCCACAGGTGGACTTGTTACCGTGATGCCAGGCCAACGAACGAGGCCTCTCACACCTTTTCGAGCCTCGGTTCATATTTTCTCGTCCCTTATGAAGAGCACACGTTCGCAACTCCTATGGGACGTCACTAACGCCCGTTCAAGCCGACTACCAATCGGCCACTCAAAAGCCTCACTTATGCCACCTACGAGCCTACAAATTGGCCCCAACCATTAAGGACGAAACCTAGGCTTATGCAATCCGATTTCATCTAGTATTTTATTCAAACTTGGACACCAAGTCGCCTTAATTTAGATCCTTCTTGCTTAGTTGTTAGTAGAATCGCACCATACCAAGGGGCACTATGAAAATTAAAAGGGCACAATTCCAAGCCGCATGGTGCACGGTGCATGGTGGAAGAGCGCCATAGGAAGCCGAATAATGCATAGTATAAATGTAATGTACTTATGTGCACCATGTGTCGTTCATTGTGGATGTTCATCGTAAGAAAGCATATGGTTCATGGTGGAAGTTGATGAGGTTATGTCCGCAGCTCCTAAACAATGTTTCAAAGTCCTAGGCACCCGAGACCCCTCGAAAGCACTCAACGACAAGGCCATCAATTTTTTGTAATCAAGGATCCAACTCAAGCATTTTGTAGAGAAGATCTCTTAGAAGTATACAAGGGGGTCCCTACCTTTGATCAAAGAAGACAAATTCATCCCGTAAGAATTGGCGATCCAAAGAGTGGCACGGATTTTGCACCGCGGCATTGACGCCGGCATCTTCATCATCATCAACGTCACGGCCGCACCCAAGAATCGAGATTCGCAAGAAAGAGAGTTCGAGCAAACTTTGCTCGCACTATCTTTGGAGTAGAGTTTTTGAATGATGATAAGAGACATGTTCTCAGTTTGTAATTATTTGGAGGGTAATTGGATTCGAAGGTGGGAAGTTGCCCAAAATCGTGTTCGCCGATTTCGAAGGATTGCACCATATCGCACTCCGGTCGAAATGAAAGACTTTGCCCATACCATGTCCGGACCAGGTGGGTAATGGGCTATTTGAAGACCAGCAAGGTCGATGGAAGCAGGGGAAAAGGAGTTTGGGAACGAATCCCACAGTGGACTTGTTACCGTGATGCCGTTGCCAACGAACGAGGCCTCTCACACCTTTTCGAGCCCGGTTCATATTTTCTCGTCCCTTATGAAGAGCACACGTTCCGCAACTCCTATGGGACGTCACTAACGCCCGTTCAAGCGACTACCAATCGGCCACTCAAAAGCCTCACTTATGCCACCGCGAGCCTACAAATTGGCCCCAACCATTAAGGACGAAACCTAGGCTTATGCAATCCGATTTCATCTAGTATTTTATTCAAACTTGGACACCAAGTCGCCTTAATTTAGATCCTTCTTGCTTAGTTGTTAGTAGAATCGCACCATACCAAGGGGCACTATGAAAATTAAAAGGGCACAATTCCAAGCCGCATGGTGCACGGTGCATGGTGGAAGAGCGCCATAGGAAGCCGAATAATGCATAGTATAAATGTAATGTACTTATGTGCACCATGTGTCGTTCATTGTGGATGTTCATCGTAAGAAAGCATATGGTTCATGGTGGAAGTTGATGAGGTTATGTCCGCAGCTCCTAAACAATGTTTCAAAGTCCTAGGCACCCGAGACCCCTCGAAAGCACTCAACGACAAGGCCATCAATTTTTTGTAATCAAGGATCCAACTCAAGCATTTTGTAGAGAAGATCTCTTAGAAGTATACAAGGGGGTCCCTACCTTTGATCAAAGAAGACAAATTCATCCCGTAAGAATTGGCGATCCAAAGAGTGGCACGGATTTTGCACCGCGGCATTGACGCCGCATCTTCATCATCATCAACGTCACGGTCGCACCCAAGAATCGAGATTCGCAAGAAAGAGAGTTCGAGCAAACTTTGCTCGCACTATCTTTGGAGTAGAGTTTTTGAATGATGATAAGAGACATGTTCTGCAGTTTGTAATTATTTGGAGGGTAATTGGATTCGAAGGTGGGAAGTTGCCCAAAATCGTGTTCGCCGATTTCGAAGGATTGCACCATATCGCACTCCGGTCGAAATGAAAGACTTTGCCCATACCATGTCCGGACCAGGTGGGTAATGGGCTATTTGAAGACCAGCAAGGTCGATGGAAGCAGGGGAAAAGGAGTTTGGGAACGAATCCCACAGTGGACTTGTTACCGTGATGCCGTGCCAACGAACGAGGCCTCTCACACCTTTTCGAGCCCGGTTCATATTTTCTCGTCCCTTATGAAGAGCACACGTTCAGCAACTCCTATGGGACGTCACTAACGCCCGTTCAAGCGACTACCAATCGGCCACTCAAAAGCCTCACTTATGCCAGCTACGAGCCTACAAATTGGCCCCAACCATTAAGGACGAAACCTAGGCTTATGCAATCCGATTTCATCTAGTATTTTATTCAAACTTGGACACCAAGTCGCCTTAATTTAGATCCTTCTTGCTTAGTTGTTAGTAGAATCGCACCATACCAAGGGGCACTATGAAAATTAAAAGGGCACAATTCCAAGCCGCATGGTGCACGGTGCATGGTGGAAGAGCGCCATAGGAAGCCGAATAATGCATAGTATAAATGTAATGTACTTATGTGCACCATGTGTCGTTCATTGTGGATGTTCATCGTAAGAAAGCATATGGTTCATGGTGGAAGTTGATGAGGTTATGTCCGCAGTTCCTAAACAATGTTTCAAAGTCCTAGGCACCCGAGACCCCTCGAAAGCACTCAACGACAAGGCCATCAATTTTTTGTAATCAAGGATCCAACTCAAGCATTTTGTAGAGAAGATCTCTTAGAAGTATACAAGGGGGTCCCTACCTTTGATCAAAGAAGACAAATTCATCCCGTAAGAATTGGCGATCCAAAGAGTGGCACGGATTTTGCACCGCGGCATTGACGCCGCATCTTCATCATCATCAACGTCACTTGCCGCACCCAAGAATCGAGATTCGCAAGAAAGAGAGTTCGAGCAAACTTTGCTCGCACTATCTTTGGAGTAGAGTTTTTGAATGATGATAAGAGACATGTTCTCAGCTTGTAATTATTTGGAGGGTAATTGGATTCGAAGGTGGGAAGTTGCCCAAAATCGTGTTCGCCGATTTCGAAGGATTGCACCATATCGCACTCCGGTCGAAATGAAAGACTTTGCCCATACCATGTCCGGACCAGGTGGGTAATGGGCTATTTGAAGACCAGCAAGGTCGATGGAAGCAGGAAAAGGAGTTTGGGAACGAATCCCACAGGTGGACTTGTTACCGTGATGCCGCTGCCAACGAACGAGGCCTCTCACACCTTTTCGAGCCCGGTTCATATTTTCTCGTCCCTTATGAAGAGCACACGTTCGCAACTCCTATGGGACGTCACTAACGCCCGTTCAAGCCAGACTACCAATCGGCCACTCAAAAGCCTCACTTATGCCAGCCTGCGAGCCTACAAATTGGCCCCAACCATTAAGGACGAAACCTAGGCTTATGCAATCCGATTTCATCTAGTATTTTATTCAAACTTGGACACCAAGACGCCTTAATTTAGATCCTTCTTGCTTAGTTGTTAGTAGAATCGCACCATACCAAGGGGCACTATGAAAATTAAAAGGGCACAATTCCAAGCCGCATGGTGCACGGTGCATGGTGGAAGAGCGCCATAGGAAGCCGAATAATGCATAGTATAAATGTAATGTACTTATGTGCACCATGTGTCGTTCATTGTGGATGTTCATCGTAAGAAAGCATATGGTTCATGGTGGAAGTTGATGAGGTTATGTCCGCAGCTTCCTAAACAATGTTTCAAAGTCCTAGGCACCCGAGACCCCTCGAAAGCACTCAACGACAAGGCCATCAATTTTTTGTAATCAAGGATCCAACTCAAGCATTTTGTAGAGAAGATCTCTTAGAAGTATACAAGGGGGTCCCTACCTTTGATCAAAGAAGACAAATTCATCCCGTAAGAATTGGCGATCCAAAGAGTGGCACGGATTTTGCACCGCGGCATTGACGCCGGCATCTTCATCATCATCAACGTCACGGTCGCACCCAAGAATCGAGATTCGCAAGAAAGAGAGTTCGAGCAAACTTTGCTCGCACTATCTTTGGAGTAGAGTTTTTGAATGATGATAAGAGACATGTTCTCAGTTTGTAATTATTTGGAGGGTAATTGGATTCGAAGGTGGGAAGTTGCCCAAAATCGTGTTCGCCGATTTCGAAGGATTGCACCATATCGCACTCCGGTCGAAATGAAAGACTTTGCCCATACC
Organism: Linum usitatissimum; assembly: GCA_030674075.2. NCBI lineage: Eukaryota > Viridiplantae > Streptophyta > Magnoliopsida > Malpighiales > Linaceae > Linum > Linum usitatissimum. The sequence continues at coordinate 442,571 of JAUJYP020001034.1, read as the reverse complement.
ATGTCCGGACCAGGTGGGTAATGGGCTATTTGAAGACCAGCAAGGTCGATGGAAGCAGGGGAAAAGGAGTTTGGGAACGAATCCCACAGTGGACTTGTTACCGTGATGCCGGTGCCAACGAACGAGGCCTCTCACACCTTTTCGAGCCCGGTTCATATTTTCTCGTCCCTTATGAAGAGCACACGTTCAGTAACTCCTATGGGACGTCACTAACGCCTCGTTCAAGCGACTACCAATCGGCCACTCAAAAGCCTCACTTATGCCACCGCGAGCCTACAAATTGGCCCCAACCATTAAGGACGAAACCTAGGCTTATGCAATCCGATTTCATCTAGTATTTTATTCAAACTTGGACACCAAGACGCCTTAATTTAGATCCTTCTTGCTTAGTTGTTAGTAGAATCGCAGCATACCAAGGGGCACTATGAAAATTAAAAGGGCACAATTCCAAGCCGCATGGTGCACGGTGCATGGTGGAAGAGCGCCATAGGAAGCCGAATAATGCATAGTATAAATGTAATGTACTTATGTGCACCATGTGTCGTTCATTGTGGATGTTCATCGTAAGAAAGCATATGGTTCATGGTGGAAGTTGATGAGGTTATGTCCGCAGCTTCCTAAACAATGTTTCAAAGTCCTAGGCACCCGAGACCCCTCGAAAGCACTCAACGACAAGGCCATCAATTTTTTGTAATCAAGGATCCAACTCAAGCATTTTGTAGAGAAGATCTCTTAGAAGTATACAAGGGGGTCCCTACCTTTGATCAAAGAAGACAAATTCATCCCGTAAGAATTGGCGATCCAAAGAGTGGCACGGATTTTGCACCGCGGCATTGACGCCGGCATCTTCATCATCATCAACGTCACGGCCGCACCCAAGAATCGAGATTCGCAAGAAAGAGAGTTCGAGCAAACTTTGCTCGCACTATCTTTGGAGTAGAGTTTTTGAATGATGATAAGAGACATGTTCTCAGCTTGTAATTATTTGGAGGGTAATTGGATTCGAAGGTGGGAAGTTGCCCAAAATCGTGTTCGCCGATTTCGAAGGATTGCACCATATCGCACTCCGGTCGAAATGAAAGACTTTGCCCATACCATGTCCGGACCAGGTGGGTAATGGGCTATTTGAAGACCAGCAAGGTCGATGGAAGCAGGGGAAAAGGAGTTTGGGAACGAATCCCACAGTGGGACTTGTTACCGTGATGCCAAGCCAACGAACGAGGCCTCTCACACCTTTTCGAGCCCGGTTCATATTTTCTCGTCCCTTATGAAGAGCACACGTTCCGCAACTCCTATGGGACGTCACTAACGCCCGTTCAAGCGACTACCAATCGGCCACTCAAAAGCCTCACTTATGCCACCCTACGAGCCTACAAATTGGCCCCAACCATTAAGGACGAAACCTAGGCTTATGCAATCCGATTTCATCTAGTATTTTATTCAAACTTGGACACCAAGACGCCTTAATTTAGATCCTTCTTGCTTAGTTGTTAGTAGAATCGCAGCATACCAAGGGGCACTATGAAAATTAAAAGGGCACAATTCCAAGCCGCATGGTGCACGGTGCATGGTGGAAGAGCGCCATAGGAAGCCGAATAATGCATAGTATAAATGTAATGTACTTATGTGCACCATGTGTCGTTCATTGTGGATGTTCATCGTAAGAAAGCATATGGTTCATGGTGGAAGTTGATGAGGTTATGTCCGCAGCTCCTAAACAATGTTTCAAAGTCCTAGGCACCCGAGACCCCTCGAAAGCACTCAACGACAAGGCCATCAATTTTTTGTAATCAAGGATCCAACTCAAGCATTTTGTAGAGAAGATCTCTTAGAAGTATACAAGGGGGTCCCTACCTTTGATCAAAGAAGACAAATTCATCCCGTAAGAATTGGCGATCCAAAGAGTGGCACGGATTTTGCACCGCGGCATTGACGCCGGCATCTTCATCATCATCAACGTCACGGCCGCACCCAAGAATCGAGATTCGCAAGAAAGAGAGTTCGAGCAAACTTTGCTCGCACTATCTTTGGAGTAGAGTTTTTGAATGATGATAAGAGACATGTTCTCGTAGCTTGTAATTATTTGGAGGGTAATTGGATTCGAAGGTGGGAAGTTGCCCAAAATCGTGTTCGCCGATTTCGAAGGATTGCACCATATCGCACTCCGGTCGAAATGAAAGACTTTGCCCATACCATGTCCGGACCAGGTGGGTAATGGGCTATTTGAAGACCAGCAAGGTCGATGGAAGCAGGGGAAAAGGAGTTTGGGAACGAATCCCACAGTGGACTTGTTACCGTGATGCCGTTGCCAACGAACGAGGCCTCTCACACCTTTTCGAGCCCGGTTCATATTTTCTCGTCCCTTATGAAGAGCACACGTTCAAGCAACTCCTATGGGACGTCACTAACGCCCGTTCAAGCCGACTACCAATCGGCCACTCAAAAGCCTCACTTATGCCACCGCGAGCCTACAAATTGGCCCCAACCATTAAGGACGAAACCTAGGCTTATGCAATCCGATTTCATCTAGTATTTTATTCAAACTTGGACACCAAGACGCCTTAATTTAGATCCTTCTTGCTTAGTTGTTAGTAGAATCGCAGCATACCAAGGGGCACTATGAAAATTAAAAGGGCACAATTCCAAGCCGCATGGTGCACGGTGCATGGTGGAAGAGCGCCATAGGAAGCCGAATAATGCATAGTATAAATGTAATGTACTTATGTGCACCATGTGTCGTTCATTGTGGATGTTCATCGTAAGAAAGCATATGGTTCATGGTGGAAGTTGATGAGGTTATGTCCGCAGCTCCTAAACAATGTTTCAAAGTCCTAGGCACCCGAGACCCCTCGAAAGCACTCAACGACAAGGCCATCAATTTTTTGTAATCAAGGATCCAACTCAAGCATTTTGTAGAGAAGATCTCTTAGAAGTATACAAGGGGGTCCCTACCTTTGATCAAAGAAGACAAATTCATCCCGTAAGAATTGGCGATCCAAAGAGTGGCACGGATTTTGCACCGCGGCATTGACGCCGCATCTTCATCATCATCAACGTCACGGTCGCACCCAAGAATCGAGATTCGCAAGAAAGAGAGTTCGAGCAAACTTTGCTCGCACTATCTTTGGAGTAGAGTTTTTGAATGATGATAAGAGACATGTTCTCAGTTTGTAATTATTTGGAGGGTAATTGGATTCGAAGGTGGGAAGTTGCCCAAAATCGTGTTCGCCGATTTCGAAGGATTGCACCATATCGCACTCCGGTCGAAATGAAAGACTTTGCCCATACCATGTCCGGACCAGGTGGGTAATGGGCTATTTGAAGACCAGCAAGGTCGATGGAAGCAGGGAAAAGGAGTTTGGGAACGAATCCCACAGTGGACTTGTTACCGTGATGCCGCCAACGAACGAGGCCTCTCACACCTTTTCGAGCCCGGTTCATATTTTCTCGTCCCTTATGAAGAGCACACGTTCAGCAACTCCTATGGGACGTCACTAACGCCCGTTCAAGCCGACTACCAATCGGCCACTCAAAAGCCTCACTTATGCCACCGCGAGCCTACAAATTGGCCCCAACCATTAAGGACGAAACCTAGGCTTATGCAATCCGATTTCATCTAGTATTTTATTCAAACTTGGACACCAAGACGCCTTAATTTAGATCCTTCTTGCTTAGTTGTTAGTAGAATCGCACCATACCAAGGGGCACTATGAAAATTAAAAGGGCACAATTCCAAGCCGCATGGTGCACGGTGCATGGTGGAAGAGCGCCATAGGAAGCCGAATAATGCATAGTATAAATGTAATGTACTTATGTGCACCATGTGTCGTTCATTGTGGATGTTCATCGTAAGAAAGCATATGGTTCATGGTGGAAGTTGATGAGGTTATGTCCGCAGTTCCTAAACAATGTTTCAAAGTCCTAGGCACCCGAGACCCCTCGAAAGCACTCAACGACAAGGCCATCAATTTTTTGTAATCAAGGATCCAACTCAAGCATTTTGTAGAGAAGATCTCTTAGAAGTATACAAGGGGGTCCCTACCTTTGATCAAAGAAGACAAATTCATCCCGTAAGAATTGGCGATCCAAAGAGTGGCACGGATTTTGCACCGCGGCATTGACGCCGGCATCTTCATCATCATCAACGTCACGGTCGCACCCAAGAATCGAGATTCGCAAGAAAGAGAGTTCGAGCAAACTTTGCTCGCACTATCTTTGGAGTAGAGTTTTTGAATGATGATAAGAGACATGTTCTGCAGTTTGTAATTATTTGGAGGGTAATTGGATTCGAAGGTGGGAAGTTGCCCAAAATCGTGTTCGCCGATTTCGAAGGATTGCACCATATCGCACTCCGGTCGAAATGAAAGACTTTGCCCATACCATGTCTGGACCAGGTGGGTAATGGGCTATTTGAAGACCAGCAAGGTCGATGGAAGCAGGGGAAAAGGAGTTTGGGAACGAATCCCACAGGTGGACTTGTTACCGTGATGCCAGTGCCAACGAACGAGGCCTCTCACACCTTTTCGAGCCTGGTTCATATTTTCTCGTCCCTTATGAAGAGCACACGTTCAGTAACTCCTATGGGACGTCACTAACGCCCGTTCAAGCCGACTACCAATCGGCCACTCAAAAGCCTCACTTATGCCAGCCCTACGAGCCTACAAATTGGCCCCAACCATTAAGGACGAAACCTAGGCTTATGCAATCCGATTTCATCTAGTATTTTATTCAAACTTGGACACCAAGACGCCTTAATTTAGATCCTTCTTCCTTAGTTGTTAGTAGAATCGCAGCATACCAAGGGGCACTATGAAAATTAAAAGGGCACAATTCCAAGCCGCATGGTGCACGGTGCATGGTGGAAGAGCGCCATAGGAAGCCGAATAATGCATAGTATAAATGTAATGTACTTATGTGCACCATGTGTCGTTCATTGTGGATGTTCATCGTAAGAAAGCATATGGTTCATGGTGGAAGTTGATGAGGTTATGTCCGCAGTTCCTAAACAATGTTTCAAAGTCCTAGGCACCCGAGACCCCTCGAAAGCACTCAACGACAAGGCCATCAATTTTTTGTAATCAAGGATCCAACTCAAGCATTTTGTAGAGAAGATCTCTTAGAAGTATACAAGGGGGTCCCTACCTTTGATCAAAGAAGACAAATTCATCCCGTAAGAATTGGCGATCCAAAGAGTGGCACGGATTTTGCACCGCGGCATTGACGCCGGCATCTTCATCATCATCAACGTCACGGTCGCACCCAAGAATCGAGATTCGCAAGAAAGAGAGTTCGAGCAAACTTTGCTCGCACTATCTTTGGAGTAGAGTTTTTGAATGATGATAAGAGACATGTTCTGCAGTTTGTAATTATTTGGAGGGTAATTGGATTCGAAGGTGGGAAGTTGCCCAAAATCGTGTTCGCCGATTTCGAAGGATTGCACCATATCGCACTCCGGTCGAAATGAAAGACTTTGCCCATACCATGTCTGGACCAGGTGGGTAATGGGCTATTTGAAGACCAGCAAGGTCGATGGAAGCAGGGGAAAAGGAGTTTGGGAACGAATCCCACAGGTGGACTTGTTACCGTGATGCCAATGCCAACGAACGAGGCCTCTCACACCTTTTCGAGCCTCGGTTCATATTTTCTCGTCCCTTATGAAGAGCACACGTTCAGCAACTCCTATGGGACGTCACTAACGCCCGTTCAAGCCGACTACCAATCGGCCACTCAAAAGCCTCACTTATGCCACCGCGAGCCTACAAATTGGCCCCAACCATTAAGGACGAAACCTAGGCTTATGCAATCCGATTTCATCTAGTATTTTATTCAAACTTGGACACCAAGACGCCTTAATTTAGATCCTTCTTGCTTAGTTGTTAGTAGAATCGCAGCATACCAAGGGGCACTATGAAAATTAAAAGGGCACAATTCCAAGCCGCATGGTGCACGGTGCATGGTGGAAGAGCGCCATAGGAAGCCGAATAATGCATAGTATAAATGTAATGTACTTATGTGCACCATGTGTCGTTCATTGTGGATGTTCATCGTAAGAAAGCATATGGTTCATGGTGGAAGTTGATGAGGTTATGTCCGCAGCTCCTAAACAATGTTTCAAAGTCCTAGGCACCCGAGACCCCTCGAAAGCACTCAACGACAAGGCCATCAATTTTTTGTAATCAAGGATCCAACTCAAGCATTTTGTAGAGAAGATCTCTTAGAAGTATACAAGGGGGTCCCTACCTTTGATCAAAGAAGACAAATTCATCCTCGTAAGAATTGGCGATCCAAAGAGTGGCACGGATTTTGCACCGCGGCATTGACGCCGGCATCTTCATCATCATCAACGTCACGGTCGCACCCAAGAATCGAGATTCGCAAGAAAGAGAGTTCGAGCAAACTTTGCTCGCACTATCTTTGGAGTAGAGTTTTTGAATGATGATAAGAGACATGTTCTCAGCTTGTAATTATTTGGAGGGTAATTGGATTCGAAGGTGGGAAGTTGCCCAAAATCGTGTTCGCCGATTTCGAAGGATTGCACCATATCGCACTCCGGTCGAAATGAAAGACTTTGCCCATACCATGTCCGGACCAGGTGGGTAATGGGCTATTTGAAGACCAGCAAGGTCGATGGAAGCGAGGGGAAAAGGAGTTTGGGAACGAATCCCACAGTGGACTTGTTACCGTGATGCCGGTGCCAACGAACGAGGCCTCTCACACCTTTTCGAGCCTCGGTTCATATTTTCTCGTCCCTTATGAAGAGCACACGTTCAGCAACTCCTATGGGACGTCACTAACGCCTCGTTCAAGCCGACTACCAATCGGCCACTCAAAAGCCTCACTTATGCCACCTACGAGCCTACAAATTGGCCCCAACCATTAAGGACGAAACCTAGGCTTATGCAATCCGATTTCATCTAGTATTTTATTCAAACTTGGACACCAAGACGCCTTAATTTAGATCCTTCTTGCTTAGTTGTTAGTAGAATCGCACCATACCAAGGGGCACTATGAAAATTAAAAGGGCACAATTCCAAGCCGCATGGTGCACGGTGCATGGTGGAAGAGCGCCATAGGAAGCCGAATAATGCATAGTATAAATGTAATGTACTTATGTGCACCATGTGTCGTTCATTGTGGATGTTCATCGTAAGAAAGCATATGGTTCATGGTGGAAGTTGATGAGGTTATGTCCGCAGTTCCTAAACAATGTTTCAAAGTCCTAGGCACCCGAGACCCCTCGAAAGCACTCAACGACAAGGCCATCAATTTTTTGTAATCAAGGATCCAACTCAAGCATTTTGTAGAGAAGATCTCTTAGAAGTATACAAGGGGGTCCCTACCTTTGATCAAAGAAGACAAATTCATCCTCGTAAGAATTGGCGATCCAAAGAGTGGCACGGATTTTGCTCCGCGGCATTGAAGCGGCATCTTCATCATCATCAACGTCACGGTCGCACCCAAGAATCGAGATTCGCAAGAAAGAGAGTTCGAGCAAACTTTGCTCGCCCTATCTTTGGAGTAGAGTTTTTGAATGATGATAAGAGACATGTTCTGCAGTTTGTAATTATTTGGAGGGTAATTGGATTCGAAGGTGGGAAGTTGCCCAAAATCGTGTTCGCCGATTTCGAAGGATTGCACCATATCGCACTCCGGTCGAAATGAAAGACTTTGCCCATACCATGTCCGGACCAGGTGGGTAATGGGCTATTTGAAGACCAGCAAGGTCGATGGAAGCAGGGAAAAGGAGTTTGGGAACGAATCCCACGGTGGACTTGTTACCGTGATGCCAGTGCCAACGAACGAGGCCTCTCACACCTTTTCGAGCCTGGTTCTTATTTTCTCGTCCCTTATGAAGAGCACACGTTCGTAACTCCTATGGGACGTCACTAACGCCTGTTCAAGCCAGACTACCAATCGGCCACTCAAAAGCCTCACTTATGCCAGCCTACGAGCCTACAAATTGGCCCCAACCATTAAGGACGAAACCTAGGCTTATGCAATCCGATTTCATCTAGTATTTTATTCAAACTTGGACACCAAGACGCCTTAATTTAGATCCTTCTTGCTTAGTTGTTAGTAGAATCGCACCATACCAAGGGGCACTATGAAAATTAAAAGGGCACAATTCCAAGTCGCATGGTGCACGGTGCATGGTGGAAGAGCGCCATAGGAAGCCGAATAATGCATGGTATAAATGTAATGTACTTATGTGCACCATGTGTCGTTCATTGTGGATGTTCATCGTAAGAAAGCATATGGTTCATGGTGGAAGTTGATGAGGTTATGTCCGCAGTTCCTAAACAATGTTTCAAAGTCCTAGGCACCCGAGACCCCTCGAAAGCACTCAACGACAAGGCCATCAATTTTTTGTAATCAAGGATCCAACTCAAGCATTTTGTAGAGAAGATCTCTTAGAAGTATACAAGGGGGTCCCTACCTTGGATGAAAGAAGACAAATTCATCCTGTAAGAATTGGCGATCCAAAGAGTGGCACGGATTTTGCTCCGCGGCATTGAAGCCGGCATCTTCATCATCATCAACGTCACGGTCGCACCCAAGAATCGAGATTCGCAAGAAAGAGAGTTCGAGCAAACTTTGCTCGCCCTATCTTTGGAGTAGAGTTTTTGAATGATGATAAGAGACATGTTCTGCAGTTTGTAATTATTTGGAGGGTAATTGGATTCGAAGGTGGGAAGTTGCCCAAAATCGTGTTCGCCGATTTCGAAGGATTGCACCATATCGCACTCCGGTCGAAATGAAAGACTTTGCCCATACCATGTCCGGACCAGGTGGGTAATGGGCTATTTGAAGACCAGCAAGGTCGATGGAAGCGGGAAAAGGAGTTTGGGAACGAATCCCACGGGTGGACTTGTTACCGTGATGCCGTTGCCAACGAACGAGGCCTCTCACACCTTTTCGAGCCCGGTTCATATTTTCTCGTCCCTTATGAAGAGCACACGTTCGCAACTCCTATGGGACGTCACTAACGCCTCGTTCAAGCCGACTACCAATCGGCCACTCAAAAGCCTCACTTATGCCACCTACGAGCCTACAAATTGGCCCCAACCATTAAGGACGAAACCTAGGCTTATGCAATCCGATTTCATCTAGTATTTTATTCAAACTTGGACACCAAGACGCCTTAATTTAGATCCTTCTTGCTTAGTTGTTAGTAGAATCGCACCATACCAAGGGGCACTATGAAAATTAAAAGGGCACAATTCCAAGCCGCATGGTGCACGGTGCATGGTGGAAGAGCGCCATAGGAAGCCGAATAATGCATAGTATAAATGTAATGTACTTATGTGCACCATGTGTCGTTCATTGTGGATGTTCATCGTAAGAAAGCATATGGTTCATGGTGGAAGTTGATGAGGTTATGTCCGCAGTTCCTAAACAATGTTTCAAAGTCCTAGGCACCCGAGACCCCTCGAAAGCACTCAACGACAAGGCCATCAATTTTTTGTAATCAAGGATCCAACTCAAGCATTTTGTAGAGAAGATCTCTTAGAAGTATACAAGGGGGTCCCTACCTTGGATGAAAGAAGACAAATTCATCCTCGAAGAATTGGCGATCCAACGAGTGGCACGGATTTTGCTCCGCGGCATTGAAGCCGGCATCTTCATCATCATCAACGTCACGGTCGCACCCAAGAATCGAGATTCGCAAGAAAGAGAGTTCGAGCAAACTTTGCTCGCCCTATCTTTGGAGTAGAGTTTTTGAATGATGATAAGAGACATGTTCTCAGTTTGTAATTATTTGGAGGGTAATTGGATTCGAAGGTGGGAAGTTGCCCAAAATCGTGTTCGCCGATTTCGAAGGATTGCACCATATCGCACTCCGGTCGAAATGAAAGACTTTGCCCATACCATGTCTGGACCAGGTGGGTAATGGGCTATTTGAAGACCAGCAAGGTCGATGGAAGCAGGGGAAAGGAGTTTGGGAACGAATCCCACAGGTGGACTTGTTACCGTGATGCCGGTGCCAACGAACGAGGCCTCTCACACCTTTTCGAGCCCGGTTCATATTTTCTCGTCCCTTATGAAGAGCACACGTTCGGTAACTCCTATGGGACGTCACTAACGCCTCGTTCAAGCCAGACTACCAATCGGCCACTCAAAAGCCTCACTTATGCCAGCCTACGAGCCTACAAATTGGCCCCAACCATTAAGGACGAAACCTAGGCTTATGCAATCCGATTTCATCTAGTATTTTATTCAAACTTGGACACCAAGACGCCTTAATTTAGATCCTTCTTGCTTAGTTGTTAGTAGAATCGCACCATACCAAGGGGCACTATGAAAATTAAAAGTGCACAATTCCAAGCCGCATGGTGCACGGTGCATGGTGGAAGAGCGCCATAGGAAGCCGAATAATGCATAGTATAAATGTAATGTACTTATGTGCACCATGTGTCGTTCATTGTGGATGTTCATCGTAAGAAAGCATATGGTTCATGGTGGAAGTTGATGAGGTTATGTCCGCAGTTCCTAAACAATGTTTCAAAGTCCTAGGCACCCGAGACCCCTCGAAAGCACTCAACGACAAGGCCATCAATTTTTTGTAATCAAGGATCCAACTCAAGCATTTTGTAGAGAAGATCTCTTAGAAGTATACAAGGGGGTCCCTACCTTGGATGAAAGAAGACAAATTCATCCTCGAAGAATTGGCGATCCAACGAGTGGCACGGATTTTGCTCCGCGGCATTGAAGCCGGCATCTTCATCATCATCAACGTCACGGTCGCACCCAAGAATCGAGATTCGCAAGAAAGAGAGTTCGAGCAAACTTTTGCTCGCATTATCTTTGGAGTAGAGTTGTTGAATGATGATAAGAGACATGTTCTGCAGTTTGTAATTATTTGGAGGGTAATTGGATTCGAAGGTGGGAAGTTGCCCAAAATCGTGTTCGCCGATTTCGTAGGATTGCACCATATCGCACTCCGGTCGAAATGAAAGACTTTGCCCATACCATGTCCGGACCACGTGGGTAATGGGCTATTTGAAGACCAGCAAGGTCGATGGAAGCAGGGGAAAAGGAGTTTGGGAACGAATCCCACGGGTGGACTTGTTACGGTGATGCCGGTGCCAACGAACGAGGCCTCTCACACCTTTTCGAGCCTGGTTCATATTTTCTCGTCCCTTATGAAGAGCACACGTCCAGTAACTCCTATGGGACGTCACTAACGCCTGTTCAAGCCAGACTACCAATCGGCCACTCAAAAGCCTCACTTATGCCAGCCTGCGAGCCTACAAATTGACCCCAACCATTAAGGACGAAACCTAGGCTTATGCAATCAGATTTCATCTAGTATTTTATTCAAACTTGGACACCAAGACGCCTTAATTTAGATCCTTCTTGCTTAGTTGTTAGTAGAATCGCACCATACCAAGGGGCACTATGAAAATTAAAAGGGCACAATTCCAAGCTGCATGGTGCACGGTGCATGGTGGAAGAGCGCCATAGGAATGTGCATCATGTGTGGTTCATTGTGGATGTCCATCGTAAGAAAGCATATGGTTCATGGTGGAAGTCGATGAGGTTATGTCCGCAATTCCTAAACAATATTTCAAAGTCCTAGGCACCCGAGACCCCTCAAAGGCACTCAACTAGAAGACCATCAATTTTTTGTAATCAAGGATCCAACGCAAGCATTTTGTAGAGAAGATCTCTTAGAAGTATACAAGGACGTCCCTACCTTGGATGAAAGAAGACAAATTCATCCTCGAAGAATTGGCGATCCAACGAGTGGCACGGATTTTGCACCGCGGCTTTTACGCCGGCATCTTCATCATCATCAATGTCACGGACGCATCCAAGAATCAAGATTCGCAAGAACGAGAGTTCGGGCAAACTTTGCTCGCGTTATCTTTGGAGTAGAGTTGTTGAATGATGATAAGAGACATGTTCTGCAGTTTGTAATCATTCGAAGCGTATTTGGATTCGAAGGTGGGAAGTTGCCCAAAATCGTGTTCGCCGATTTCGTAGGATTGCATGATATCGCACTCTGGTCGAAATGAATGATTTTTCCCGCACCATGTCTGGACTACGTGCGTAATGGGCTATTGGAGGACCAGCAAGGTCCATGGATGCAGGGGGAAAGGAGTTTGGGAACGAATCCCACAGGTGGACTAGTTACGGTGATTCCGGTGCCAATGAACGAGGCCTCTCAAACCTTTTCGAGCCTGGTTCATATTTTCTCGCGCCTTATTAAGAGCACACGTCCAGTAACTCCTGTGGGACGTCATTAAGGCCTGTTCAAGCCAGACTACCAATCGGCCACTCAAAAGCCTCACTTAGGCCAGCCTACGAGCCCACAAATTGTCCCCAACCATTAAGGACGAACCCTAGGCTTATGCTATCAATTTCATCTAGTATTTTATTCAAACTTGGAGACCAAGACGCCTTATTTTCGATCCTTCTTGCTTAGTTGTTAGTAGAATTGCACCATACCAAGGGGCACTGTGAAAAGTAAAAGTGCACCATTCCAAGTTGCATGGTGCATGGTGCATGGTGGACGTACGCCAAAGGAAGCTGCATAATGCATGTTGTAAATGTAATGTACTAATGTGCATCATGTGTGGTTCATTGTGGATGTCCATCGTAAGAAAGCATATGGTTCATGGTGGAAGTCGATGAGGTTATGTCCGCAATTCCTAAACAATATTTCAAAGTCCTAGGCACCCGAGACCCCTCAAAGGCACTCAACTAGAAGACCATCAATTTTTTGTAATCAAGGATCCAACGCAAGCATTTTGTAGAGAAGATCTCTTAGAAGTATACAAGGACGTCCCTACCTTGGATGAAAGAAGACAAATTCATCCTCGAAGAATTGGCGATCCAACGAGTGGCACGGATTTTGCACCGCGGCTTTTACGCCGGCATCTTCATCATCATCAATGTCACGGACGCATCCAAGAATCAAGATTCGCAAGAACGAGGAGTTCGGGCAAACTTTGCTCGCGTTATCTTTGGAGTAGAGTTGTTGAATGATGATAAGAGACATGTTCTGCAGTTTGTAATCATTCGAAGCGTATTTGGATTCGAAGGTGGGAAGTTGCCCAAAATCGTGTTCGCCGATTTCGTAGGATTGCATGATATCGCACTCGGTCGAAATGAATGATTTTTCCCGCACCATGTCTGGACTACGTGCGTAATGGGCTATTTGAGGACCAGCAAGGTCCATGGATGCAGGGGGAAAGGAGTTTGGGAACGAATCCCACAGGTGGACTAGTTACGGTGATGCCAGTGCCAGTGAACGAGGCCTCTCAAACCTTTTCGAGCCTGGTTCATATTTTCTCGCGCCTTATTAAGAGCACACGTCCAGTAACTCCCGTGGGACGTCATTAAGGCCTGTTCAAGCCAGACTACCAATCGGCCACTCAAAAGCCTCACTTAGGCCAGCCTACGAGCCCACAAATTGTCCCCAACCATTAAGGACGAACCCTAGGCTTATGCTATCAATTTCATCTAGTATTTTATTCAAACTTGGGGACCAAGACGCCTTATTTTCGATCCTTCTTGCTTACTTGTTAGTAGAATTGCACCATACCAAGGGGCACTGTGAAAAGTAAAAGTGCACCATTCCAAGTTGCATGGTGCATGGTGCATGGTGGACGTACGCCAAAGGAAGCTGCATAATGCATGTTGTAAATGTAATGTACTAATGTGCATCATGTGTGGTTCATTGTGGATGTCCATCGTAAGAAAGCATATGGTTCATGGTGGAAGTCGATGAGGTTATGTCCGCAATTCCTAAACAATATTTCAAAGTCCTAGGCACCCGAGACCCCTCAAAGGCACTCAACGAGAAGACCATCAATTTTTTGTAATCAAGGATCCAACGCAAGCATTTTGTAGAGAAGATCTCTTAGAAGTATACAAGGACGTCCCTACCTTGGATGAAAGAAGACAAATTCATCCTCGAAGAATTGGCGATCCAACGAGTGGCACGGATTTTGCACCGCAGCTTTTACGCCGGCATCTTCATCATCATCAATGTCACGGACGCATCCAAGAATCAAGATTCGCAAGAACAGGAGTTCGGGCAAACTTTGCTCGCGTTATCTTTGGAGTAGAGTTGTTGAATGATGATAAGAGACATGTTCTGCAGTTTGTAATCATTCGAAGCGTATTTGGATTCGAAGGTGGGAAGTTGCCCAAAATCGTGTTCGCCGATTTCGTAGGATTGCATGATATCGCACTCGGTCGAAATGAAAGATTTTTCCCGCACCATGTCCGGACTACGTGCGTAATGGGCTATTTGAGGACCAGCAAGGTCCATGGATGCGGGGGGAAGGAGTTTGGGAACGAATCCCACGGGTGGACTAGTTACGGTGATGCCGGTGCCGGTGAACGAGGCCTCTCAAACCTTTTCGAGCCCGGTTCATATTTTCTCGCGCCTTATTAAGAGCACACGTCCAGTAACTCCCGTGGGACGTCATTAAGGCCTGTTCAAGCAGACTACCAATCGGCCACTCAAAAGCCTCACTTAGGCCAGCCTACGAGCCTACAAATTGTCCCCAACCATTAAGGACGAACCCAAGGCTTATGCTATCAATTTCATCTAGTATTTTATTCAAACTTGGAGACCAAGACGCCTTATTTTAGATCCTTCTTGCTTAGTTGTTAGTAGAATTGCACCATACCAAGGGGCACTGTGAAAAGTAAAAGTGCACCATTCCAAGTTGCATGGTGCATGGTGCATGGTGGACGTACGCCAAAGGAAGCTGCATAATGCATGTTGTAAATGTAATGTACTAATGTGCATCATGTGTGGTTCATTGTGGATGTCCATCGTAAGAAAGCATATGGTTCATGGTGGAAGTCGATGAGGTTATGTCCGCAGTTCCTAAACAATATTTCAAAGTCCTAGGCACCCGAGACCCCTCAAAGGCACTCAACGAGAAGACCATCAATTTTTTGTAATCAAGGATCCAACGCAAGCATTTTGTAGAGAAGATCTCTTAGAAGTATACAAGGACGTCCCTACCTTGGATGAAAGAAGACAAATTCATCCTCGAAGAATTGGCGATCCAACGAGTGGCACGGATTTTGCACCGCAGCTTTTTACGCCGGCATCTTCATCATCATCAATGTCACGGACGCATCCAAGAATCAAGATTCGCAAGAACAAGAGTTCGGGCAAACTTTGCTCGCGTTATCTTTGGAGTAGAGTTGTTGAATGATGATAAGAGACATGTTCTCAGCTTTGTAATCATTCGAAGCGTATTTGGATTCGAAGGTGGGAAGTTGCCCAAAATCGTGTTCGCCGATTTCGTAGGATTGCATGATATCGCACTCGGTCGAAATGAAAGATTTTTCCCGCACCATGTCTGGACTACGTGCGTAATGGGCTATTTGAGGACCAGCAAGGTCCATGGATGCAGGGGGAAAGGAGTTTGGGAACGAATCCCACAGGTGGACTAGTTACGGTGATGCCAGTGCCAGTGAACGAGGCCTCTCAAACCTTTTCGAGCCTGGTTCATATTTTCTCGCGCCTTATTAAGAGCACACGTCCAAGAACTCCCGTGGGACGTCATTAAGGCCTGTTCAAGCCGACTACCAATCGGCCACTCAAAAGCCTCACTTAGGCCAGCCTACGAGCCTACAAATTGTCCCCAACCATTAAGGACGAACCCAAGGCTTATGCTATCAATTTCATCTAGTATTTTATTCAAACTTGGAGACCAAGACGCCTTATTTTAGATCCTTCTTGCTTAGTTGTTAGTAGAATTGCACCATACCAAGGGGCACTGTGAAAAGTAAAAGTGCACCATTCCAAGTTGCATGGTGCATGGTGCATGGTGGACGTACGCCAAAGGAAGCCGCATAATGCATGTTGTAAATGTAATGTACTAATGTGCATCATGTGTGGTTCATTGTGGATGTCCATCGTAAGAAAGCATATGGTTCATGGTGGAAGTCGATGAGGTTATGTCCGCAAGCTCCTAAACAATATTTCAAAGTCCTAGGCACCCGAGACCCCTCAAAGGCACTCAACGAGAAGACCATCAATTTTTTGTAATCAAGGATCCAACGCAAGCATTTTGTAGAGAAGATCTCTTAGAAGTATACAAGGACGTCCCTACCTTGGATGAAAGAAGACAAATTCATCCTCGAAGAATTGGCGATCCAACGAGTGGCACGGATTTTGCACCGCAGCTTTTACGCCGGCATCTTCATCATCATCAATGTCACGGACGCATCCAAGAATCAAGATTCGCAAGAACGGGAGTTCGGGCAAACTTTGCTCGCGTTATCTTTGGAGTAGAGTTGTTGAATGATGATAAGAGACATGTTCTGCAGTTTGTAATCATTCGAAGCGTATTTGGATTCGAAGGTGGGAAGTTGCCCAAAATCGTGTTCGCCGATTTCGTAGGATTGCATGATATCGCACTCTGGTCGAAATGAAAGATTTTTCCCGCACCATGTCTGGACTACGTGCGTAATGGGCTATTTGAGGACCAGCAAGGTCCATGGATGCAGGGGGAAAGGAGTTTGGGAACGAATCCCACGGTGTGGACTAGTTACGGTGATGCCGGTGCCGATGAACGAGGCCTCTCAAACCTTTTCGAGCCTGGTTCATATTTTCTCGCGCCTTATTAAGAGCACACGTCCAGTAACTCCCGTGGGACGTCATTAAGGCCTGTTCAAGCCGACTACCAATCGGCCACTCAAAAGCCTCACTTAGGCCAGCCTACGAGCCTACAAATTGTCCCCAACCATTAAGGACGAACCCAAGGCTTATGCTATCAATTTCATCTAGTATTTTATTCAAACTTGGAGACCAAGACGCCTTATTTTAGATCCTTCTTGCTTAGTTGTTAGTAGAATTGCACCATACCAAGGGGCACTGTGAAAAGTAAAAGTGCACCATTCCAAGTTGCATGGTGCATGGTGCATGGTGGACGTACGCCAAAGGAAGCCGCATAATGCATGTTGTAAATGTAATGTACTAATGTGCATCATGTGTGGTTCATTGTGGATGTCCATCGTAAGAAAGCATATGGTTCATGGTGGAAGTCGATGAGGTTATGTCCGCAGCTCCTAAACAATATTTCAAAGTCCTAGGCACCCGAGACCCCTCAAAGGCACTCAACGAGAAGACCATCAATTTTTTGTAATCAAGGATCCAACGCAAGCATTTTGTAGAGAAGATCTCTTAGAAGTATACAAGGACGTCCCTACCTTGGATGAAAGAAGACAAATTCATCCTCGAAGAATTGGCGATCCAACGAGTGGCACGGATTTTGCACCTCGGCTTTTACGCCGGCATCTTCATCATCATCAATGTCACGGACGCATCCAAGAATCAAGATTCGCAAGAACAGGAGTTCGGGCAAACTTTGCTCGCGTTATCTTTGGAGTAGAGTTGTTGAATGATGATAAGAGACATGTTCTGCAGTTTGTAATCATTTGAAGCGTAATTGGATTCGAAGGTGGGAAGTTGCCCAAAATCGTGTTCGCCGATTTCGTAGGATTGCATGATATCGCACTCTAGTCGAAATGAAAGATTTTTCCCGCACCATGTCTGGACTACGTGCGTAATGGGCTATTTGAGGACCAGCAAGGTCCATGGATGCAGGGGGAAAGGAGTTTGGGAACGAATCCCACAGGTGGACTAGTTACGGTGATGCCAGTGCCAGTGAACGAGGCCTCTCAAACCTTTTCGAGCCTGGTTCATATTTTCTCGCGCCTTATTAAGAGCACACGTCCAGTAACTCCTCGTGGGACGTCATTAAGGCCTGTTCAAGCCAGACTACCAATCGGCCACTCAAAAGCCTCACTTAGGCCAGCCTACGAGCCTACAAATTGTCCCCAACCATTAAGGACGAACCCAAGGCTTATGCTATCAATTTCATCTAGTATTTTATTCAAACTTGGAGACCAAGACGCCTTATTTTAGATCCTTCTTGCTTAGTTGTTAGTAGAATTGCACCATACCAAGGGGCACTGTGAAAAGTAAAAGTGCACCATTCCAAGTTGCATGGTGCATGGTGCATGGTGGACGTACGCCAAAGGAAGCTGCATAATGCATGTTGTAAATGTAATGTACTAATGTGCATCATGTGTGGTTCATTGTGGATGTCCATCGTAAGAAAGCATATGGTTCA
Source organism: Linum usitatissimum (assembly GCA_030674075.2). NCBI lineage: Eukaryota > Viridiplantae > Streptophyta > Magnoliopsida > Malpighiales > Linaceae > Linum > Linum usitatissimum. Next base: position 424,455 of record JAUJYP020001034.1, on the reverse strand, counting down.
TGGTGGAAGTCGATGAGGTTATGTCCGCAGTTCCTAAACAATATTTCAAAGTCCTAGGCACCCGAGACCCCTCAAAGGCACTCAACGAGAAGACCATCAATTTTTTGTAATCAAGGATCCAACGCAAGCATTTTGTAGAGAAGATCTCTTAGAAGTATACAAGGACGTCCCTACCTTGGATGAAAGAAGACAAATTCATCCTCGAAGAATTGGCGATCCAACGAGTGGCACGGATTTTGCACCGCGGCTTTTACGCCGGCATCTTCATCATCATCAATGTCACGGACGCATCCAAGAATCAAGATTCGCAAGAACGAGGAGTTCGGGCAAACTTTGCTCGCGTTATCTTTGGAGTAGAGTTGTTGAATGATGATAAGAGACATGTTCTCAGCTTTTGTAATCATTCGAAGCGTATTTGGATTCGAAGGTGGGAAGTTGCCCAAAATCGTGTTCGCCGATTTCGTAGGATTGCATGATATCGCACTCGGTCGAAATGAAAGATTTTTCCCGCACCATGTCCGGACTACGTGCGTAATGGGCTATTTGAGGACCAGCAAGGTCCATGGATGCGAGGGGAAAGGAGTTTGGGAACGAATCCCACGGGTGGACTAGTTACGGTGATGCCGGTGCCGGTGAACGAGGCCTCTCAAACCTTTTCGAGCCTGGTTCATATTTTCTCGCGCCTTATTAAGAGCACACGTCCGGTAACTCCCGTGGGACGTCATTAAGGCCTGTTCAAGCCAGACTACCAATCGGCCACTCAAAAGCCTCACTTAGGCCAGCCTACGAGCCTACAAATTGTCCCCAACCATTAAGGACGAACCCAAGGCTTATGCTATCAATTTCATCTAGTATTTTATTCAAACTTGGAGACCAAGACGCCTTATTTTAGATCCTTCTTGCTTAGTTGTTAGTAGAATTGCACCATACCAAGGGGCACTGTGAAAAGTAAAAGTGCACCATTCCAAGTTGCATGGTGCATGGTGCATGGTGGACGTACGCCAAAGGAAGCTGCATAATGCATGTTGTAAATGTAATGTACTAATGTGCATCATGTGTGGTTCATTGTGGATGTCCATCGTAAGAAAGCATATGGTTCATGGTGGAAGTCGATGAGGTTATGTCCGCAGTTCCTAAACAATATTTCAAAGTCCTAGGCACCCGAGACCCCTCAAAGGCACTCAACGAGAAGACCATCAATTTTTTGTAATCAAGGATCCAACGCAAGCATTTTGTAGAGAAGATCTCTTAGAAGTATACAAGGACGTCCCTACCTTGGATGAAAGAAGACAAATTCATCCTCGAAGAATTGGCGATCCAACGAGTGGCACGGATTTTGCACCGCGGCTTTTACGCCGGCATCTTCATCATCATCAATGTCACGGACGCATCCAAGAATCAAGATTCGCAAGAACGGAGTTCGGGCAAACTTTGCTCGCGTTATCTTTGGAGTAGAGTTGTTGAATGATGATAAGAGACATGTTCTCAGCTTTGTAATCATTCGAAGCGTATTTGGATTCGAAGGTGGGAAGTTGCCCAAAATCGTGTTCGCCGATTTCGTAGGATTGCATGATATCGCACTCGGTCGAAATGAAAGATTTTTCCCGCACCATGTCCGGACTACGTGCGTAATGGGCTATTTGAGGACCAGCAAGGTCCATGGATGCAGGGGGAAAGGAGTTTGGGAACGAATCCCACAGGTGGACTAGTTACGGTGATGCCAGTGCCAGTGAACGAGGCCTCTCAAACCTTTTCGAGCCTGGTTCATATTTTCTCGCGCCTTATTAAGAGCACACGTCCAGTAACTCCTGTGGGACGTCATTAAGGCCTGTTCAAGCCAGACTACCAATCGGCCACTCAAAAGCCTCACTTAGGCCAGCCTACGAGCCTACAAATTGTCCCCAACCATTAAGGACGAACCCAAGGCTTATGCTATCAATTTCATCTAGTATTTTATTCAAACTTGGAGACCAAGACGCCTTATTTTAGATCCTTCTTGCTTAGTTGTTAGTAGAATTGCACCATACCAAGGGGCACTGTGAAAAGTAAAAGTGCACCATTCCAAGTTGCATGGTGCATGGTGCATGGTGGACGTACGCCAAAGGAAGCTGCATAATGCATGTTGTAAATGTAATGTACTAATGTGCATCATGTGTGGTTCATTGTGGATGTCCATCGTAAGAAAGCATATGGTTCATGGTGGAAGTCGATGAGGTTATGTCCGCAGGTTCCTAAACAATATTTCAAAGTCCTAGGCACCCGAGACCCCTCAAAGGCACTCAACGAGAAGACCATCAATTTTTTGTAATCAAGGATCCAACGCAAGCATTTTGTAGAGAAGATCTCTTAGAAGTATACAAGGACGTCCCTACCTTGGATGAAAGAAGACAAATTCATCCTCGAAGAATTGGCGATCCAACGAGTGGCACGGATTTTGCACCGCGGCTTTTACGCCGGCATCTTCATCATCATCAATGTCACGGACGCATCCAAGAATCAAGATTCGCAAGAACGAGTTCGGGCAAACTTTGCTCGCGTTATCTTTGGAGTAGAGTTGTTGAATGATGATAAGAGACATGTTCTGCGGTTTGTAATCATTCGAAGCGTATTTGGATTCGAAGGTGGGAAGTTGCCCAAAATCGTGTTCGCCGATTTCGTAGGATTGCATGATATCGCACTACGGTCGAAATGAAAGATTTTTCCCGCACCATGTCCGGACTACGTGCGTAATGGGCTATTTGAGGACCAGCAAGGTCCATGGATGCGGGGGAAAGGAGTTTGGGAACGAATCCCACGAAGTGGACTAGTTACGGTGATGCCGGTGCCGGTGAACGAGGCCTCTCAAACCTTTTCGAGCCTGGTTCATATTTTCTCGCGCCTTATTAAGAGCACACGTCCGGTAACTCCCGTGGGACGTCATTAAGGCCTGTTCAAGCCAGACTACCAATCGGCCACTCAAAAGCCTCACTTAGGCCAGCCTACGAGCCTACAAATTGTCCCCAACCATTAAGGACGAACCCAAGGCTTATGCTATCAATTTCATCTAGTATTTTATTCAAACTTGGAGACCAAGACGCCTTATTTTAGATCCTTCTTGCTTAGTTGTTAGTAGAATTGCACCATACCAAGGGGCACTGTGAAAAGTAAAAGTGCACCATTCCAAGTTGCATGGTGCATGGTGCATGGTGGACGTACGCCAAAGGAAGCTGCATAATGCATGTTGTAAATGTAATGTACTAATGTGCATCATGTGTGGTTCATTGTGGATGTCCATCGTAAGAAAGCATATGGTTCATGGTGGAAGTCGATGAGGTTATGTCCGCAGTTCCTAAACAATATTTCAAAGTCCTAGGCACCCGAGACCCCTCAAAGGCACTCAACGAGAAGACCATCAATTTTTTGTAATCAAGGATCCAACGCAAGCATTTTGTAGAGAAGATCTCTTAGAAGTATACAAGGACGTCCCTACCTTGGATGAAAGAAGACAAATTCATCCTCGAAGAATTGGCGATCCAACGAGTGGCACGGATTTTGCACCGCGGCTTTTACGCCGGCATCTTCATCATCATCAATGTCACGGACGCATCCAAGAATCAAGATTCGCAAGAACGGGAGTTCGGGCAAACTTTGCTCGCGTTATCTTTGGAGTAGAGTTGTTGAATGATGATAAGAGACATGTTCTCAGTTTGTAATCATTCGAAGCGTATTTGGATTCGAAGGTGGGAAGTTGCCCAAAATCGTGTTCGCCGATTTCGTAGGATTGCATGATATCGCACTCGGTCGAAATGAAAGATTTTTCCCGCACCATGTCCGGACTACGTGCGTAATGGGCTATTTGAGGACCAGCAAGGTCCATGGATGCGGGGGAAAGGAGTTTGGGAACGAATCCCACGGGTGGACTAGTTACGGTGATGCCGGTGCCGGTGAACGAGGCCTCTCAAACCTTTTCGAGCCCGGTTCATATTTTCTCGCGCCTTATTAAGAGCACACGTCCGGTAACTCCCGTGGGACGTCATTAAGGCCTGTTCAAGCCGACTACCAATCGGCCACTCAAAAGCCTCACTTAGGCCAGCCTACGAGCCTACAAATTGTCCCCAACCATTAAGGACGAACCCAAGGCTTATGCTATCAATTTCATCTAGTATTTTATTCAAACTTGGAGACCAAGACGCCTTATTTTAGATCCTTCTTGCTTAGTTGTTAGTAGAATTGCACCATACCAAGGGGCACTGTGAAAAGTAAAAGTGCACCATTCCAAGTTGCATGGTGCATGGTGCATGGTGGACGTACGCCAAAGGAAGCTGCATAATGCATGTTGTAAATGTAATGTACTAATGTGCATCATGTGTGGTTCATTGTGGATGTCCATCGTAAGAAAGCATATGGTTCATGGTGGAAGTCGATGAGGTTATGTCCGCAGTTCCTAAACAATATTTCAAAGTCCTAGGCACCCGAGACCCCTCAAAGGCACTCAACGAGAAGACCATCAATTTTTTGTAATCAAGGATCCAACGCAAGCATTTTGTAGAGAAGATCTCTTAGAAGTATACAAGGACGTCCCTACCTTGGATGAAAGAAGACAAATTCATCCTCGAAGAATTGGCGATCCAACGAGTGGCACGGATTTTGCACCGCGGCTTTTTACGCCGGCATCTTCATCATCATCAATGTCACGGACGCATCCAAGAATCAAGATTCGCAAGAACGAGAGTTCGGGCAAACTTTGCTCGCGTTATCTTTGGAGTAGAGTTGTTGAATGATGATAAGAGACATGTTCTCAGTTTGTAATCATTCGAAGCGTATTTGGATTCGAAGGTGGGAAGTTGCCCAAAATCGTGTTCGCCGATTTCGTAGATTGCATGATATCGCACTCGGTCGAAATGAAAGATTTTTCCCGCACCATGTCCGGACTACGTGCGTAATGGGCTATTTGAGGACCAGCAAGGTCCATGGATGCGGGGGAAAGGAGTTTGGGAACGAATCCCACGGGTGGACTAGTTACGGTGATGCCGGTGCCAATGAACGAGGCCTCTCAAACCTTTTCGAGCCCGGTTCATATTTTCTCGCGCCTTATTAAGAGCACACGTCCAGTAACTCCTGTGGGACGTCATTAAGGCCTGTTCAAGCCAGACTACCAATCGGCCACTCAAAAGCCTCACTTAGGCCAGCCTACGAGCCTACAAATTGTCCCCAACCATTAAGGACGAACCCAAGGCTTATGCTATCAATTTCATCTAGTATTTTATTCAAACTTGGAGACCAAGACGCCTTATTTTAGATCCTTCTTGCTTAGTTGTTAGTAGAATTGCACCATACCAAGGGGCACTGTGAAAAGTAAAAGTGCACCATTCCAAGTTGCATGGTGCATGGTGCATGGTGGACGTACGCCAAAGGAAGCTGCATAATGCATGTTGTAAATGTAATGTACTAATGTGCATCATGTGTGGTTCATTGTGGATGTCCATCGTAAGAAAGCATATGGTTCATGGTGGAAGTCGATGAGGTTATGTCCGCAGTTCCTAAACAATATTTCAAAGTCCTAGGCACCCGAGACCCCTCAAAGGCACTCAACGAGAAGACCATCAATTTTTTGTAATCAAGGATCCAACGCAAGCATTTTGTAGAGAAGATCTCTTAGAAGTATACAAGGACGTCCCTACCTTGGATGAAAGAAGACAAATTCATCCTCGAAGAATTGGCGATCCAACGAGTGGCACGGATTTTGCACCGCAGCTTTTACGCCGGCATCTTCATCATCATCAATGTCACGGACGCATCCAAGAATCAAGATTCGCAAGAACGAGGAGTTCGGGCAAACTTTGCTCGCGTTATCTTTGGAGTAGAGTTGTTGAATGATGATAAGAGACATGTTCTGCGCTTGTAATCATTCGAAGCGTATTTGGATTCGAAGGTGGGAAGTTGCCCAAAATCGTGTTCGCCGATTTCGTAGGATTGCATGATATCGCACTCGGTCGAAATGAAAGATTTTTCCCGCACCATGTCCGGACTACGTGCGTAATGGGCTATTTGAGGACCAGCAAGGTCCATGGATGCGGGGGAAAGGAGTTTGGGAACGAATCCCACGGGTGGACTAGTTACGGTGATGCCGGTGCCAATGAACGAGGCCTCTCAAACCTTTTCGAGCCCGGTTCATATTTTCTCGCGCCTTATTAAGAGCACACGTCCGGTAACTCCCGTGGGACGTCATTAAGGCCTGTTCAAGCCAGACTACCAATCGGCCACTCAAAAGCCTCACTTAGGCCAGCCTACGAGCCTACAAATTGTCCCCAACCATTAAGGACGAACCCAAGGCTTATGCTATCAATTTCATCTAGTATTTTATTCAAACTTGGAGACCAAGACGCCTTATTTTAGATCCTTCTTGCTTAGTTGTTAGTAGAATTGCACCATACCAAGGGGCACTGTGAAAAGTAAAAGTGCACCATTCCAAGTTGCATGGTGCATGGTGCATGGTGGACGTACGCCAAAGGAAGCTGCATAATGCATGTTGTAAATGTAATGTACTAATGTGCATCATGTGTGGTTCATTGTGGATGTCCATCGTAAGAAAGCATATGGTTCATGGTGGAAGTCGATGAGGTTATGTCCGCAGTTCCTAAACAATATTTCAAAGTCCTAGGCACCCGAGACCCCTCAAAGGCACTCAACGAGAAGACCATCAATTTTTTGTAATCAAGGATCCAACGCAAGCATTTTGTAGAGAAGATCTCTTAGAAGTATACAAGGACGTCCCTACCTTGGATGAAAGAAGACAAATTCATCCTCGAAGAATTGGCGATCCAACGAGTGGCACGGATTTTGCACCGCGGCTTTTACGCCGCATCTTCATCATCATCAATGTCACGGACGCATCCAAGAATCAAGATTCGCAAGAACGAGTTCGGGCAAACTTTGCTCGCGTTATCTTTGGAGTAGAGTTGTTGAATGATGATAAGAGACATGTTCTGCAGTTTGTAATCATTCGAAGCGTAATTGGATTCGAAGGTGGGAAGTTGCCCAAAATCGTGTTCGCCGATTTCGTAGGATTGCATGATATCGCACTCTGTCGAAATGAAAGATTTTTCCCGCACCATGTCTGGACTACGTGCGTAATGGGCTATTTGAGGACCAGCAAGGTCCATGGATGCAGGGGGAAAGGAGTTTGGGAACGAATCCCACAGGTGGACTAGTTACGGTGATGCCAGTGCCAGTGAACGAGGCCTCTCAAACCTTTTCGAGCCTGGTTCATATTTTCTCGCGCCTTATTAAGAGCACACGTCCGGTAACTCCCGTGGGACGTCATTAAGGCCTGTTCAAGCCAGACTACCAATCGGCCACTCAAAAGCCTCACTTAGGCCAGCCTACGAGCCTACAAATTGTCCCCAACCATTAAGGACGAACCCTAGGCTTATGCTATCAATTTCATCTAGTATTTTATTCAAACTTGGAGACCAAGACGCCTTATTTTAGATCCTTCTTGCTTAGTTGTTAGTAGAATTGCACCATACCAAGGGGCACTGTGAAAAGTAAAAGTGCACCATTCCAAGTTGCATGGTGCATGGTGCATGGTGGACGTACGCCAAAGGAAGCTGCATAATGCATGTTGTAAATGTAATGTACTAATGTGCATCATGTGTGGTTCATTGTGGATGTCCATCGTAAGAAAGCATATGGTTCATGGTGGAAGTCGATGAGGTTATGTCCGCAGTTCCTAAACAATATTTCAAAGTCCTAGGCACCCGAGACCCCTCGAAGGCACTCAACGAGAAGACCATCAATTTTTTGTAATCAAGGATCCAACGCAAGCATTTTGTAGAGAAGATCTCTTAGAAGTATACAAGGACGTCCCTACCTTGGATGAAAGAAGACAAATTCATCCTCGAAGAATTGGCGATCCAACGAGTGGCACGGATTTTGCACCGCGGCTTTTACGCCGGCATCTTCATCATCATCAATGTCACGGACGCATCCAAGAATCAAGATTCGCAAGAACGGGAGTTCGGGCAAACTTTGCTCGCGTTATCTTTGGAGTAGAGTTGTTGAATGATGATAAGAGACATGTTCTGCAGCTTTGTAATCATTCGAAGCGTAATTGGATTCGAAGGTGGGAAGTTGCCCAAAATCGTGTTCGCCGATTTCGTAGGATTGCATGATATCGCACTCGGTCGAAATGAAAGATTTTTCCCGCACCATGTCCGGACTACGTGCGTAATGGGCTATTTGAGGACCAGCAAGGTCCATGGATGCAGGGGGAAAGGAGTTTGGGAACGAATCCCACAGGTGGACTAGTTACGGTGATGCCAGTGCCAGTGAACGAGGCCTCTCAAACCTTTTCGAGCCTGGTTCATATTTTCTCGCGCCTTATTAAGAGCACACGTCCGGTAACTCCCGTGGGACGTCATTAAGGCCTGTTCAAGCCAGACTACCAATCGGCCACTCAAAAGCCTCACTTAGGCCAGCCTACGAGCCTACAAATTGTCCCCAACCATTAAGGACGAACCCTAGGCTTATGCTATCAATTTCATCTAGTATTTTATTCAAACTTGGAGACCAAGACGCCTTATTTTAGATCCTTCTTGCTTAGTTGTTAGTAGAATTGCACCATACCAAGGGGCACTGTGAAAAGTAAAAGTGCACCATTCCAAGTTGCATGGTGCATGGTGCATGGTGGACGTACGCCAAAGGAAGCTGCATAATGCATGTTGTAAATGTAATGTACTAATGTGCATCATGTGTGGTTCATTGTGGATGTCCATCGTAAGAAAGCATATGGTTCATGGTGGAAGTCGATGAGGTTATGTCCGCAGTTCCTAAACAATATTTCAAAGTCCTAGGCACCCGAGACCCCTCGAAGGCACTCAACGAGAAGACCATCAATTTTTTGTAATCAAGGATCCAACGCAAGCATTTTGTAGAGAAGATCTCTTAGAAGTATACAAGGACGTCCCTACCTTGGATGAAAGAAGACAAATTCATCCTCGAAGAATTGGCGATCCAACGAGTGGCACGGATTTTGCACCGCGGCTTTTACGCCGGCATCTTCATCATCATCAATGTCACGGACGCATCCAAGAATCAAGATTCGCAAGAACGAGGAGTTCGGGCAAACTTTGCTCGCGTTATCTTTGGAGTAGAGTTGTTGAATGATGATAAGAGACATGTTCTGCGGTTTGTAATCATTCGAAGCGTATTTGGATTCGAAGGTGGGAAGTTGCCCAAAATCGTGTTCGCCGATTTCGTAGGATTGCATGATATCGCACTCTAGTCGAAATGAAAGATTTTTCCCGCACCATGTCTGGACTACGTGCGTAATGGGCTATTTGACGACCAGCAAGGTCCATGGATGCAGGGGGAACGGAGTTTGGGAACGAATCCCACAGGTGGACTAGTTACGGTGATGCCAGTGCCAATGAACGAGGCCTCTCAAACCTTTTCGAGCCTGGTTCATATTTTCTCGCGCCTTATTAAGAGCACACGTCCAGTAACTCCTGTGGGACGTCATTAAGGCCTGTTCAAGCCAGACTACCAATCGGCCACTCAAAAGCCTCACTTAGGCCAGCCTACGAGCCTACAAATTGTCCCCAACCATTAAGGACGAACCCTAGGCTTATGCTATCAATTTCATCTAGTATTTTATTCAAACTTGGAGACCAAGACGCCTTATTTTAGATCCTTCTTGCTTAGTTGTTAGTAGAATTGCACCATACCAAGGGGCACTGTGAAAAGTAAAAGTGCACCATTCCAAGTTGCATGGTGCATGGTGCATGGTGGACGTACGCCAAAGGAAGCCGCATAATGCATGTTGTAAATGTAATGTACTAATGTGCATCATGTGTGGTTCATTGTGGATGTCCATCGTAAGAAAGCATATGGTTCATGGTGGAAGTCGATGAGGTTATGTCCGCGGTTCCTAAACAATATTTCAAAGTCCTAGGCACCCGAGACCCCTCGAAGGCACTCAACGAGAAGACCATCAATTTTTTGTAATCAAGGATCCAACGCAAGCATTTTGTAGAGAAGATCTCTTAGAAGTATACAAGGACGTCCCTACCTTGGATGAAAGAAGACAAATTCATCCTCGAAGAATTGGCGATCCAACGAGTGGCACGGATTTTGCACCGCGGCTTTTACGCCGGCATCTTCATCATCATCAATGTCACGGACGCATCCAAGAATCAAGATTCGCAAGAACGAGGAGTTCGGGCAAACTTTGCTCGCGTTATCTTTGGAGTAGAGTTGTTGAATGATGATAAGAGACATGTTCGCAGTTTGTAATCATTCGAAGCGTAATTGGATTCGAAGGTGGGAAGTTGCCCAAAATCGTGTTCGCCGATTTCGTAGGATTGCATGATATCGCACTCTGGTCGAAATGAAAGATTTTTCCCGCACCATGTCTGGACTACGTGCGTAATGGGCTATTTGAGGACCAGCAAGGTCCATGGATGCAGGGGGAAAGGAGTTTGGGAACGAATCCCACAGGTGGACTAGTTACGGTGATGCCAGTGCCAATGAACGAGGCCTCTCAAACCTTTTCGAGCCTGGTTCATATTTTCTCGCGCCTTATTAAGAGCACACGTCCAGTAACTCCTGTGGGACGTCATTAAGGCCTGTTCAAGCCAGACTACCAATCGGCCACTCAAAAGCCTCACTTAGGCCAGCCTACGAGCCTACAAATTGTCCCCAACCATTAAGGACGAACCCTAGGCTTATGCTATCAATTTCATCTAGTATTTTATTCAAACTTGGAGACCAAGACGCCTTATTTTAGATCCTTCTTGCTTAATTGTTAGTAGAATTGCACCATACCAAGGGGGCACCGTGAAAAGTAAAAGTGCACCATTCCAAGTTGCATGGTGCATGGTGCATGGTGGACGTACGCCAAAGGAAGCTGCATAATGCATGTTGTAAATGTAATGTACTAATGTGCATCATGTGTGGTTCATTGTGGATGTCCATCGTAAGAAAGCATATGGTTCATGGTGGAAGTCGATGAGGTTATGTCCGCAGTTCCTAAACAATATTTCAAAGTCCTAGGCACCCGAGACCCCTCGAAGGCACTCAACGAGAAGACCATCAATTTTTTGTAATCAAGGATCCAACGCAAGCATTTTGTAGAGAAGATCTCTTAGAAGTATACAAGGACGTCCCTACCTTGGATGAAAGAAGACAAATTCATCCTCGAAGAATTGGCGATCCAACGAGTGGCACGGATTTTGCACCGCGGCTTTTACGCCGGCATCTTCATCATCATCAATGTCACGGACGCATCCAAGAATCAAGATTCGCAAGAACGAGGAGTTCGGGCAAACTTTGCTCGCGTTATCTTTGGAGTAGAGTTGTTGAATGATGATAAGAGACATGTTCTCACAGCTTTGTAATCATTCGAAGCGTAATTGGATTCGAAGGTGGGAAGTTGCCCAAAATCGTGTTCGCCGATTTCGTAGGATTGCATGATATCGCACTCTAGTCGAAATGAAAGATTTTTCCCGCACCATGTCTGGACTACGTGCGTAATGGGCTATTTGAGGACCAGCAAGGTCCATGGATGCAGGGGGAAAGGAGTTTGGGAACGAATCCCACAGGTGGACTAGTTACGGTGATGCCAGTGCCAGTGAACGAGGCCTCTCAAACCTTTTCGAGCCTGGTTCATATTTTCTCGCGCCTTATTAAGAGCACACGTCCGGTAACTCCCGTGGGACGTCATTAAGGCCTGTTCAAGCCAGACTACCAATCGGCCACTCAAAAGCCTCACTTAGGCCAGCCTACGAGCCTACAAATTGTCCCCAACCATTAAGGACGAACCCTAGGCTTATGCTATCAATTTCATCTAGTATTTTATTCAAACTTGGAGACCAAGACGCCTTATTTTAGATCCTTCTTGCTTAGTTGTTAGTAGAATTGCACCATACCAAGGGGCACTGTGAAAAGTAAAAGTGCACCATTCCAAGTTGCATGGTGCATGGTGCATGGTGGACGTACGCCAAAGGAAGCCGCATAATGCATGTTGTAAATGTAATGTACTAATGTGCATCATGTGTGGTTCATTGTGGATGTCCATCGTAAGAAAGCATATGGTTCATGGTGGAAGTTGATGAGGTTATGTCCGCAGGTCCTAAACAATGTTTCAAAGTCCTAGGCACCCGAGACCCCTCGAAGGCACTCAACGAGAAGACCATCAATTTTTTGTAATCAAGGATCCAACGCAAGCATTTTGTAGAGAAGATCTCTTAGAAGTATACAAGGACGTCCCTACCTTGGATGAAAGAAGACAAATTCATCCTCGAAGAATTGGCGATCCAACGAGTGGCACGGATTTTGCACCGCGGCTTTTACGCCGGCATCTTCATCATCATCAATGTCACGGACGCATCCAAGAATCAAGATTCGCAAGAACGGGAGTTCGGGCAAACTTTGCTCGCGTTATCTTTGGAGTAGAGTTGTTGAATGATGATAAGAGACATGTTCTGCGGTTTGTAATCATTCGAAGCGTAATTGGATTCGAAGGTGGGAAGTTGCCCAAAATCGTGTTCGCCGATTTCGTAGGATTGCATGATATCGCACTCGGTCGAAATGAAAGATTTTTCCCGCACCATGTCCGGACTACGTGCGTAATGGGCTATTTGAGGACCAGCAAGGTCCATGGATGCAGGGGGAAAGGAGTTTGGGAACGAATCCCACAGGTGGACTAGTTACGGTGATTCTAGTGCCAATGAACGAGGCCTCTCAAACCTTTTCGAGCCTGGTTCATATTTTCTCGCGCCTTATTAAGAGCACACGTCCAGTAACTCCTGTGGGACGTCATTAAGGCCGGTTCAAGCCGGACTACCAATCGGCCACTCAAAAGCCTCACTTAGGCCGGCCTACGAGCCTACAAATTGTCCCCAACCATTAAGGACGAACCCTAGGCTTATGCTATCAATTTCATCTAGTATTTTATTCAAACTTGGAGACCAAGACGCCTTATTTTAGATCCTTCTTGCTTAGTTGTTAGTAGAATTGCACCATACCAAGGGGCACTGTGAAAAGTAAAAGTGCACCATTCCAAGTTGCATGGTGCATGGTGCATGGTGGAAGTACGCCAAAGGAAGCTGCATAATGCATGTTGTAAATGTAATGTACTAATGTGCATCATGTGTGGTTCATTGTGGATGTCAATCGTAAGAAAGCATATGGTTCATGGTGGAAGTTGATGAGGTTATGTCCGCGGTTCCTAAACAATGTTTCAAAGTCCTAGGCACCCGAGACCCCTCGAAGGCACTCAACGAGAAGACCATCAATTTTTTGTAATCAAGGATCCAACGCAAGCATTTTGTAGAGAAGATCTCTTAGAAGTATACAAGGACGTCCCTACCTTGGATGAAAGAAGACAAATTCATCCTCGAAGAATTGGCGATCCAACGAGTGGCACGGATTTTGCACCGCAGCTTTTACGCCGGCATCTTCATCATCATCAATGTCACGGACGCATCCAAGAATCAAGATTCGCAAGAACGGGGAGTTCGGGCAAACTTTGCTCGCGTTATCTTTGGAGTAGAGTTGTTGAATGATGATAAGAGACATGTTCTGCAGGTTTGTAATCATTCGAAGCGTAATTGGATTCGAAGGTGGGAAGTTGCCCAAAATCGTGTTCGTCGATTTCGTAGGATTGCATCATATCGCACTCTGGTCGAAATGAAAGATTTTTCCCGCACCATGTCTGGACTACATGCGTAATGGGCTATTTGAGGACCAGCAAGGTCCATGGATGAGGGGGAAAGGAGTTTGGGAACGAATCCCACAGGTGGACTAGTTACGGTGATGCTAGTGCCAATGAACGAGGCCTCTCAAACCTTTTCGAGCCTGGTTCATATTTTCTCGCGCCTTATTAATAGCACACGTCCAGTAACTCCTGTGGGACGTCATTAAGGCCTGTTCAAGCCAGACTACCAATCGGCCACTCAAAAGCCTCACTTAGGCCAGCCTACGAGCCTACAAATTGTCCCCAACCATTAAGGACGAACCCTAGGCTTATGCTATCAATTTCATCTAGTATTTTATTCAAACTTGGAGACCAAGACGCCTTATTTTAGATCCTTCTTGCTTAGTTGTTAGTAGAATTGCACCATACCAAGGGGCACTGTGAAAAGTAAAAGTGCACCATTCCAAGTTGCATGGTGCATGGTGCATGGTGGACGTACGCCAAAGGAAGCTGCATAATGCATGTTGTAAATGTAATGTACTAATGTGCATCATGTGTGGTTCATTGTGGATGTCCATCGTAAGAAAGCATATGGTTCATGGTGGAAGTTGATGAGGTTATGTCCGCAGTTCCTAAACAATGTTTCAAAGTCCTAGGCACCCGAGACCCCTCGAAGGCACTCAACGAGAAGACCATCAATTTTTTGTAATCAAGGATCCAACGCAAGCATTTTGTAGAGAAGATCTCTTAGAAGTATACAAGGACGTCCCTACCTTGGATGAAAGAAGACAAATTCATCCTCGAAGAATTGGCGATCCAACGAGTGGCACGGATTTTGCACCGCGGCTTTTACGCCGGCATCTTCATCATCATCAATGTCACGGACGCATCCAAGAATCAAGATTCGCAAGAACGGGAGTTCGGGCAAACTTTGCTCGCGTTATCTTTGGAGTAGAGTTGTTGAATGATGATAAGAGACATGTTCTCGCAGTTTGTAATCATTCGAAGCGTAATTGGATTCGAAGGTGGGAAGTTGCCCAAAATCGTGTTCGCCGATTTCGTAGGATTGCATGATATCGCACTCGGTCGAAATGAAAGATTTTTCCCGCACCATGTCCGGACTACGTGCGTAATGGGCTATTTGAGGACCAGCAAGGTCAATGGATGCAGGGGGAAAGGAGTTTGGGAACGAATCCCACAGGTGGACTAGTTACGGTGATTCTAGTGCCAATGAACGAGGCCTCTCAAACCTTTTCGAGCCTGGTTCATATTTTCTCGCGCCTTATTAAGAGCACACGTCCAGTAACTCCTCGTGGGACGTCATTAAGGCCGTTCAAGCCAGACTACCAATCGGCCACTCAAAAGCCTCACTTAAGCCAGCCTACGAGCCTACAAATTGTCCCCAACCATTAAGGACGAACCCTAGGCTTATGCTATCAATTTCATCTAGTATTTTATTCAAACTTGGAGACCAAGACGCCTTATTTTAGATCCTTCTTGCTTAATTGTTAGTAGAATTGCACCATACCAAGGGGCACTGTGAAAAGTAAAAGTGCACCATTCCAAGCTGCATGGTGCATGGTGCATGGTGGAAGTACGCCAAAGGAAGCTGCATAATGCATGTTGTAAATGTAATGTACTAATGTGCATCATGTGTGGTTCATTGTGGATGTCCATCGTAAGAAAGCATATGGTTCATGGTGGAAGTTGATGAGGTTATGTCCGCAGTTCCTAAACAATATTTCAAAGTCCTAGGCACCCGAGACCCCTCGAAGGCACTCAACGAGAAGACCATCAATTTTTTGTAATCAAGGATCCAACGCAAGCATTTTGTAGAGAAGATCTCTTAGAAGTATACAAGGACGTCCCTACCTTGGATGAAAGAAGACAAATTCATCCTCGAAGAATTGGCGATCCAACGAGTGGCACGGATTTTGCACCGCGGCTTTTACGCCGGCATCTTCATCATCATCAATGTCACGGACGCATCCAAGAATCAAGATTCGCAAGAACAGGAGTTCGGGCAAACTTTGCTCGCGTTATCTTTGGAGTAGAGTTGTTGAATGATGATAAGAGACATGTTCTGCAGTTTGTAATCATTCGAAGCGTAATTGGATTCGAAGGTGGGAAGTTGCCCAAAATCGTGTTCGTCGATTTCGTAGGATTGCATCATATCGCACTCTGGTCGAAATGAAAGATTTTTCCCGCACCATGTCTGGACTACATGCGTAATGGGCTATTTGAGGACCAGCAAGGTCCATGGATGCGGGGGAAAGGAGTTTGGGAACGAATCCCACAGGTGGACTAGTTACGGTGATGCTAGTGCCAATGAACGAGGCCTCTCAAACCTTTTCGAGCCTGGTTCATATTTT
Source organism: Linum usitatissimum (assembly GCA_030674075.2). Classification (NCBI taxonomy): domain Eukaryota; kingdom Viridiplantae; phylum Streptophyta; class Magnoliopsida; order Malpighiales; family Linaceae; genus Linum; species Linum usitatissimum. The sequence goes on along the minus strand of JAUJYP020001034.1, from coordinate 408,405 downwards.
CTCGCGCCTTATTAATAGCACACGTCCAGTAACTCCTGTGGGACGTCATTAAGGCCTGTTCAAGCCAGACTACCAATCGGCCACTCAAAAGCCTCACTTAGGCCAGCCTACGAGCCTACAAATTGTCCCCAACCATTAAGGACGAACCCTAGGCTTATGCTATCAATTTCATCTAGTATTTTATTCAAACTTGGAGACCAAGACGCCTTATTTTTGATCCTTCTTGCTTAGTTGTTAGTAGAATTGCACCATACCAAGGGGCACTGTGAAAAATAAAAGTGCACCATTCCAAGCTGCATGGTGCATGGTGCATGGTGCATGGTGGAAGTACGCCAAAGGAAGCTGCATAATGCATGTTGTAAATGTAATGTACTAATGTGCATCATGTGTGGTTCATTGTGGATGTCCATCATAAGAAAGCATATGGTTCATGGTGGAAGTTGATGAGGTTATGTCCGCGGTTCCTAAACAATGTTTCAAAGTCCTAGGCACCCGAGACCCCTCGAAGGCACTCAACGAGAAGACCATCAATTTTTTGTAATCAAGGATCCAACACAAGCATTTTGTAGAGAAGATCTCTTAGAAGTATACAAGGACGTCCCTACCTTGGATGAAAGAAGACAAATTCATCCTCGAAGAATTGGCGATCCAACGAGTGGCACGGATTTTGCACCGCAGCTTTTACGCCGGCATCTTCATCATCATCAATGTCACGGACGCATCCAAGAATCAAGATTCGCAAGAACGGGAGTTCGGGCAAACTTTGCTCGCGTTATCTTTGGAGTAGAGTTGTTGAATGATGATAAGAGACATGTTCTCAGCTTGTAATCATTCGAAGCGTAATTGGATTCGAAGGTGGGAAGTTGCCCAAAATCGTGTTCGCCGATTTCGTAGGATTGCATGATATCGCACTCTGGTCGAAATGAAAGATTTTTCCCGCACCATGTCTGGACTACGTGCGTAATGGGCTATTTGAGGACCAGCAAGGTCAATGGATGCAGGGGGAAAGGAGTTTGGGAACGAATCCCACAGGTGGACTAGTTACGGTGATGCTAGTGCCAATGAACGAGGCCTCTCAAACCTTTTCGAGCCTGGTTCATATTTTCTTGTGCCTTATTAAGAGCACACGTCCAGTAACTCCTGTGGGACGTCATTAAGGCCAGTTCAAGCCAGACTACCAATCGGCCACTCAAAAGCCTCACTTAAGCCAGCCTACGAGCCTACAAATTGTCCCCAACCATTAAGGACGAACCCTAGGCTTATGCTATCAATTTCATCTAGTATTTTATTCAAACTTGGAGACCAAGACGCCTTATTTTAGATCCTTCTTGCTTAATTGTTAGTAGAATTGCACCATACCAAGGGGCACTGTGAAAAGTAAAAGTGCACCATTCCAAGCTGCATGGTGCATGGTGCATGGTGCATGGTGGAAGTACGCCAAAGGAAGCTGCATAATTCATGTTGTAAATGTAATGTACTAATGTGCATCATGTGTGGTTCATTGTGGATGTCCATCGTAAGAAAGCATATGGTTCATGGTGGAAGTTGATGAGGTTATGTCCGCAGCTCCTAAACAATATTTCAAAGTCCTAGGCACCCGAGACCCCTCGAAGGCACTCAACGAGAAGACCATCAATTTTTTGTAATCAAGGATCCAACGCAAGCATTTTGTAGAGAAGATCTCTTAGAAGTATACAAGGACGTCCCTACCTTGGATGAAAGAAGACAAATTCATCCTCGAAGAATTGGCGATCCAACGAGTGGCACGGATTTTGCACCGCGGCTTTTACGCCGGCATCTTCATCATCATCAATGTCACGGACGCATCCAAGAATCAAGATTCGCAAGAACGGGAGTTCGGGCAAACTTTGCTCGCGTTATCTTTGGAGTAGAGTTGTTGAATGATGATAAGAGACATGTTCTCAGTTTGTAATCATTCGAAGCGTAATTGGATTCGAAGGTGGGAAGTTGCCCAAAATCGTGTTCGTCGATTTCGTAGGATTGCATCATATCGCACTCTGGTCGAAATGAAAGATTTTTCCCGCACCATGTCTGGACTACATGCGTAATGGGCTATTTGAGGACCAGCAAGGTCCATGGATGCAGGGGAAAGGAGTTTGGGAACGAATCCCACGTGGACTAGTTACGGTGATGCTAGTGCCAATGAACGAGGCCTCTCAAACCTTTTCGAGCCCGGTTCATATTTTCTCGCGCCTTATTAATAGCACACGTCCAGTAACTCCCGTGGGACGTCATTAAGGCCTCGTTCAAGCCAGACTACCAATCGGCAACTCAAAAGCCTCACTTAGGCCAGCCTACGAGCCTACAAATTGTCCCCAACCATTAAGGACGAACCCTAGGCTTATGCTATCAATTTCATCTAGTATTTTATTCAAACTTGGAGACCAAGACGCCTTATTTTTGATCCTTCTTGCTTAGTTGTTAGTAGAATTGCACCATACCAAGGGGCACTGTGAAAAATAAAAGTGCACCATTCCAAGCTGCATGGTGCATGGTGCATGGTGGACGTACGCCAAAGGAAGCTGCATAATGCATGTTGTAAATGTAATGCACTAATGTGCATCATGTGTGGTTCATTGTGGATGTCCATCATAAGAAAGCATATGGTTCATGGTGGAAGTTGATGAGGTTATGTCCGCAAGTTCCTAAACAATGTTTCAAAGTCCTAGGCACCCGAGACCCCTCGAAGGCACTCAACGAGAAGACCATCAATTTTTTGTAATCAAGGATCCAACACAAGCATTTTGTAGAGAAGATCTCTTAGAAGTATACAAGGACGTCCCTACCTTGGATGAAAGAAGACAAATTCATCCTCGAAGAATTGGCGATCCAACGAGTGGCACGGATTTTGCACCGCAGCTTTTACGCCGGCATCTTCATCATCATCAATGTCACGGACGCATCCAAGAATCAAGATTCGCAAGAACAGGAGTTCGGGCAAACTTTGCTCGCGTTATCTTTGGAGTAGAGTTGTTGAATGATGATAAGAGACATGTTCTGCAGTTTGTAATCATTCGAAGCGTAATTGGATTCGAAGGTGGGAAGTTGCCCAAAATCGTGTTCGCCGATTTCGTAGGATTGCATGATATCGCACTCGGTCGAAATGAAAGATTTTTCCCGCACCATGTCCGGACTACGTGCGTAATGGGCTATTTGAGGACCAGCAAGGTCAATGGATGCGGGGGAAAGGAGTTTGGGAACGAATCCCACGGGTGGACTAGTTACGGTGATGCTAGTGCCAATGAACGAGGCCTCTCAAACCTTTTCGAGCCTGGTTCATATTTTCTTGTGCCTTATTAAGAGCACACGTCCGGTAACTCCCGTGGGACGTCATTAAGGCCGTTCAAGCCAGACTACCAATCGGCCACTCAAAAGCCTCACTTAAGCCAGCCTACGAGCCTACAAATTGTCCCCAACCATTAAGGACGAACCCTAGGCTTATGCTATCAATTTCATCTAGTATTTTATTCAAACTTGGAGACCAAGACGCCTTATTTTAGATCCTTCTTGCTTAATTGTTAGTAGAATTGCACCATACCAAGGGGCACTGTGAAAAGTAAAAGTGCACCATTCCAAGCTGCATGGTGCATGGTGCATGGTGCATGGTGGAAGTACGCCAAAGGAAGCTGCATAATTCATGTTGTAAATGTAATGTACTAATGTGCATCATGTGTGGTTCATTGTGGATGTCCATCGTAAGAAAGCATATGGTTCATGGTGGAAGTTGATGAGGTTATGTCCGCAGTTCCTAAACAATATTTCAAAGTCCTAGGCACCCGAGACCCCTCGAAGGCACTCAACGAGAAGACCATCAATTTTTTGTAATCAAGGATCCAACACAAGCATTTTGTAGAGAAGATCTCTTAGAAGTATACAAGGACGTCCCTACCTTGGATGAAAGAAGACAAATTCATCCTCGAAGAATTGGCGATCCAACGAGTGGCACGGATTTTGCACCGCAGCTTTTACGCCGGCATCTTCATCATCATCAATGTCACGGACGCATCCAAGAATCAAGATTCGCAAGAACGGGAGTTCGGGCAAACTTTGCTCGCGTTATCTTTGGAGTAGAGTTGTTGAATGATGATAAGAGACATGTTACTCAGCTTTGTAATCATTCGAAGCGTAATTGGATTCGAAGGTGGGAAGTTGCCCAAAATCGTGTTCGTCGATTTCGTAGGATTGCATCATATCGCACTCTGGTCGAAATGAAAGATTTTTCCCGCACCATGTCTGGACTACATGCGTAATGGGCTATTTGAGGACCAGCAAGGTCCATGGATGCAGGGGGAAAGGAGTTTGGGAACGAATCCCACAGGTGGACTAGTTACGGTGATGCTAGTGCCAATGAACGAGGCCTCTCAAACCTTTTCGAGCCTGGTTCATATTTTCTCGCGCCTTATTAATAGCACACGTCCAGTAACTCTCGTGGGACGTCATTAAGGCCTGTTCAAGCCAGACTACCAATCGGCAACTCAAAAGCCTCACTTAGGCCAGCCTACGAGCCTACAAATTGTCCCCAACCATTAAGGACGAACCCTAGGCTTATGCTATCAATTTCATCTAGTATTTTATTCAAACTTGGAGACCAAGACGCCTTATTTTTGATCCTTCTTGCTTAGTTGTTAGTAGAATTGCACCATACCAAGGGGCACTGTGAAAAATAAAAGTGCACCATTCCAAGCTGCATGGTGCATGGTGCATGGTGGACGTACGCCAAAGGAAGCTGCATAATGCATGTTGTAAATGTAATGCACTAATGTGCATCATGTGTGGTTCATTGTGGATGTCCATCATAAGAAAGCATATGGTTCATGGTGGAAGTTGATGAGGTTATGTCCGCAAGGTCCTAAACAATGTTTCAAAGTCCTAGGCACCCGAGACCCCTCGAAGGCACTCAACGAGAAGACCATCAATTTTTTGTAATCAAGGATCCAACACAAGCATTTTGTAGAGAAGATCTCTTAGAAGTATACAAGGACGTCCCTACCTTGGATGAAAGAAGACAAATTCATCCTCGAAGAATTGGCGATCCAACGAGTGGCACGGATTTTGCACCGCGGCTTTTACGCCGGCATCTTCATCATCATCAATGTCACGGACGCATCCAAGAATCAAGATTCGCAAGAACGGGAGTTCGGGCAAACTTTGCTCGCGTTATCTTTGGAGTAGAGTTGTTGAATGATGATAAGAGACATGTTCTCAGTTTGTAATCATTCGAAGCGTAATTGGATTCGAAGGTGGGAAGTTGCCCAAAATCGTGTTCGCCGATTTCGTAGGATTGCATGATATCGCACTCGGTCGAAATGAAAGATTTTTCCCGCACCATGTCCGGACTACGTGCGTAATGGGCTATTTGAGGACCAGCAAGGTCAATGGATGCGGGGGAAAGGAGTTTGGGAACGAATCCCACAGGTGGACTAGTTACGGTGATGCTAGTGCCAATGAACGAGGCCTCTCAAACCTTTTCGAGCCTGGTTCATATTTTCTTGTGCCTTATTAAGAGCACACGTCCAGTAACTCCTGTGGGACGTCATTAAGGCCGGTTCAAGCCGGACTACCAATCGGCCACTCAAAAGCCTCACTTAAGCCGGCCTACGAGCCTACAAATTGTCCCCAACCATTAAGGACGAACCCTAGGCTTATGCTATCAATTTCATCTAGTATTTTATTCAAACTTGGAGACCAAGACGCCTTATTTTAGATCCTTCTTGCTTAATTGTTAGTAGAATTGCACCATACCAAGGGGCACTGTGAAAAGTAAAAGTGCACCATTCCAAGCTGCATGGTGCATGGTGCATGGTGCATGGTGGAAGTACGCCAAAGGAAGCTGCATAATTCATGTTGTAAATGTAATGTACTAATGTGCATCATGTGTGGTTCATTGTGGATGTCCATCGTAAGAAAGCATATGGTTCATGGTGGAAGTTGATGAGGTTATGTCCGCAGTTCCTAAACAATATTTCAAAGTCCTAGGCACCCGAGACCCCTCGAAGGCACTCAACGAGAAGACCATCAATTTTTTGTAATCAAGGATCCAACGCAAGTATTTTGTAGAGAAGATCTCTTAGAAGTATACAAGGACGTCCCTACCTTGGATGAAAGAAGACAAATTCATCCTCGAAGAATTGGCGATCCAACGAGTGGCACGGATTTTGCACCGCAGCTTTTACGCCGGCATCTTCATCATCATCAATGTCACGGACGCATCCAAGAATCAAGATTCGCAAGAACGGGAGTTCGGGCAAACTTTGCTCGCGTTATCTTTGGAGTAGAGTTGTTGAATGATGATAAGAGACATGTTCTGCGGTTTTGTAATCATTCGAAGCGTAATTGGATTCGAAGGTGGGAAGTTGCCCAAAATCGTGTTCGTCGATTTCGTAGGATTGCATCATATCGCACTCTGGTCGAAATGAAAGATTTTTCCCGCACCATGTCTGGACTACATGCGTAATGGGCTATTTGAGGACCAGCAAGGTCCATGGATGCAGGGGAAAGGAGTTTGGGAACGAATCCCACGGTGTGGACTAGTTACGGTGATGCTAGTGCCAATGAACGAGGCCTCTCAAACCTTTTCGAGCCTGGTTCATATTTTCTCGCGCCTTATTAATAGCACACGTCCAGTAACTCCTGTGGGACGTCATTAAGGCCTGTTCAAGCCAGACTACCAATCGGCAACTCAAAAGCCTCACTTAGGCCAGCCTACGAGCCTACAAATTGTCCCCAACCATTAAGGACGAACCCTAGGCTTATGCTATCAATTTCATCTAGTATTTTATTCAAACTTGGAGACCAAGACGCCTTATTTTTTATCCTTCTTGCTTAGTTGTTTTTAGAATTGCACCATACCAAGGGGCACTGTGAAAAGTAAAAGTGCACCATTCCAAGCTGCATGGTGCATGGTGCATGGTGGACGTACGCCAAAGGAAGCTGCATAATGCATGTTGTAAATGTAATGCACTAATGTGCATCATGTGTGGTTCATTGTGGATGTCCATCATAAGAAAGCATATGGTTCATGGTGGAAGTTGATGAGGTTATGTCCGCAGTTCCTAAACAATGTTTCAAAGTCCTAGGCACCCGAGACCCCTCGAAGGCACTCAACGAGAAGACCATCAATTTTTTGTAATCAAGGATCCAACACAAGCATTTTGTAGAGAAGATCTCTTAGAAGTATACAAGGACGTCCCTACCTTGGATGAAAGAAGACAAATTCATCCTCGAAGAATTGGCGATCCAACGAGTGGCACGGATTTTGCACCGCAGCTTTTACGCCGGCATCTTCATCATCATCAATGTCACGGACGCATCCAAGAATCAAGATTCGCAAGAACGGGAGTTCGGGCAAACTTTGCTCGCGTTATCTTTGGGGTAGAGTTGTTGAATGTTGATAAGAGACATGTTCTGCAGTTTGTAATCATTCGAAGCGTAATTGGATTCGAAGGTGGGAAGTTGCCCAAAATCGTGTTCGTCGATTTCGTAGGATTGCATCATATCGCACTCTGGTCGAAATGAAAGATTTTTTCCGCACCATGTCTGGACTACGTGCGTAATGGGCTATTTGAGGACCAGCAAGGTCCATGGATGCAGGGGGAAAGGAGTTTGGGAACGAATCCCACAGGTGGACTAGTTACGGTGATGCTAGTGCCAATGAACGAGGCCTCTCAAACCTTTTCGAGCCTAGTTCATATTTTCTCGCGCCTTATTAATAGCACACGTCCAGTAACTCCTGTGGAACGTCATTAAGGCCTGTTCAAGCCAGACTACCAATCGGCCACTCAAAAGCCTCACTTAGGCCAGCCTACGAGCCTACAAATTGTCCCCAACCATTAAGGACGAACCCTAGGCTTATGCTATCAATTTCATCTAGTATTTTATTCAAACTTGGAGACCAAGACGCCTTATTTTAGATCCTTCTTGCTTAGTTGTTAGTAGAATTGCACCATACCAAGGGGCACTGTGAAAAGTAAAAGTGCACCATTCCAAGCTGCATGGTGCACGGTGCATGGTGGACGTACGCCAATGGAAGCTGCATAATGCATGTTGTACATGTAATGTACTAATGTGCATCATGTGTGGTTCATTGTGGTTGTCCATCGTAAGAAAGCATATGGTTCATGGTGGAAGTTGATGAGGTTATGTCCGCAGTTCCTAAACAATGTTTCAATGTCCTAGGCACCCGAGACCCCTCGAAGGCACTCAACGAGAAGACCATCAATTTTTTGTAATCAACGATCCAACGCAAGCATTTTGTAGAGAAGATCTCTTAGAAGTATACAAGGACGTCCCTACCTTGGATGAAAGAAGAAAAATTCATCCTCGAAGAATTGGCGATCCAACGAGTGGCACGGATTTTGCACCGCAGCTTTTACGCCGGCATCTTCATCATCATCAATGTCACGGACGCATCCAAGAATCAAGATTCGCAAGAACGGGAGTTCGGGCAAACTTTGCTCGCGTTATCTTTGGAGTAGAGTTGTTGAATGTTGATAAGAGACATGTTCTCGGCTTTGTAATCATTCGAAGCGTAATTGGATTCGAAGGTGGGAAGTTGCCCAAAATCGTGTTCGTCGATTTCGTAGGATTGCATCATATCGCACTCTGGTCGAAATGAAAGATTTTTCCCGCACCATGTCTGGACTACGTGCGTAATGGGCTATTTGAGGACCAGCAAGGTCCATGGATGCAGGGGGAAAGGAGTTTGGGAACGAATCCCACAGGTGGACTAGTTACGGTGATGCTAGTGCCAATGAACGAGGCCTCTCAAACCTTTTCGAGCCTAGTTCATATTTTCTCGCGCCTTATTAATAGCACACGTCCAGGAACTCCCGTGGAACGTCATTAAGGCTGTTCAAGCCAGACTACCAATCGGCCACTCAAAAGCCTCACTTAGGCCAGCCTACGAGCCTACAAATTGTCCCCAACCATTAAGGACGAACCCTAGGCTTATGCTATCAATTTCATCTAGTATTTTATTCAAACTTGGAGACCAAGACGCCTTATTTTAGATCCTTCTTGCTTAGTTGTTAGTAGAATTGCACCATACCAAGGGGCACTGTGAAAAGTAAAAGTGCACCATTCCAAGTCGCATGGTGCACGGTGCATGGTGGACGTACGCCAATGGAAGCTGCATAATGCATGTTGTACATGTAATGTACTAATGTGCATCATGTGTGGTTCATTGTGGTTGTCCATCGTAAGAAAGCATATGGTTCATGGTGGAAGTTGATGAGGTTATGTCCGCAGTTCCTAAACAATGTTTCAATGTCCTAGGCACTCGAGACCCCTCGAAGGCACTCAACGAGAAGACCATCAATTTTTTGTAATCAACGATCCAACGCAAGCATTTTGTAGAGAAGATCTCTTAGAAGTATACAAGGACGTCCCTACCTTGGATGAAAGAAGAAAAATTCATCCTCGAAGAATTGGCGATCCAACGAGTGGCACGGATTTTGCACCGCAGCTTTTACGCCGGCATCTTCATCATCATCAATGTCACGGACGCATCCAAGAATCAAGATTCGCAAGAACGGGAGTTCGGGCAAACTTTGCTCGCGTTATCTTTGGAGTAGAGTTGTTGAATGTTGATAAGAGACATGTTCTCAGCTTGTAATCATTCGAAGCGTAATTGGATTCGAAGGTGGGAAGTTGCCCAAAATCGTGTTCGTCGATTTCGTAGGATTGCATCATATCGCACTCTGGTCGAAATGAAAGATTTTTCCCGCACCATGTCTGGACTACGTGCGTAATGGGCTATTTGAGGACCAGCAAGGTCCATGGATGCAGGGGGAAAGGAGTTTGGGAACGAATCCCACAGGTGGACTAGTTACGGTGATGCCAGTGCCAATGAACGAGGCCTCTCAACCCTTTTCGAGCCTCGGTTCATATTTTCTCGCGCCTTATTAATAGCACACGTCCGGTAACTCCCCGTGGGACGTCATTAAGGCCGTTCAAGCCGACTACCAATCGGCAACTCAAAAGCCTCACTTAGGCCAGCCTACGAGCCTACAAATTGTCCCCAACCATTAAGGACGAACCCTAGGCTTATGCTATCAATTTCATCTAGTATTTTATTCAAACTTGGAGACCAAGACGCCTTATTTTAGATCCTTCTTGCTTAGTTGTTAGTAGAATTGCACCATACCAAGGGGCACTGTGAAAAGTAAAAGTGCACCATTCCAAGCTGCATGGTGCATGGTGCATGGTGGACGTACGCCAAAGGAAGCTGCATAATGCATGTTGTAAATGTAATGTACTAATGTGCATCATGTGTGGTTCATTGTGGATGTCCATAGTAAGAAAGCATATGGTTCATGGTGGAAGTTGATGAGGTTATGTCCGCAGTTCCTAAACAATGTTTCAAAGTCCTAGGCACCCGAGACCCCTCGAAGGGACTCAACGAGAAGACCATCAATTTTTTGTAATCAAGGATCCAACGCAAGCATTTTGTAGAGAAGATCTCGTAGAAGTATACAAGGACGTCCCTACCTTGGATGAAAGAAGACAAATTCATCCTCGAAGAATTGGCGATCCAACGAGTGGCACGGATTTTGCACCGCAGCTTTTACGCCGGTATCTTCATCATCATCAATGTCACGGACGCATCCAAGAATCAAGATTCACAAGAACGGGAGTTCGGGCAAACTTTGCTCGCGTTATCTTTGGGGTAGAGTTGTTGAATGTTGATAAGAGACATGTTCTCGCAGTTTGTAATCATTCGAAGCGTAATTGGATTCGAAGGTGGGAAGTTGCCCAAAATCGTGTTCGTCGATTTCGTAGGATTGCATCATATCGCACTCTGGTCGAAATGAAAGATTTTTCCCGCACCATGTCTGGACTACGTGCGTAATGGGCTATTTGAGGACCAGCAAGGTCCATGGATGCAGGGGGAAAGGAGTTTGGGAACGAATCCCACAGGTGGACTAGTTACGGTGATGCTAGTGCCAACAATTAAGGACGAAACCTAGGCTTATGCTATCGATTTCATCTACTATTTTATTCAAACGTTGAGACCAAGACGCCTTATTTTAGATCCTTCTTGCTTAGTTTTTAGTAGAATTGCACCATACCAAGGGCATTGTGAAAAGTACAAGTGCACCATTCCAAGCTGCATGGTGCATGGTGCATGGTGGAAGTGCGCCATAGGAAGCTGCATAATGAATGGTGCAAATGGAATATACTAATGTGCATCATGTGTGGTTCATTGTGGATGTTCATCGTAAGAAAGTATATGGTTCATGAGCTGATATATCAGCAATGTTTGGTAGCTTATCCTCGATTGGACCATCTTGATTTACAGCTCCTTTTCTTTTTCGATGATTTTTATCTTTAGAACCGATAGGTCTACCACGCTTCAGACGTGCTTTAGACTCATTTGTATTTTCATGATGTCCAATAGGGACATCTACTCTTGATGGAGCATTCATTGCTGGAACATGAGATTTGGTTACTCGATGTGGGTCAGTAAAAGCGTCGGCGGTTGATTCGCTAAACTTTGTAAATGAATTAGCTTTTGAATTTCTAGTTCACATTGTCTAGTACAAGGATCATAATGAGATAATGCTAATTCATTCCAACCGATCTCTTTGTCCAGCTTTATTATTTTCTCCTCCTAATGTTGGGAAAAGCTGATTCATCAAAGTGACAATCGGCAAAACGAGCCGTGAATAGATCTCCCGTCATTGGTTCTAAATATTTTATAATCAAGGAGACTCATACCCAACATAAATTCCCAACCTCCTTTGAGGTCCCATCTTAGTGCGTGTGGTGGTGTAATAGGGATGTAAACAGCACATCCAAATATTCTTAGATGGGATATATTTGGTTCCTGACCAAAAACCATTTGTAAGGGGGAATACTCGTGATAACTTGTTGGCCTGATGCGAATTAATGATGCTGCATGTAAGACAGCATGCCCCCAACATGAAGTGGGAAGCTTTGCCTTCATTAACAATGGTCTTGCTATTAACTGTAAGTGTTTGATTAGAGATTATGCTAAACCATTTTGTGTATGAACATGTGCTACAGGATGTTCAACATCAATTCCGACAGACATGCAATAATCATTAAAATGTTGTGAAGTAAATTCACCAAAGATTGTCAAGGCGTATCGTTTTATCGGATAATCCGGAAACTGTGCCCGTAATCTGATCAATTGAGCAAGTAATCGCGCAAATGCCAAGTTACGAGTGGATAATAACGATACATGTGACCACTTAGTTGATGCATCAATTAAAACCATAAAATATCTAAATGGTCCGCATGATGGATGAATTGGTCCACAAATATCGCCTTGAATGCGTTCCAAAAATGTGAACGATTCATTTCTCACTTTTATCGATGATGGTCGGGTAATCAATTTTCCTTGAGAACATGAAATACAAGCCAAATCATTCGATTGGGGAATTCGCTTACTCATCAACGAGTGTCCAAGGGAATTCTCAAGTATTTTACGCATCATAATTGTTCCAGGATGGCCTAACCGGTTATGCCAAACTAAAAATCTATCACGATCCATAAACTTGGAGTTTATAATGGAATGTGATTCAATTGTACTAATAAACGTGTAGTACAAACCGGAAGAAATAGATGGTAGTTTTTCAAGATAACATTTGTTACCATCTACCATACTTGTGATGGCAATATATTCTTTATTTTCTTCCTCAATTGTCTCGATGTGATATCCGTTGTGACGGATATCTTTATAACTTAATAAGTTGTGGTGAGACTTTGTAGAATATAATGCATCATCAATATGAATTCTAGTTCCTCCGTGTAGTAGCACGGTTGCTCTTCCGGAGCCTTCAATTAAATTACTACTACCGGATATAGTGCTAACATTAGCTTCTCGCATCACTAGATGAGAAAAATACTTCTTATCCTTTAGAATAGTATGAGTGGAAGCACTATCGATGAGACACACATCCTCATTTTTTATGCTGTCGTGGATGGCAAAAGTATCCATGCTATAACACGAAAATGATAATCCATATTAGAGGGGACAATTATGATGGGAAATTCATTAATAAAAAAAATGAGAAAACACTTTCAAGAAAAACAAACTCAAACAAATCAAATGAGAACGATAATAAGGTGCATACATCAAGGCACCATTTTGTAATAAAAGATATCTCAACAACCATCTTATTTCTCAACATTTCCATCATGAGGAGGAAGGAAGTCAGCAACATCCAGATGAGTGGTGTCAAATTGGCCATGGTTCAAAACACCTTCCTCAATGACCATATTGGTTTCAACCTTCTTGTCTTTCCTTAACTCTTGGTAAAGATTGATAGGATGTCTAGGTGTATGACAAGTGCGAGTCCAATGATCGCCGCCACATCTAGTACACAAATTTTGAAAGTTTCTGTTGCTAGGCCCACCTCGTTCCTTATTCATTCGCCCATCCCGTTTGAAATGTGGACGAGAAGAGTGGTTGAATCTCTGAAGGCGACAGTGACCATAATCACGTCCACGACCATGGACATTATTGCGACCATATCCACCACCATGGTTATGACCACGACCACGACCACGGCCACGATATTGTCAAAATTGTGGCCATTTGTCGCGTTAGCTTCCGGAAATGGAGCCATACCAGTGAGGCGTGATTGGTGATTTTTCAATAAGAGGTCATTGTTTTGCTCGGCCACTAAGAGACATGATATTAATTCAGAATATTTGGTGAAGCCCTTCTCTCGATATTGTTGTTGGAGAACTATACTGGAAGCATGGAAAGTGGAAAATGTCTTCTCGAGCATTTCCTTATCGGTGATTTTCTTGCCACATAGCAAAGAATCGCGAGCAAATTTTGAAGAGGGCGAATTGTACTCGCTCACGGATTTGAAATCTTGTAGGCGTAAATACACCCAATTATCACGAGCTCGAGGGAGAATCACCATTCTCTGGTGGTCATATCTGTCTTTGAGATTATTCCACAATTCGAGAGGATCTTTGATGGTGGGATATTCGTTTTTCAAGCCCTCGTCAAGATGGTGGCGAATAAAGATCAAAGCCTTGGCTTTGTCTTGGGCAGATGTTTCAGTTTCATCGTTAATCGTGTCGTCCAACCCTTTGGCTTGCACATGGATGTCAGCATCCAAGACCCACGATAGGTAATTTTTGCCTGAAATGTCAAGGGCCACAAACTCAAGTTTGGAAATATTCGACATGCTATAAAAAGAAGCAAATTGAATTACAAATATATTATAAGCCAAATAATAAAACATATGAAAAATGATATAATAATTAAAATAGTAACGGTAATGGAACATTCATTAACATAGAAATAAAGAATGCTTTAAAGAAATAATAATAATAATAATAATAATAATAGGGGCGTACCCATCTTGAAACATAACTATATAGACATTTAAATAGTGATAAAGGTTTTCTCTTTTGGGTAGGAATAAAAAAAACAGAGGTATTCATGAATTATAAACAAAATGCACAAAATCAAAAGAGTTAACTACAATGAGATGATAAATTTTAATATATTTATACAACGGCTAAAATATCATATATATACGTGACAAAAACATCGATATGATCATTTAAAATAGGATGGAAAAGATGCTAACAATATAATGCGAGTTCACTTAGAAAAATGCATAAAATATTTTGTAAGTATTGTTGCCTAGAAGAGATACTCATGCATATGCCATAATAAAATAGCAACTATATCTATTTTAGAATTGATCATGAATTAAAAAGGCAACATACAGGCAAAAAAACACTATGGAAAGAAATGAAAGATATAAAATATGATAGGTCATAATAATATAAACTATAAAATATACATGATGATAACTTAGGCCAGCCTATAAAGGCATGATATTTGACCAATATAAAAGTTTGATTATAGCCATCAATAGAAAAATGACAAAGTCGTTTTTGAAATCGGTAAAATGAGAAAGACCACCATTTGTTACATATAAAAAAATAGAAATGGATTCCTTTGTCTAACTCTAATTTTGAAAAAGAAGATTTTATACGCAAATAAAAGAACAAGATAAATAATAATAATAATAACTTTGGAAAACAAGATATAGCAAATAACAACCTTCGTGAAAACTTCGAGAAAATAGGCAGAGCACTCGTGCTGATAACGTGTTATAAAACTAAGAACAAAGAAGAGAACAAGAACATGAGAGGAGAAGTACTTTCTTATTGAGGTGTGTCGAATGCTACAAATGAGAGCTCTATTTATAGGCTCATGAAATCATAACCTACACTCTCTAACATTATTACACATAAAAGAGAGGAATGAAATACATTAAATCATACACATAAAGGAGGGGAATAAAATAAATTAACCATAAAATTAGGAGTTACACAATTGGGCATTCACTATAATTATCTTCATAACAATATGTAATTAATCAATTTATTACCATCCTAGTAATTTACACTCATATTAATTATATCAAGCCAAATCTATAATTCATTAATTTATGTCTTATTAGATTAATCAAACTACATTTATTCGGTCTAAACCCATCAGAATGTTTGTTGGGTGCATTTTGTCATAAACAGAAAGTTACTGGCCGCAACAATAACAAAGGCTTCTTTATGACTGATTTGTCTAATCCTAAAATTTCTACATTCGTAACTTAATTTCTAGGACTACAGATAATGAATGTAAATTAAGGAAGTCTACTGACCTTAGCGCAATCCCTAGAATTTCCAGGTCATCTTCTTCCCATAATTTGGGAAGTGCCGCAGAACTCCGGCGGAAGAGCCCAGATCCCGACGAGGCTCCTAAAAAATAATCAATGAAAAAGCAATCTAATCGGCTGGAAAGTTTCCTAACCTTGATTCAAAGCTTTCCAGGTGTTTTCAATCATTTGGGTCGTCCTTAAGGTTCCGAACAGGTGAATCGATGCAAGGTCGCCGACGGAAACTCGGTTTCTAAACCCAAGAAGAGCCGTCGTCGGATTGAAGAGTCGCCACAGCCGTTCATTGATTGCGATCCTGAAATCCTGAGGGAGCCGATTCGCTTGTGGCCACAGGTCCGCCGTCGTGATTGGATGGCCGACTCCAGAAAGAAGCATTGAGAGGGGAATCGACTCTTGGAGCCTGGGGTTTCGTTAAAAACCATTCAGTAAATTTTGGGATGATCCTAAATTAATTCCTGAAGGGAGGAGAATGATTGATTACCGGAATTGACTGGATTTTGTTAGAAGACATGACTCCAAGATCGTCGAAGTTGATAGAACTGAAGGAGAACGATGACGTCATCCATGACGTTAGCAACATGCATTAACTTAAAAAGAAAATTAAGGTCTGTAGGAGGGATCGAACCCGCGACAGGTCCAGTTTAGTAAAACGATTTAGGGGTCAAGGGTTAATTGATCCTAATGATTTGTCATCTACTATAAGTAATATATAGTTCATGTACAAACTTAAATATGGGTACTCATAATCATCACATAAATAATCATAATCATAATTATAATTATATGAATATTCATGGTAATAATCTTGCTCATCATAATCAAATTCATAATCCTAATAATTATATATAAACCCGTGACTTAATGATCAAAATAACAATACTCATAAGTTAATAATCAGTGACCTATTATAATCTTGAAGTCAATAACACTTTACTAGGGGTAATTTAGGCATTTTCATTCATAATTTACAACCCTAAGATCGAGGTGTAATACGTTCACTAGCACATTGCTTTGGTTCGACTCAGTTTTCTAGGTCGATTCCAGCTGTTATTATTGGAAAAAATGCATATTTTGGATTTGATTTGATGTTCATAAAGACGTTCAACCTTTCCAGATTAAATCACAATTTTCACCAACGTTGGACTCTCACCGTTCAATTTGTAAGGTGGGTTGGTTTAAAAGAATAATGTATTGTCATTACAGTAATTAGGCTATGTTTTATTATTTTGATGCATTTAATTTTATGACATGATTACCGTGCATTTAATTTTATGACATGATTACATTATGAAGTGTTTGCTTTATATATATGTTATTCCTTTTATATGCAAAGTAATATAATTTGTCTTTTATATGATAATAAGACTAGATAAACGTTAATGTTAGATTGGCGATAAAGTTAGATGACGTGTGAGAGTGGAACAAGTACATCATACTTAGATGAATAATAGGTGGATTAAAATACGAACTCACTACCTAGACTATCGTCCACATTAATAGGGTCAGTATTGCATGCACAATATGTTGTCTTATGGACACGTGCTCTTAGACATCCACGATTTTCACGTTTGGGCCGCAGTATGATGGTTATGATTCATGACTCCATAGCTCGCAGACTCACTTTCACATTTATAATTGGGGGGTAGGGTTAGTTAGTTGATTTGGGGGACGTCATATGATAATTAAGATACCTTAGATAAGATTAAGAACAAGTACAAGAATTAACGTCATGTAATATGACTTCTATGAACAAGTTAATTAGGATATGACAAGTTGCAAGGACCATGATACCACGATTCATCATAAACCTAACTTGATTGAGTTGTGTTTCAATCTAAGCTTACTTGATTAAGATTTGTACCAATGTTAGGATTACATAACGATTATTTTTTTTGTGATATATATATTTAGAAAATATTAATGATTGTTATGCATGAATGTGTTTTCAATTATTTACAATATTGACTTGGGATTCCTTTTATGATTTGAGTATGAAAAACTAATTCGAAACACCCACTAGGGTGTTTGAAAATTATTACAGGACCAGAGTGGAGTTAATTCGGGATGTGGAATGGTGGACTTATATTTTAAAAAGGGTCATTTAAATATGTTAATTAGCGACTTGTTCTCAAATATGTATTGTTATGATATTGTAGTTAGTTTTGATTAACTATTTCCATTTTTATGTTGTATTTCAGTTTTCAGGTCGGGACATTTTGGTAAAATGATTATTTAAATTTATTAAGAAAGCGCCCCTATCGTATTTTAAGTTTTCCGCTGCAACAAAAATATTTTTATAAAATCCTTGTTTCAAAAATAAGGGTGCTGTATTTTGGTATCAGAGCAGATCTCCTTCGAAGAATTTAAAAAAAAATTGTAGTTTAGGTATTGTCATAAAACGGCATGACGGACGTCATCTTCGCCGTTCTCGTCCGATCTGACTTCTCATGTATCCTCCTCCGCGTGCCTGATCTCCTCTCTCCTCTGATCCGCGATCTCCTTCAACCGACAATGGACAACAACCTTGAGCTCTTGCTTCGAGCTTTCTCCTCGGCAAAAATTGGTGAGAAAACGGGTTGATGTAATGATGTCGTTCGATTTATCACATGCATTGCCATCATTTAAGCAACAATTCATCAATTATTGTATAGCTTTGGGTAGAAATTTAGAATATTTCTTGCATTTGTGGTTTTTATCGCAATTTAGTGTCGCATACCCGCTTGGGGTCCATTTGATGTCATTTTGGAGTGTTTTTTTATAGCCTTTAGGTAGTTGATAACATTAAGGCATCACTCGAAAGCTATAACTTTCAAGTGACGAATCAGAGGATCTGAATCTACAAGTGCTGAGATTTGGCACCGGACGCGCCTAAATATACCATTTTAGACGCGTCCGGTGCCGTCCGCCAACAACAAGGACCCCCAATCCAATTTAAAGCCGGTCCTCCTTCTTTTGAGGACAGACCCTTTTAGGCGAAATTGAGAGCAAAGTTTAGAGATTTCGTAGCAATGAGAAGACATCAACTTCGAGGTGCTCGGATCGGCGACGATGTATCAAGATTTGCAAGTCAAGTTCTTCGACAGAGATCGACAAATTAGGTTTTGAGATTTCTTCTTGTAAACCTAGTATCGATGGGTTCTTTTGTTAATTTTGATTTTCTCTTCGGGACTATCAGTAGCTAAACTCTTTTTTATTAGATTAGATGAACCCTAAGTGATTCCTTATGAACGAATAATTTCTTGACTTTGACAGTTTATGCGAGTTAGATGAATATCAGTTTATGTTTAATTTCAATTCCATTCTTATTATTGTCTAATCAACTTGAATAGGATCTTGTTAGATTTGTGATTGTCTTGAAAGATCTTGCATATCTAGAACGCCAAAATTAATCAACTAGGTTAATCGTTAACCCTTAGAAGAGAGCGAATAGACTAGTGTGTCGTGAGTACAAATTTTGTTTGTTTTAGCGCCTTGTGGACTTTAGTTGTTCGTCTCGAAAGAGCGGACTGAGATACTAGATAGGTAGAAGGTTAGCAGACCTGAAATTTTAAATTGAATTTATTCTGTTTTGCATAGATGGGAGAAGTTAAATGTCGTTTGTTTGTCTAGATAGTGTAGGGGGATTCAAAATCTAAGCAATTTCACCCAAATTGGTTCATACCATTAATCGTGGAGTCCTGCAATAACCTTTGTTTTAGTTAATCTTTATTTTGTTTTTATGGAAGTGGTGATTATATATAATATGGGATAATATAGGAGGAGATGATAATAATTATCTTTTAAAGAGATAATCAATCTTTTTTATGTAGGCTTGCTCTCGTTATGTGTCCCTAGTACTGACTCGGTCAAAGTCTTCTGAACATAATCAACAGAGGATACTGGGAGAAGATAACACCGAGAATGGCAAGAACACGAAAGAAGAGGGAGAATACACAGAACCTCTTCTCCGCGCCAGAGGAAGCAAGGAAGAATATTCAAACAAAGGATACCCAACATGTGCTGAGAATTCTGACTCCGATCAAAGTTACACATCAAATCTTTCCATTTTCATAAAGCTAAGTGTTACTGGCTTGACTTCAAGTGTTGCACCACCTCAACAAGATGCAGAATCATTCGATCTACGAGGAAATCTCATCACCCTAATCTAGCAGAACCTGAATTTTGAAGGAAAATTGGATGAAATCCATGCACTCCCAAATCTTTCTCCTTCACTATTGGAACAAAACTCACGCCAATTTCATCAAGCTAAGTGCTACTGGCTCAACGTCAAGTGTTGAACCACCTCAACAAGATGCAGAATCATTCAAACTACGAGGAAACCTCATCACCCTAATCTAGCAGAACCTAAATTTTGAAGGAAATTGGATGAAAATCCATGCACTCCCCTTGTGGATTTCGTTTCATATTGTGACACTATCAAGCTACATGGAGTCACGGATGACAGCATCTGACTGAAACTCTTTAAATGGTCACTGAAGGAAGCAGGAAAAAGTTGGTTAGCCAACTAACCAGGTCGCACATTCACAACGTGGGATGGCCTTGCCCAACCATTCTTGGAAAAATATTACCCACCCCAAAAGACACAGCAAGTCTCAAGATTCAACCAAAGGGATGGTGAAGGTCTTTATGATATGTGGAACATATTCCAAGAGCTACTTGTTAAATGCCCACATCATGGATACACCGACAGCCAACTTGCAGGCATCTTCATTAGGAGCATGGATCGACAGACAACAATGCTAGTTAATCAATTGGCTAACGGGATGGTACCACTTTTACTCCTGCTACAACTTTGGTTCATTTAGCTGATTATGAAGCTAAATCTAGAAATTGGGCAAAAAGTACAATTCAATTGGCCAATGCTGCTACTTTGGAATTCATGGAGAACATCACATTGAGAGCTCAAATCAAGGCTTTAGAGAGGAAACTCAATGATTATACTTTGAAGGTTCATAATCTTTGGTTGCCTCAGTTTTTGCTTGTGTTTGGTGTGGTGTTTGTAACAACAGAGAGAATTCTCAAACATCATCACCAATAACACCATAATGGTTGAAAAGGTGGATTTTGTGCGCCAAGGATTTCCCTTCAATCAGCAAGGGTATGCAGACTACAACACAGAGAATTTTAGAGGTCGTCCAAGAATGGATTACAACTTCTCGAACAGAGGAGGATACTTGGACTTCTACAAGCCAAGGGTGGACACTTACAACACCAACACCACTACAAAAGGCACTAATCAGTACCAAAATGCGAGCTTGAGCAACAACACTATTGGATCCACTCAATAGAATAACTATCGGGGACCATCAGGATTCCCGACCAAGCCAAATCAGAAGCACCAACATCAGCAGAATAATTCACCCCCTCCAGGAGGAATCAATGAGGATCTCATACAAATGATGCATATGATGTAGGCACAGTTGGATAACCAAAATACTATTTTTCAAGGACAACAAGCTATGAAACAGAGGATGGAAGTATCTTACACTTCCTTATAAAAAAGTTGATCAGAGGCTCCAAGAACAGCTTCCCAAAGAATACCAAACAAAATCTCAATACCCAACAGCGACTGGGAAAACTGCACATGGAGATAAAGGAGATTTCACGTCAAAGTGGGAAGACGATCCAATGGGATTCAAAATCAATTTTAGAACCAAAAATCGTGCCGGATAAGATATCAATCGACATTCCTGAGGAAGAGGAGGAATGATGAACAGATTTTACTCATCTCAAAATAAAAGTTATTATCGAAGTAATCAGGGTCGAATCTCCCTAGGGTCTATTTATGTATTCTACTCAAATTTATAACAAGTGCTAATTGGTTTATCAATCCGCTCTTTCGAGATAAAGATCTAGAATCCGCTAGGCGACAAAACTAACGAGAACTGCTCCCACAGCGAACTAGTTTATTCGCTCCCATATGAGGGTTAACGCCTAACCTAGTTGTTTAATTTTGGTGTTCTAGATATGCAATCTCTTTCGAGATGAAGACATATCTAACAAGGTTCTATTCAAGATGGCCAAGCAATAATAAGAACGGAAACAAAATTAAACATAAACCAAAACCCATCCAACTCGCATATATTGTCAAAGTCAAACAATCATCCTTTCATAAGGAATTACCTAGGTTTAATCTAATCTAAGCACGAGGACTTTAGCTACTCATAATCATGAAGAAAAAATCAAAATCAACAAAGGAACACATTGGAATTAGGTTTACAAGAAGAAATCTAAAAAACCTAATTTTGCCGAGAACCATCGAAGAAATCAATAAGCCAATCTTGATTATATATTCCGATCCAAGCTCCTTAAAGTTGATGCCTTCTCATCGCTCCAAAGTCTCTGAACTATTCTCTAACTTTCGTCCAAACGGGTATATCAATTATGAGGAAGAGCTGGGCTTTTATAAGATGAGATCCTTAAGTCAACCAGATGGCTAATAGTGCACCATAAGTGGACCAAAAGTGCGCCGTAATTTTGGTCATGTTTACAGAGAATGAACTACCTTTCCAATTCCATCAACCTTGCATCAATCGGACTGCTAACCTAGGAGATATGTCCAAAATACGAAATTGCGACGTCTTCAGACAAAGTCGAGATCCAAGCTCCTTATAGACCTCAAAATGCTTCTCATTGCTTGTCCTAGACCATCAATGCACGTCGTATCACTCCGATTAATTCCTCAATGTCATCACATACCTGAAATCTATAAAAATACTCAAAACCGACGTCAAATGGTCCGCGACCATTCCCGAGACACTAAATCCAGATAAAAACTTAACATGCATAAAACATCCTAAACTTCTACGTAAAGCAATATAATTATGCATAAAAAATCACTTAAATGAGGGCGATAAATGTGACATATCTAGTGTCATCAAGGAAACATCTGTCAAGACAACTACAACATTGCCTACAAATCAGAAGCTTCCAACACCAACTTTGTTCTTACACCGAAAGAGATCTGGAAGGATACACGACTCCCATATTCTTCAGTGATAAAAAAGAAGGGATTGTCATAAGACTTCAAGAACTTTGTGGAGTCAAATTTTCCTTCTTGGAAGCCTTCACCAAAATTCCAGTCCATGCAAAGTTCTTAAAGGATGTGCTCAACAAGAAGATCAACCTGAATGATGCCACATAAGTAACTCTCTTTGAGGAAGGAGCCGCCACTCAACTCCGATCGACCAAACGAAACACCCATGAAGCTTTATGTTACCCTGCATGATTAAGAATGTTAGATCATATGGAGCATAGAGCACAAGCAAAAGCTCTCGAGCAACTCGAATCTTACTTTGGACCACCACCAATGTTGGACCTTCCCACGATCCCAAAGATCACAAATTTGTTTGAAGAAACTCTAGAATTGGAGTTGAAGCTACTCCCAAAGCATCTCAAGTACGCATTCCTTCGAAAAAATTCCAAGCTACCGGTAATCATCAGTTCCAAACTTGAGACACAACAAAAGGAGCAACTTCTAACCCTCTTGAAGAAGCATGAACAAGCAATCGCTTGGAAGCTCGCATACATCAAAGGGACCGGTCCTTCATTTTTCACTCACAATATCAACTTGGTGGCCGATGTCAAACCAATGGCATAACTTAAAGATCACTCAACCCAGCCATGCACGAATTTATGAGGAAAGAATCATTCAAGTTCCTCGATGCAGGTATAACTTATCAGATTTATGACAATCATTGGGTTAGTCCTACGCCGGTTGTACAAAAGAAAGGCGGTTTCATAGTTATCTCTAATGATAAAGGGGAACTACATCCTACAAAAATAGTCATTAGATGGAGTGTCTGCATTGATTATAGGCGTCTCAACGATGCTACAAAGAAGGACCCTTTGTCAATGCCATTCATTGATTAGATGTTGGAGCACCTCGTGGGACATAAGTTCTACTGTTTTCTAGATGGGATGTCAGGGTACTTCTAAATTCTAATTTCGCATGCCCCTTCGGCATATTCCCATACCAGTGAGTTCCCTTTGATCTTTGCAACGCACCAACAAATTTTCAATGGTGTACGACACAGATCTTTGGGGATCTACTAGAAGATGTTGTCGAAGTCTTCATGGATGACTTCTTGGTTTATAAAGATTCTTTCTTCAGATATCTAGCCAACTTGGAGAAAGTATTAGGAAGGTGTGAAGAAACTCATCTAGCTTTGAGTTGGGAGAAGTGCCACTTCATGGTAGAGAAGGGAATCGTCCTAGCCCATAAGGTCTCCAAACAAGGTATTGAGGTGGATCGGGCTAAGCTCGAAACAATTTCCCAACTTCCCCCTCCTACTAATGTGACAACGCTTTGCTGCTTCCTATGAATATAGGTTTTTATCATCATTTCGTAAAGATTTCTCTAAGATTACATTGCCCATTACTAGGTTATTTGAGAATGAGGTGCCTTTTTTGATGATAACTGCTTCAAGAAATTCAACATACTTAAGAAGCTCACGACTACCCCAATCTTGGTACCCCAAATTGGGAGCGCCCTTTGAACTAATGTGTGATGCTAGTGATTTTGCAGTAGAGCAAGGCGGTACTTGGACATCAAAGGGAGAAGATTTTCCATCCCATCTACTTTGCAAGCAAGACATTGAATAATGCAGAAAGGAATTAAACGACTAATGAGAAGGGGCTACTTGTGATTGTCTTCGCATTCGATAAGTTCCACTGTTATTCGGTATTCTCTCATTCTACTATTTTCACTGATCACTCTGCTCTTAAGTACCTTCTCCAAGAAGCCAACGTTGATTTGATGGGTGTTGCTTCTACAAGAATTCGACATCACCATAAAGTACAAGGGGGGAGCCGAGAACCTCACTGCCAATCACCTATCATGACTTGAAAGGACTTCTTCGGGCAAGCTTGTTGAAGCTGAAATCAATGAGCTTTTCCCTAACGAGCATCTACTCTTCTTGGAAGAAGCAGAGTAGGTATTAGAGTATCATAGGGCCAAGCTTCCATGGTTTGCCAGAATACCTAACACCCTTGCTTCCGGAGTACTATGTCTGGGATGATCCTTACTTCTATCATTTAGGATCTAACGCCATCATCGAATGTTTTGTCACTCTTTTCGAAGCCGACAATATCATGCACCACTGCCATACCGGCCCCTCTCGGAACATCATAGTGGAAATCGTACGGCCTGTACGATCCTCAAAGTAGGTTTCTTCTTAAGGAAAATCAGGAAGGACTACGGCGAGTTCATGAAGAATTGTGATGCATGCCAACACATGGGTAATATTTCTAATAGGAATGAAATGCCTATGCGATTTCTATGCCTATAGAAGAATTTGATGTGTGGGGTATTGATTTTATAGGCCGTTTCTCATTGTCCCATGACAATAAGTATATTTTGCGGTGGATTACGTTTCTAAGTTGGCAGAAGCCGCACAAACGCTGCCGAAAATGATACTATGACGGTGGAAAAGTTCATACAATGCATTTTATGCGTTTTGGCACCCCTTTTGCTATCATAAGCGACCAAGGTACTCAATTTCAGGGTCAATTCCATTAAGTTTGTCAAAATTTGGTGTAACTCATCATTTGACCACAACTTACCACCCTCGGGAAAAAGGTCAAGCATAAGTGAAAAATTGTGAGCTCAAATGGATTCTTGATAAGACAGTTGAACAGTCTCGTAAGGACTGGTCGATTCGGTTCGATGCGGCTCTTTGGGCCTATCGAACCGCTTTCAAGACTCTTAGTGACAGTTTTTTGTATAGGCTAGTTGATGGCAAGGATAGTCATTTACCGGTCGAGCTTGAGCATTAGGGGTGATGGTCCATGAAGTTACTAAACATGGATGCTAGTCTTGCAGGTCCATAATGAGAATATCAACTGCTCGACTTAGCAGAGTACATGTATCATGCCTACGAGAGCTCTTGGCTCTATAAAAATAAATGAAACACACCCATAATGCTATGCTTCAATGTGTCAAGCAATTTAATAAAGGAGATAAGGTGATGCTCTATAATTCTCGCCTCCGACTCTTCCCGGGAAAGTTACAATCAAGATACTCAGGAACTTATGAAGTCACTTGAGTCTTTCACATACGAAACTATTGAAATTACCCATCAAGAGCTAAGAACTTTCAAATTAAATGATCACCATCTCAAACGGTGTCTCACGGTAGAGCCCCCAAATGGAATAAAGGTTCACTACCTCGAGATTGTCGAGTAAACCATCAAGTACCATCTAGCTCAAAGACGTTAAAGACAGAGCATTTTATGGGAGGCAATCCATGTCTGGAGTCAGTCTTTTTCTTTTTATTTGAGTCAAATTGCACATTTAGGTGTTAGATCGAGTCATGGATCATGATATCTAGATCATAGTAATGTTGTGAAATGCTCGTGTCGGTCGTTTTGGTCATTTCATGCAATTTTTTTGTCAAAAACAGACCTCTCCTCGAAATTGGCACACCACAAACGCCCCTTAAACTGGTATGGTTTAGGTGCATTTTTTACCAACTTTAAGGCACATCCGGTGCAAAATTAGGCATAAAACCTCGGGAAATTTATCATGTGTTGCACCTTAAATTAACATGAAACGCTGCTAAACCATACTAGTTAAGGCGTTTTCAGTGCCAATTAAAATGCGTTCCCCCTTCTTCTTCTCGATTTTTCTCCAAACACACCCCCCTAACACTGCCGACTCCTACCAAACCTGAACCCCCAAACCCACCCCGACCGCCCCCGCTGGTTGCTGGCGATCATCCCCAACCCTTCCCCCTTGATTGCATCTCTTTTGAGTGAGTTTTGAGAAAGTTATAGTGAATTTTTTACCGGTTTTCACTGAAATACAAGGTAGTGCTTCCTCAACCTCCTTTTTATATTACCCAATGCTCACATTGCTCAGAACCGGTCAGATTGTTGAAATTGCATATTGAGTTGGAGGAGCTAGCACATGCTGTAGATGTAGTCCCTGACCGTAGAGACCTGAAAGTCGCTCACAGTCATCATTTCCTCCACAACCTACATGTCGACTCTTGGGTGCTTTTCTGGCAAAACATCTGACACCTCCAGGCCTCGCCCATATATGCCTTGGAAATTGAAGGTACCTGGGAGATGAACCCTGCTTGGAATATGAGATGTCACGTCGTCTGGATTTGTGAGGATTTTGGGGTTTGATTACCATTACCGACCATCCATCCTCGTGCCTCTCCAGGAATTTTAGAGCTCGTTCCTATACGAGATTCGCTAGGACG
Organism: Linum usitatissimum; assembly: GCA_030674075.2. NCBI lineage: Eukaryota > Viridiplantae > Streptophyta > Magnoliopsida > Malpighiales > Linaceae > Linum > Linum usitatissimum. The sequence goes on along the minus strand of JAUJYP020001034.1, from coordinate 381,498 downwards.
ACCAAACTCGAGCTTGTGTTCACTACTCACTTGGTGGCACCGAATACCGTGAAACATTAGACAAGTTCCCAATGGGACTTGGCTTTGAGGCCTCTCCCAAACATCCGGCTCCCCTGCTAACGACCCGAACTTGATTGATAACCAATTTCCGGGCGTTTGGCAGGTGATTTTAAATTAACCACAAAGTCTTGGCGTCCGAGCCAATCCTCTTACACTGACATCATGGATCTGTACTTTCCCCTCTTCCAATTGGTGTGGAGAAACTCTCTCTCCTACCATAATGTCGACATAAGTGTCGGATATCACGTCAACAGAGAAGAAATGGTCTTCTACCGTTCCATGCTTGAGGACCAACCCATTCATCCCCAGTTTCGTTGTGGCCAAGTTCTTCCATCAACGTATGAGCTGAACTGAGGAGTAACTCCATCGTAGGGCATTCGTTTCTTGGATCTTTGCCACTAAAGGGATCAAGTGTATTGCACGAACTCTAATGATTTAGTGCCCGCAGTCCTACTCATTTTCTCGACCAAACCATCATCTGTGCTCAACAGCTCAATTTCGACATTTGGCTCACACCGGATGACGTTGCTCGCTACCATAGCCATCATGGAATTAAAGTTCCTCAAGTGGGAGGCAATGATCGAGGCCAAGGTCGTAGACAATAACCAGTTGGGGAAGAGGACGACCTCTTTTCATCCTGGCGGTCAATCAAAGTTCGCCGCCCGACCAAATGCCTCTCACCATGGTTTCCCCCCATGGACCATGACTCTCCCCCGAGTTTCCATCGGCCACCACCACTGGAGCACGATGATATATTGATGTCCATGCAGCAGTGGCAGATAGATTTCATCATGGGAAGTCTGCATTGGTAGGTTCGGCAAAGTGACTGGCCAGCAAGAATATAACTTGGAGGAGCTGCATCAGCCACAACTCGATTAGTAGCACAGAGAGGACCAACACCACCAGGAGCAGATGAGCTACCTTGGGAGCATTAACCATCAGCTCACTGGCTTGGATAGGCCACTTCCACCCTTCTGGCCCCCGCCTCCACCCGGATAGTGATTCTGGTATCATCTTTCAACTTAGGAAAAAAATTCTTCATTTTGGATCTTAGATCCAAGTATATTCAGTGTCGGACTTGGACAGTTTTCCTTGTTCCATTTTACTTTTATTTTTGGTTTTACATGTTTTGAGTCTTCTAAGGAGTTAGTGTTGTCATCGATTTTGAGCTTAATAGATCATGCTTCTAGCCTCTCCAGACTTTTACGGCTTCCATGTATTCCTATAACACTTTTTCGTTTCGTTCAGTTAGGACACTATCCAAACTAAGTGTGCGGTGGGTGTGTATATGAACCCTGTTAGCTATTCTTTTTAGGGTCATTGTGTTTGCATGTTGAGTACTAAACTCAAGCCTTATGGAACCATCTTTGAATCTTCTACTTGGCATGCTTAGAGAATTTCTCTATGATTTTTGCACTTGAATTGTCCACTTGCTTTATGAACCTAGATATGATATGAATTTAGGCCTATGATCAAAGTCTATTGATTTGTTCTTTAGAGCTACTTTGATTAGTTCTTAGTAGCACAAACTCTCCAACTTGATGTGACCAGAAATGCATATTAGCAATATACTATCTAGCAAACCAATTGCGATGCCTAAAAGACCATTTTGTAGTATAGATAGTCTACAACCTTTGCAGACTTGTTCTTAAAATATAATGTGAGTTGTCTTCGTTGTTGGTTGTTGATCAGGCACTTGCATAATACCAAACTGAATTCGTGTGGCACTAAATCACTGAGAATGTTAGAAGCCACCTAGATAACCTCCATCGTTCCAAGAAAGGCCCATCCAGTCCCTATTTTCCCTTGGGTATAACAAATTCATAGCCATAAAAGCTTTGTTCATGTTCCCCCTCCCCGCAAAAAAATACCGTATCCCCTTTCTTTTAAGCCTTCATTTGCTCATGTGTACATATATGGCATGTAACTCGGTCGAGTGTAAGAGCCTAAAAGTTGCTATATTGTGTAATTGTAGGATTATCTAGTCTCCCTTAGTAATTTTTGTATAGTTTCTTATTTCAAAAATAAAAATAAAAATAAAAAATAAAAAAAAAAATAAAAAAGCTCAAAAAATGGGAGGAGACAATCGAAAAAACCCAAGTTCGGAGATAAAAAAAAGTCAAAAAATACCGAAAAGGGTCTCAAATAAGTTAGAAGAACGAGTAGAAAATTTCAAAGTAGTAGTAGTAGTTGTTCAAGGAATAGACGAGCTAGTATAAAGCTCTTGATAGAAATTGAATCTTTTCATAGTGTTAATTGTTTTTAGTAGCTTAGCTCGACGTTATATTAGACCGAGTCGTCGTCCATCATTGTCCACACCTGCCACCAAAATCATTTCACTTTCTTTTTTCTTTTCTATCCACATGTGGACATAAGAGTATGTTTGAACCTTGAACATAATAATATTGAATAAAAGACCTCTGGACTAGTGTTTGAAGTGCTTTGATGTGATGAGTAAATTTAGGTTGATGGACAAGTGTTGGAGGCGCGCCTTAGAGTTGATGAATGAACGCATACACACTCATCCCTAAATACTTTGAGTGAGATGATCTCAACTTCACTTTTAAGTCGTTCCCTTTGACAGAAAGTCTAGATAGGTAGTATAACATGTTTGATTATGTGTGGCGAGTTGGGAAACCTCTTGTGAGGCCTTTATTTCCTAGATAGGACTTGTTGGTAAAGGATTATGAATTCGCTAGGATTATGCCAAGTAAGTTGAATCATTTCTTGGTGTGTTCCATGGCTGTTATCACCTTTTTGCTTGAGGACAAACAAAGCTTAAGTGTGGGATTATTTGATGACGTTTGATTTACCACTTGTATCTCCCTTATTTAAGCGACATTTCATGCATATTAAGCGACATTTCATGCATTATTGTATAGCTTTGGGTAGATATTTAGAATGTTTCTTGCATTTCTAGTTTCTATCATGATTTAGTGTGTTATCAAGATAGGGACCGTAAAACTGCTTTCTTTCATCACTCTGTCCAGGCTTCATGGAGGCGCAATAGCCTTAGGCTGCTTGTCTACGAGTCTGGCCAAAAATTCTCAATGGAAGCTGAAAAGGGGGTCGAAAATCATCAGTTTTTCAGCTCTGAACTTGTCGGGACCGCCTGATTAAGTAACCTAGAACTTCAACCTTTGGTCACCCCCCACATTGCAGCCTCCCTGCAAAAGAGGTATGTTAGAGAGGTGCTTGCATCAATTTTCTTCATAGGGCAACTCAGGCTCTCGGGCCCGATGGGTTTACGGGTCTTTTCATTCAAAAGTCTTGGTCTACAGTTGTGCCAAATGTTACTACCGATTTTCAGGATTTCTTCCGGCAGGGCATTTGCTACGATCTTTGAACAATACTTAGCTCATTCTTCTTCCTAAGGTGTCGGGTGCATATTCTATGCGTCAGCTGTGACTCAATGGCCAGTGTACCATTTTCTACAAAATTATTTCCAAGATTATTACCACCACGCTGAGGCCCGTTTTCCCATGTCAAAGCCACAACAAAGCAAGGTGAAAAGCGTACCCCGGATGATAGGCAACAACAACAAAATGACAATCTAATAAGTTGATTATAAGCATAAAAATTTTATTATAAAAAAATTATAGGAAATAATTGATTTATTAAGTTTGGTGTTCAATACTCATACTCTGCCAATACACAAATTTAACTTTTTCAGAGTTATCTAAAAAATCTTGGTCAACTTGTATTTTACCGTATTTGACTAGTTTGAGTTCGTTGAAAGAAAAGACTAGTTCGAGTATGAATGAATAATTGTAAAAACGATTATTATTACTATCTCAAGTAAGTGAATTTGGGAGAGTCATTTACATTAAGCCGAGTTTCATTCAACCCAATGCAACCAAACAAAGTTACAGAGGTGCATTTTTGGCATTTTAAAATATATTTATTTTCATTCTTTTATCTTATTTTCATCTTCTTTTTCATCTAAAGCCTCCCGACACATCATCATCGGCCGTCACTGCCAAGTGCCATCCCCACGCATATATCACCATTGCTATCCCCTACGCATCTACGTCGCTGCCATTCTATCATATCAGTCGTCGAATTGGACGATACTCCAGGAGCTTACAGATCGAAAGACATGGATGAGATGGAGTGGGGGAAATTGGAGACCACGATTCGAGTTGGTGTTGATGATGGTCTTTGTACCCGAGAAACTACGATTGGAGAGGAAGATTGTTGAGATACTCATCATCGGGTTTATGGTTGAGGGTCTAGGGTTTTAGTTTGCAAACCTAGACCCTAAAACCCTAAAGTCAAAACCCTCAGTAGGAACTCTAAACTCCAGTTGGGACTCTAGGAACAAAATTAATAATCAGTTATAACAATTGTATATAACCAGTAATAATTTATTATAACTTACGATCGATTATAATTAATGGATAAAATTGTTATAAAAACTGTTGATACCGAGTATATTGTGTTGTAACGGTTAATAATTATTTTATATCCAATTATTAATTATAATTGGTTATAATTATTTACAACCATTTATAGTTTGTTATAACCGGTTATTATTTTATACGCAATTCTTAGTTATAATCGGTTATAAATGGTTTCCAAAAAATTGAATGAAAAAGTCACTGTAAAATTCGACAAAGGCTCGTCGGCCGCAATGGCATGGCAGTACAGTAATGTGGTGGGAGGAAATTATTAAGGAAAATTAAATAAAAATATCAAAAGACCGAAATTCCCCTAGCTGGTTGAATGAAACAGGGGTTGGATATAATCACTCCATCTGAATTGTGCGAGTCCTTTCATAATTCCAATGGACTTTTTGGACACCCAAAGAATTAATTACTGTTTGATTGGTGTCGCGCTCACACGTCCAATTCTGTTAAACTTCTATGTGATCTACATGATGCTTGACAGGGAACTTTGGCCTGACCCCAAGTTTTTTAGGACGAGGTAGACGTCTGGAAACAGATCTTGATGCAGCTAGCCATTAGGAAAACTAATATTGGCAAAACAAGGGCGGTTTGGCTGGGATCAAGGTACGGACCGTAATACTACTTTCTTCCATCGCTCTGTCCAGGCTTCACGAAAGCACAATTGCCTCTAGGAGCTTGTCTCTGAATCCGGCCAAAAATTCTCAACGGAAGCTGATAAGGGGGCTATGGCTGTAAGCTTTTATCATCATCTTTTCAGGTTCGAGCCTGTCGGGACCACCTGATTTAAGTAACCTAGACCTTCAGCCTTTCGTCAACCCCCGGATTGCAGCCTCCCTCCAAAAAGAGGTATATGTTGGGTAGGTGCGTGCGTCAATTTTCTTCATAGGGCAACTCAGGCTCTCGGGCCCGATGGGTTTACGGGTCTTTTCATTCAAAGGTTTTGGTCTACAGTTGGGCCAGATGCTACTCCCGATGTTTAGGATTTCTTCAGTGGAGGGTGTTTAACGCGCTCTTTGAACCATACAGAGCTCACTCTTCTGCCTAAAGTGTCGGGTACGGATTCTATGCGTCTGCTGCGACTCATTGACCAGTGCACCATTTTCTACAAAATTATTTCCAAAATTATTACCCCCAGGCTAAGGTCTGTTCTTCCTTCAATTTTCAACCTTAACGAAAATAGCTTTGTTAGACATTGTTCCATTACAAAATATGTACTCCTTGCTCATGAACTTATGCATTTTCTCAAGCTCCAAAAGTTTATCTGACATTACATGGCACTGAATGTGGATATGGATAAAGGGTTATGATCGTGTAGAATGGGGCTTCATGTTTCCCCTACTTCATGGGCTTGGGTTGCTAAGTCCCTGACTCAACCTGGTCCAAGAGTTTATGTCTTCAGCTACTATCTCAGTTCTCGTCAATGGTTGCCGGTTAGAGTTCTTTTCCCAACTATGGTGATCCTCTTTCCCCCTTGTTGTTTGAAGACCTTTTGTGTGGAATTCATTTTAAATGTTGCGCGTCAGTTATCTCACACCTCATGTTCGCTTATGACACCATTCTATTCCTTCACGCTTCTCCCACCACCATTAGCACACTCTAGACCATGTTTCAACGATTTGAAGCCATGAGCGGCCAGCGGATCAATCTTCAAAAATCTTCTACCAGATTCAATAAGTATGTTTATTCTCGTCTGGAGGGGATATATGCCGGCCTCCTTGGTGTGGCGCAGGTTACGGACTCAGACAAATACATTGGCCTTCATTTAGTGGTCCTTTCAGTCCAATGTTGCTACCTTTGGCTTCCTTGAAGGCTAGATCTCCCGCCAGTTACAAACTTGGAAACGCAACTATCTCTCCCCATCTGGGATTCATACCCTTCTTCGCTGTCATATCCAGCCTCCCGGTGTACACCATGTCATGTTTCTGCATACTAGATGAGCTCTACCAAAGGCTGACTAAATAGATTTATTGACTTATGGTGGGGTCATATCGATGATCGCCATCATGTCCATTAGTTTCCTTGCTAAATTCTCTACACTCCCCAAGAAGACGGAGGCCTGAATTTTACCACTTTCAATCAGGCCCTTCTTGCTAACCATTATTTTCACCTACTCTAAAATCGAGATGGTCTCCTAGCCAATGTCCTTCGTGCCTGATATTTTCAATTTGCTGATCTCCTGGGGGTCATGGGCGGCTCTCGTCCTTGTTGGGTTTCACTGAGTCTCCTTTACGGGCATGATCTTTTTATCAAGGTGCTCTAATGGTAGGTTGGTAATTGCCTTTATGTTCCTAACTGCATGACGCATGGCTCACTGGACCAGACCCAAGACATCTCGTTTCTCGTTTGGCCCTTCATTATGATGGCCCTTCGAAGCTGAGTGCTTTCATTACTAATGGTCAATGGCACCTAGACTTGCTTCGGCTGCATTTCTCCCTTGTCTTGGTCTGTTCCATTGTATCCATCCTGTTATCTCTTTCTCCATGGCCTGAAAAGAAGATTTGAAATTATTCCCCCTTCGGTGTTTTCTCCACCTCTTCCGCTTTCCACCTTGCACAACGAGTTAAGACTTTTGAACGCAGCACTATGACTCCTCCACTACCCCCCCCCCCCAACTTTTGCATTATGTCTGACACCTCTTAGTCCTCCGTAATCTTCGCTTTTTTCTCTGGCGCTTGTTCCATTGCATCAATCCAACTCACGATCCATTGCTGTATCATCATGTTTCCATCTGGATCTTCTTTGTCTGGTTTGTTAGGTCTCAAAGGAGACTATTGAAAGCCTATTGTTTGAATGTCCTGTCGCGGTTCGGCTCTTGGCCTTGGCCAGTCTCTGGATCCTTGGCTTAGTTGCTCTCCATCTCGCCACAGTTCGGAAGGATCTTTTTTGTTCCCATCCTGCTCATTACCCTCATTATACACTTCTCTGGTGGTGCCTGTAGAAAGGGCACAATCTTGTGGTTCTTGAATAGCGGTAACTCCAACAAAAAATTCTATTGAGTCAGTTTCTCCGTTAGCATGCTGAGCTTGTCTTACTTTGAACCTCCTTCTATCGCAGCTTCTTCCCAGGTGGCTCATTTTCCATCTTGGACCCCCCACGTGCAGACCCTACCATTGGCGCGGTGGGTTTGGTTGCTCATTATCGCGGAAGTCTCCCATCCAGGAAAGCATTCGGCCGGCGCTCGGCCCGCCGAGTGGAAGGAGGGTGATCGGCTCGCATTGGCAGCGCAAGGTTGAAGATATGGGTTGGAGTTGCCATCGATCTAACTTTAGGGGTCGATCGACACCCTGCTCGTCCGCCTAAGCCGCTATGGCTCGTGACGAACGCTTTAACTCGGTCTGCAAAATAGAAAATCTGGGCAAGGGGTTCATTTACGAAATGAACGCAACTTAATGCCTTCACTTCGCCCGACTCAAGGACGATTCTGCTACAAGACAAGTTTTTCATGGGTTTGGATTTCAAGGGTTGGGTTACCACGCATATTTAGAATTAGTGATTTTAGTAGGGTTTTGGATTTTTAGGGAGAGACTAAATTGAAATTGATAATTTTAGTTTGTTTTGCAATAGTGCTCGAGTTTAATTCTCTTGATATTTGGAGTGATATTGACCGTTGACTTAACGACGAATATCGGATTTTGATTTTTTGGGATGATACTTTCCGACTTTTATTTGGGCGGAAGATATTTTTCCGTAGACTTAACGGGAAAATATTAGAATGAATTTTTGATGGAGTGAAAAAGATGGGTGTACTCGAGTAGAAAGGACTGCCTATGTACCCGAAAATTGGGATCAAAGTCCGCGTAGTTCGGAATTGATAATTTTGGTTTGACTTTGCGATATTGGGATTTTACTTGGGTGTTCGGTATTTAGCACTTCGACTTGCGAAGAATCAACACCTAATAACCTTTAGATACTTTGGGATAGGGAATTATCTTTAACAATTAACCTTAAGGAATTAACTATTTAAGGACAATTACACAATCTATATTTTTAGGGTTTATTAGATGTTTATTTCTTTATTATTTTTATTTATTATGATTATTATTTTATTTAGTTTTTGGAATCTCCTTAATTTGAAAATAATTATTTGAAAGTAGCTAATTCTTTCGAATTTACTATTTCGAGATAATAGTAAGAGAGATTTTTGGGATTTCCTAGACTTATTCTATTTTGAGATGTAAATTTGGAGTTTGAATAATTACTAAGGATAGCCGAGTCGTGAGGCTTAGCTGATTCAAAGTAATTATACGAACAAAGATTTATTTAATTATTAATATTTTATTTATGATTTTTATAGGGGTTTTCCTAGAGAGGAAGAAATCCTAATAGAAAGTGGGGTTTTAAACGATTATTTGGAATAGCTGATTCGAGGAATTAATTATTGCGAGATAATCCCAAAAAAACTATATCTTTTGGCACTCATTAACTATCCTATATTTTATGAAGAGAAATGTTTAAGTGTTTTTGTTTATTATTATTATCATCATTATTATTATTATTTATGGGTTTTAGAGAGATTATAGAGAATATGAAGAATGTTTTGGCATTTCTCGATGATGATTCGGAATAGTCTATGCTTAAGGATTAACCTTTCCAAAATAATGACAGAGAAAATATTTTAAGATTTTTATGTGTTTTATTTGGGTGATTTATTAATGCTAGGTTAATTAATAGCTAAGTTAAAAAAATTAAAGGAGGTGGGATTCGAAACTCAAACTGATTGGGTATTAAACTAGGCGCCTACTATTGAGCTAGAGGAGATTTTATTAATTAGATTCTTTGGCGAGCTTAGTTTAATTCTGTCTGTCCGCTGAGCCCATCGCGTCAGCCCAATCATGCAGTCAGGCCCACGTCAACGAGTCCACATTTCCGGCCTAACGTGGATCCGACCCAGCTCCAGTCCCGAAAGTCAATAACCCTTTAGGGTTATTATTTCATCTCCCTCACAGCCGCTGCCGTCACTATCTTCTCTCGAACGCCCCATCTTATCTCGACTCTTCCCTTTCTTGCTACTTAGCAGTCGTCGTCTCTCCTCACCTCCGATCGATGACTCTGATCAACTATGGCTTCCACATTTGATGAATCTCAGGCCAAAAGAGAGGTAAACTCTCGATTTATCCCTTTCATTTTTACGATTTCTAACCTTAATTGATTCTAATCCTCATCGTATCATCTTCTATGATGGGAGGTCGGCGAAGGGACTGGCTCGATCTTCTTCTGGCTGAAATGATCATAGATCGGTAAAGTCTCGTTCCCTCTCGATCTGTGTTTTTTTCTTACATTCTATTCGAATCTAAAAGTCGTCTCCGATCTTTCGAATCGCAGTGGTGGGAACTAAGTGAGCACTAAATGAGCAGGTATGACCCTAACTTGTTGAGTCTGTGAACCCTTGTTTTTTTCGTCAGTTGTTTTTTGTTGTAGTATTGGTTTGACCGACTCTTTGACTGCTCAATACAAGCTAATCCATCTTAAATCATTCATACTTAAATCGATTGTTTCACTTTAGACTTTATCAATTCTTTGACTCTGCTTATTGTTGGTTGACCGATCCTAGCCTATACAACGAATCGATTGTTGTTTATACTATCAACCAAAACCAGTGTAATCTATCTTCAGTTAGAATCACCCCTTGTAACTCACATTTTCGTGCCCGGAATCACTACTAATCTAACCTAGTCCAACACTTTAGTCATGATAAGTTTAATGATGATGATATGTCATGTAAACAGGATTAGTGGAATAAGTATTTTAAATGTTTGCTTGATTATGTACCTTTCAACCTTGTTATGATTACGGATTTCCTTGATTAATGATTCTAATTGTTGAAGCTTCTTCTTGCGAGGTGGTTTGATGATGCTTACTGCAAGGGCTCGATAGTACTGATAATGGTGAGCTGGAGTATGGTTTTATGCGAGGTTGAGTGTAGTTCAATGTGAAACTTAGGGCGGTGAGTGTGATATGAGAGTAATTTCGGATTAATGATCACACCGTTTTGTGTTTTCTTTTCGCTTGATTTTTCTGATTTCAGAGCTTTTTTGTGTTCTAGTTACTCTGGAATTTTCCTCAGCATTTCGCCCTTTATCTGTAGCCAAAAATTGGTGTAATAGTGAGTTTCCTAAAATGTCCCCCACAGGTCTATCATATCCCTAGTAAGCCAGATGAGCCTGCCATACGTGGGCCTCATCTTCTCTGGAAACTGAATCAATTCGGTTATCGTTTTATATCATAGTTCACCTACATTTGGTTCGGTAAAATCCTAAATACTTTTTATATTTTTCGAAATAAACTTGGGGATTTCGATAGAATTTGACACATCAATGAACATTCGTATCTCGAAAGAATTGGATTTTAAAAGGCGAAAATAACCCTTCAGTCGATCTAAAATCTGACCTATCTGCCTTTACTAATTTACCTGGCCAATCTGATTTTGAACTAATTCGAGATTGACCAGTTGGCCTAACCATCACTGTTGACTCAACCGATTACGTTTTGAATTGAACCGAGTTTAACTAGTCAGCCAGCCTAAAAAATGCTCAGGGGCAAAATCGTCTTTTACACCGAATGACACTTAAATTGATCTGATTTAACCGAATTTGCCCGGAAATTAACTTAATTGGATCGCAACTAAATCATGACGTTTCTCCTTAGGCACTTATGAGCGGTATAGGTGATTAGGCTAATTAAACCTTATATTATACTCGAAAATTTCATCGCTTCACCTAATTGGACTAAACTTCAACGATGAACTCGAACCGGATAAATCACCTAGTCGATCAAACTCATCCCAAATTCAGCCAACACTTAAATTCTCAGGTCTAATTATGTCATCCTTATCCCTATTTCAAACACTCAAACTGCACTTTCTCGATCTAACTTAATAATCTATCGTGTAACAGAGTGGGCCCCGGACCGTTAGATAAATAAGAAAAGTTAATTTATATCGGACCTGGATGAAAACCGGTAACCATACTCATAATACCAATTGGGTCATATTGCAAGGGATGAAGCGGACTTATCCATGACTCCTTGACCCCTATGTTTTGGAGCTCATGGTCGTCTGTGATGCGTGCGTCTGGTGTTTACGGCACCGCGTCTAGCAGGTGCCCATTGAAGGGGACGTGGAGGTCGTTATGTCCAAGCTTTCGCGGCGGAGTACACGTTCTGCTGCTAGTGGTGCCATGTTACAAAGTTCTTACGTTCTTGGTGTCACACGCGATTGCAGATGTACGTGGTCTATCGTGAAGCTAATGGAGTTGCTCAAAAATGGCACGTCATGCTCTTTCATATCTCACTGGCTGTGTGGAGGCCAATCTCACAGCCTATTCTGATGCCTAGCTATTTTATGTGTTGTGTTGTTATCTTAATTCTCCTTTCTGGAGCTATTTATCACCAAAAAAAAGAATAGACACCATGTATGACCTCTTTTTTTCAAGACGCTAACTCATAACTTTTTAGATCAAAATAACTCGTCGTTAGTTTTCGTCTATATCTATTAGTCTAAATTGACAAACCATCTTTTATAACACATGAATGGCAACATCACGTCACATCACATACTACATCCCATTCCACATCACACACCAATACCACATCATTACTTCTTTTAAAATAAAATAATTACAAAAAAAAATTAAAATCTTCCCAAACCAATAATTGAAAATTTCTAACATCTTCTCCATTCTTCATTAGCATAACATTTCTTTGCCTTCCTCTTCTCCAACCCCTACCCGCTGCCTTCTCTCATCCACACCTACTCTGGCACCATCCTTTATAGCTCTTTGTCAAACTCTACGTTGGAACCCTAAATTGAGATTTTTCTGCTGATGTGAAGCTTAGGAACGGGAAAGTGATTCCTGAAATTAGGACCAGGATTGGCTCTAAGGAACACTTATCCTCGATCTCAGAGCTGCTAAAATAATAAAATACAATAACTACCCGTTGTTGTACCAAAGCTCGCTAGAGACAAGGCGTCGAATATGATAAAGAACGGTAAAGTTTGTTGTTGGAGCATGAGGAGGCCTAATTTAAGCGATGAGTCGTAGTGGAAGAAGTAGAATGGCAGCTCAGGTGGTTGAGCTATTGGGATTTGGCTTCAGCAGCCAAATCGTGGGTCCTGTGTTTTTGCTAAGTTTTAGTGTAAGGAATTCTCTTATTGGATTGTGTCTCGCGGCGAGTATTCTAGATGATGATGTTGATTTTTTTGATGTTATTACTGTGGTAAGTGGGATGAGATATAAGTATCAAGATGGGTACGTTGGTGATGGTTAGGATTTTTTCTTCTGTAGTGCTGGTGCAGTTGGGATATGGATTTGGAGGTGGAGCAAAGGTTGTTTTATAATGGTGTGTGCATAGCAGGAATAGGAACAAAGTTTGTTAACGACGAAAACTAACATAGTGTTATTTTGATCTAAAAATCAGGAGTTGATGTTGTAGAAAAGAGAGGTCATATGTGGTATCTATTCTTGGATTTATCAAATGGTTAATGATATTTTAGAGATTTTTTACCTTATTTATACAAAAAAATTATTTATATTTTACTGTCCAAGACTTACTAGAAGTCGAGTCATTAGCAAATAAAATGAGTTTGTTTGGTGCTGACAAGAAGTGATCTGAGCCGTTCATCTTAGATTTCATATCAAATGGATCAGAGAGGCAACTTATATAGGGGTTTATTTGTCATTTAAATTTTTATTTGTTCTTTTTTTAAAAAAATTAAATAATAACTTTGGCCCATAGACGAAAAAAATTTAGCGAATTTTTTAGTCATCAATCGCTTAAAGAAAATATTTTTTCACTGAATCACCTTTGTAGGAACTATATTTCTAGAAATTTTTTTGGTTTAGAATTATATTTTTGTCAACGTGTTCTACTCAATTTTTCACTAGTACTATTTTTTTTGAAACTATACTTATTTTACAAATGAGTACAAACATATGAAGTAGGAATCAATTTTTATACCTGTTTTTTTATCACAATAAAAAAAACATATAGAAAGCAAGTATGATACAATAGAAACCAGTACATAAAAAATAAGTAAATAAAAAAAATAAAAAAACAAGTACAACACATTTACAAAAATTAATGCTTCATTTCTTTTTCTTTTTAGTGTTTCACATTTTTTCAATAATCACTATTCCAGCATTTTTTTGATTTTTTTCTTTTTTTTTTAACAGTCATTCAGTTTGTTCTCCATTTTTAGTTTTGACATTAAATATTTATTATAGTTCACCCTAACTATAATAGGCAATTTACTTACGTATTTGTTTTTTTTTCACATGCATTTTCTTCTTTTTCCTTTGTGTCTTTTATGTTGGAAAACTTAAGTTTATTCTCAACCTTAAATTTTTTTTGTTCTTACTATGCATGTGTATTGTATTGTTTAATTTGTTTCTTTTCCTTTAAGGGGTAGAAATTGAACAATTTTCAACAGGGTGCTTGAGTGTAACTAGTTTGGTGTGTGCTATTACAATTTTTTGGTGTTTAGATGTGTTAGTGTGAAATTAAAGTTGATTTTGGTGGTGATGATGATGTCAATGGTGGTGATAATGTTGATGGTGATAGCCCATGGATAAGAAATGTAAAGTAGTGAAGGGTGTTGCTAGCAAGGAAGTTGCCGACCGTGACAAAGATGGTGTTGTTGGTAAGAAGGTAACAATGGTTAAGATTGTTAAACCTGGTGGTGTAGGGGAGAATCATTGTTTTAGTAATTGTTACTTCTTCAACTAACTTGTTATTTTTGATGTAACCTGTTACTTAGTCAGGTAATTAGTTACCGCATCTTGTTAACTTGTAACTTATGCAAATAACTTGTTATTTTTTGTGTAACTTGTTATTTAATCAAGTAAACATCTACCAATTCCTTTTTAACTTGTTATTCGTGTACATAGATTGTTGTGTTTTATGTAACATGTTATATAGTCATGTAATCAATTATCAATTCCTTTTTAACTTGTTGCTTGTGGCTTGTGCACATAACTCGTTATTTTTTATGCACATAACCTGTTACTTTTTTATGTAACGTGTTATAACTCATATGTAACTAATTATACGAGTAAAATATTATAATCATTTATAATTAATTTAATTACACCACTTAATAACTAGTTATATAATCAAATAACTATTTAAAACCACAGTTGAATAATATGAAGACCTATTTTGAATGAAGAAGATTATATGACTCAAAACATTGCCAGTTCCAAACCCTTTTTTTAACTCCCAAACGGTTGAATATTTGCAAAATGGGTCCAAAGTCTTAACATGTGAGGATTCGAAATTAACAGTGACAGCATTAACTTAAAATTGAAATTACCGATTGGTCACTTATCTACTTAAAATCTCAAATAGGTCACTTTCCCGCTAAGTGGGAATTGAAGGTCAATGAACGCTTGCCCCTTTCGATTTCTCTATTCTTCATCATCCATATCCCCAATTCTCTTCTTCTTCAATCAATTGTGGTTCCCTTTCTGTAGCTCCACCGTCCTTGTCAATTTCTTCCCTATTACAAGAATCCAAGATTTCCCATATATATATATATATATATATATATATCTTCTTTGCCCGCCTCCATCGTAGGTTCACGAAGGCGACGGCCTCAGCACCAGTTTGCGGGAAACCAATCTCTGGTGGCGGCTGCAATTTCGTCTTGACATTGATGTACTATTTTCCACCGATAAAAAGGCGTTCAACTTCTCGATCAAGTCTGGATGATAGAGAAAAAGCGGAGGAGCAGAAAGTAGATAGAGAAAAAGACGACGACAATATTTTGGACAGTGAGAAAGTCGACGGCATATTGATACGGAGTATAGAGAGAAGCAGGATTGGGGTACGGTTCAAAGTTAGGGTCTTATTACTTTGGAAGTTTTTGCCTCCGCATTTTTTCTAGCCGTCATATCTAATCTTGTGTTTTTAAAGGATGTACTTAATGCTTGAAATGTTTGATACCCGAATTGGGAGCTTATGGCAAAAGGGATAATGATATTTATCCTTGTTTGTTTATTCTGTTTAAGACTTGTATTTTGGAAGTTTCAAGATGTCTATATAAGATCTATAATCGAATTTACATCAGATTTTGAACTTTGCAATCATCTTGCCATGTCCTGACTAGGATGATTCTTGACGGGTACTTGAAAACGTAAGGCATTAGAACAGTCTCCATCCTTTTGATGCTCGCTTGGTGGTAGAGGATGAAGATGAAGGCATCAACGAGGGATCAGATCAAGTACTTGAGATATTTTTCATATACTTACATGAAAAAATCGGCCCTCTAACCATTGGATTGAAACTGAAAAAATCGATATCCCAGATTTATTTGCTACCAACAAATAGTCCATCTATTTGCTGGCAATCCGGACTCGACTTACTACGTTATACAATCAGAATAATTATCTTATAAATTCTAAATGTAACAATTATCCTATAAATTATAAATCTGGACTTGACTTACTACGTTATACAAATAGACTAAGGACTGGTGTATTTGAGTTTATATAGCTCTTTTTTTTTCCTTTCATAATAAGTGCTCATGCAGGACATTGTAAAAGCTCTTAATGTAAGGTGAATGTATATTCCAGCCTAAGGGTTGCGTTGCAGGCTCATTTGGCTGTCCAATCCGCTTTTTTGTTGAATGCTCAGGGGGTTTAGTAGATGGTAATAGAAGGAGACGATGTAAGACAAACGGTATTCTTCCCAAATTGTCGTACATTGTCATTGCCAACAACGCTTGGGGTTGCTAATGGTTTTAACCAAGTCATCACAGTCAGTGAAAGTGTTGGTTGTGCACCTTGAAACCTCGAGGCCATCTGAACTACCTCGAGGAGAGATTGGGATTATGTGGTAGTCGTTGAGTCAAAAAGAAACATCCCAGCTCTCCCATCCATTACTTCTTCGTTGGTACTAATGACACTGATGCCATATAAGATGCCTTTTGGGAATCATGCTTATACGATCCATCATAGTGTATTGCAAGAAGTGCATTACAGGACATGGGGATTACTGATCGAGATGGCATGGTTATGTTTATCTGGCAACCAAAGGTAGGATAATGAATTAAATGTTAGAAATATGCATCTTTGACTTGAATTTGGTATAGATGTGTGGACTCACGGGGAACTTCACCTTAGCTCATGACAAGATGGAAGCAGTTAGCATCAGCTCCTATGTGACATAGATGATGATAGGGGCTAACACTTCATCTCATCCAGCTCACTTTGAGTTCGATGCCAGTATCACTAGATGCGATGCTGAATTGAGTTACAGTGCTTGTAGGGAGGTAGGTGATTGGGGTGGTTACCCCTTGACCTAGGACAACTTGGTGCACACCTCTTTGTGAAATTCAAACTCAAACTGAAGTGTTTTCCCTCCAAACCCGTCAGACATCAAGGTAGTTACTTCATAACCGCCCTCAAGTCTATCCATAGACTTTTTGGTGCTTCTTGGGGTCTGGAATTGTATCCCTTCACCCATGGTCCCTTTGCCTATATAAAGAAGTCAATTTTCAAAGAAAACATACAAAAAATCAGACATCTATCCTAACCTACGAAATTCTTACTCTAGTTTATAAAACCTAAGAACTCGAGTGTAGACGGTCTTATCCTCGGAAGAGATTTCTTGATACTCATGGCTTGTAGGGTGGAAATACTCTTTTCAAAAAGTGGTGCCACGATCCCGTCTTGATCCAGAATCTCATTACCAGTCAATCTCAAAGTGTTGCTTCTAGGAACCTCCTGATCAAACAATCGAAATGATTATTTGCCATGTCCAGGGTGTTAGCAATCAAGGAGATGACAACATCATTCGATAAGCTTGACAAATTTGAGGGTGTAGATTTTTGCAAGTGCCAAAAGAAGATGCAAATCCTACTTACCGTGTTAAAGGTTGTGTATGTTCTCTCTTCTCCATATCCCACAGAGGTAGAGGAAGAGACTGGCAAGTAGAAAGAAGAAAGGGTGCAAAAGCAGTAAACGTGGCGACTCCATATGTCGTGGCCATATTCTGAATGGGATGGCTAACTTATTGTTTGATATCTATCAAAACTATGAATCTGCTTATGAGTTGTGGGATGCACTGGAGTGAAAGTACTTGCTTGAGGATGCTTCGAGTATGAACTTCTGGTTATTAATTTCTTAAATTACTAGATGGTCGAGACAAGACCGGTCATGGAGCAATATAATGAAATTCTAAGGATTCCGGGACAGTGTTCCCAACATGATATGAAGATGGATGAGGCCATCTCGGTATCATGCATAATCGACTAACTGTCGCATTCATGGAAGGATTAGAACACACACTCATGCATGCCAAGGAAGAGTTATCCTTGATCCGACTTGGAAGCCACTTGCGAATAGAGGAATCTCTAGAAGCACAAGAAGGAGGGAAACCAAAGGATTCTTCATCTGTTTATATGCTACAAGAAGGTGAGCAATCTACTTAGCAAAGGGGAAGAAGCGCCCCTGGAACAACACCAAAGAAGGCCCCAACAAGAAGCCGAAAGCCACTTTTTGGATGTGTGGAAAATTTTTAGGGCTTAAAGATGTACTTCACGTCACTAAGATTAGGAAGAACTTCGTATTGGGTAGTATGCTTCATAGATATGGCTATTGTGACACCTCAATGTTCACTGCCAGGTTCTAGGTTTGGTTTTGAGTTCTAGAAGTGGTCTTCCCGAGTGGATGATCACGTGTGTGACTGTGGGTTTGTCATGGCCGTGAATGTGGGTCTATCACGACCGTGGCAATAAGGGCAGTCATAGTCATGGTCAGCAGTATGTCACGGTCATGGTCAGCAGTATGTCACAGATGTCGTTACCAGGACATCGCAGTCATGACTATTAGTGGATCATGAGAGTGATGGCGGGTCGATCATGGACATGATGGTAAATATATCACGGACGTGGTGGATAGTATATTAAATCCATTCCACGACCTTCACTTTTCAGAATCACAGAAACCTAAATCTAACTTCTCTCATTCTGACGAGCGGTGATATCTATAGTAGAAAGAGAGCAATCAAGGGCTTAAGGTGGTGCGCATCGATATCCGAGCATTGCTAGGGGATTAGAGAGACTAGGAGATCCATTAGAAGGTAACCAATCTCCCTTTTCCCTCTTAATCTTTAAGATTAGAAAGCTTCATAGAAAGCTTGGGGTTTTTGGGTTTCAATCCTATGTTTGATCTCTTCAGATTGTTCGGGAGAGGAGGCTTAAATTTAGGATGGTAGCTTTCAATTCAGATCGTATGGGAAAGTTATATCCTTAGAAAGATGTGGGGGTTTATGTTTATGTTCTGCCTGTAAGTGTTGAACTATAATAGGATAGTTTGGGATCTCCTTAAAACGTATTTTCCCATGGATGGATGATGATGAGGAGCGAAGGCTCTAATGCTGTATAGTAGCGTGCAATCTACTGTACACAAGTGTTTGAACGTTGCGCTTAAAGCTCTAAGTACTTAGCAGTGAAGAGTGATTCACTGTTCAGAATAGGATAATGATAGGAATAGCTAGACTAGATCATGTTGATATATTGCATTGGTCACTTACCTCGGATTGTGCAATCCGTAGAGTTAAAAGGAAAGGACAGGATGTGTCGAGTATGCTTATAGACACAACTCATACGGTTAGGGTGATTTGATGGTCTAATTCACTATGAGACTATCTGCACTGATAGGGATGGCTGGTGCTAGGTATCTTACTAGCTGACCAGTAGGGGCGCATTACTAGAGTTGACGAGGATGATCTCTTGATATTATTACTTGAGTTCTTACATTTCCTATCAGTTCTTCCCAATGATTAGCTAGACACTCAGTGCATATCACCGACCCATATATGTAAACTTGTTAATGAATTCTAGAACATCAGGAGCTGATGCCTCCTAAGACCCGAAGTGCAACTTCAGTATCTCGACCGAGTGGTCCTAGGAGCCCTAGAGAGAGGTATACTGGAGGATGTTCGATCTTGTTTGTTTTGATGATTTTTATCATGTTTCCAGTTGGTTTCACTATTATGTTTTCCTCGATTGTTGGGTCATTTTAGTACCTGTTTAAGATGTTGTTGGAATTTATTTTGAACCTTGGTGCTCTCTGTTTTCCTTGTGCATGTTTCCCTTATGTTTAATAAGGGTTTAGATCTATTTAAGATCATCGTTTAGTCTTGACTGCCTTGTGGTTAAGTTAGTAGAACCCCGCGAGTAGAATGCATGGGCTGATCTGGGTGGTTCGACCTGGTCTCCTAGTGGCAGGTTTTATAGTTACAAATAAGTGTACAAATCTGATAGATATGTATTATCTAAGGGTGGTGAATTTTTAGGTTTTGAATATTATAATAATGGTAAGTTTATGCTGAATATTAAAAATACTATTAATAGCTCTGCTTACATTGTTGGTTCCTCTGACTTTTTGTTATGAAATGCTCGGTGATGAATGTTTTCAGCATTCTCAAAATAATTCGGTTAATGAATTAACCGGAGTCGAATCTCCCTACGGTCTCTCTATGTATCTTACTCAAAGTTGCAACAAGTATCAATTGATGTAACAAGAAGTGTGGTGTAGGTGCCATGAGAGCCAATCGAACAATCAAAAAGAAAATGAAAATTTCTTTTAAAGAAATGTTTGTAAGACTGTACGAAAAGGGTTTAGACAATCAGGAATGAAATTGCTTAGACTTCAAAACCCCCTAGCCAATTCAAACTCACGAATGACAGAAATATTCCACGATTTGAAACGAAACAAGATAGATTCAATAAACTATCACAATTCTTCTCTAATCAAATCACGCCATTTCGGGACCACTAATTTCTACCTATCTAGCATCCCAGTCCGCTCTTTTGAGACGAAGATCTGAAATCCTCTAGGCGATTAAACGACTAAGAACTGCTCACACGACTGACTATTTCATTCGCTCATGTGTGATGGTTAACATCTAACCTAGTTGTTTGATGTTGCCATTCTAGATATGCAATCTCTCTTGAGATTAAGACAAATCTAACATAGATTTATTCAATTTGATCAGGCAAATCGAAATCAAACATGAACTGAAATCCATCCAACTCGCATAAATCGTCAAACGTAACAAATCATTCATTCATGAGAATTAACCTAGGTTTCATCTAATCTAAGCAAGAGAAGTTTAGTTGCTCATAATCTCAAGGGACAAATCAAAATCAGAGAAGGAAGACATTGATCTTAGGTTTACACAAATAATTATGAAAACCCTAATTTTGCTGATCTTCCCGAGAACTTGATTCGTCGTCTTGATTCTTTCAACGATTCCTGGCTCCTTGGAGTTGCTTTAAAGTCACTCTCGAATCTGTTAATATTTCTCTGAATTTTGTCCCAGGAAGTCTGTCTTCGAATGGAGGAGAAAACGGCTTTAAATAGAACTTCCAAAAATCCTTCAAACTGTCGGAATTGTCAACAATTGCGCTACGCCCATGTCAAATATTGCGTTCTGTACATAGCGCAATTATTGACCAACATAGCACAACGATTGACAAGGTTCACAGAATGGGTTCTCAACATTTGCGCTATGGAAGTGTCAAAGATTGCGCTATGGTCATAATGCAATTATGGACATTCTATAGCGCAAATGCTTACGTCGATCAGCAAGTTTGTTTTGTTCACTCCTCAACCCGTCCTATCTCGTCCTTGCAGCCGTATTGCTCCGATTAGTACCTTGACATCGTCATGTGCCTACAAGTTTTACAAAAACGCTCCAAAACAACATCAAAAGGACCCCGAACGGATCCGAGACACTAAATCAAGATAGAAGCTTGAAATGCACAAAACATCCTAAACTTCTACCCAAAGCTAAACATGTATGCATGAAAAATTGCTTAAATGATAGTCATGAACGTGGTAAATCGAACGCCATCACTTGGTAAGGACAAGTTAACTATAAATGTCTTACAATTATGTCGAAAGAAGGGTTGCTTCCCTCCTTGGATGTTGGTGCTGAAAGATGTAAAACTTATATGCACAAAGATTACACGTCATCCATTCCCTAACATTCAAAGGAAATCAGTGATGCTTGAGTAAATACACAGCATTTTGAGTGACTTTCATAGCACACCGACCATCGGAGGAAAGAAGTACGTCATCAATTTTGTTGATGAATAGTCTCAGCTTTGCTATACTTGTTGCTTTCAAAGGATGAAGCCCTTGAGAAATTATGTGTGTTCAAACCCGAAGTTGAATTGCAACAAGGTGCCTTGATCAAAGTTTTGCGTACTAATCGGGGAGGGGAGTTCTATGATCCAATATACTTTCGAAGGATGGGAATCATTCATGAAACCACTGCTCCATACACACCGCAATAGAATGGTGTGGGTGAGAGGAAGAATCATACTCTAAAGGAGATGGTAAATTCAATGTTATCATACTTAGGTTTGAGTAACGGATTTTGGTGTGAACCCATGCTCACGACTTGTTATACACTAAATCGAGTTCCCAACAGTAGGAACAAGACTACCCCATACGAATTGTGGCATAAGAGGAAACTAAACTTAAGCTATCTTCAAGTTTGGGGTTGTAGAGCTGTTGTGATGCTCACTAAACCTAAACGGAAGACATTAGAAGAAAAAGACATTGATTGCATCTTTGTTGGATACGATGAGAATTCAAAGGCTTATAGATTCTATGTCATAGAACCTAATGATGAACACTTGGTGCATTCAGTAATTGTGTATAGGGATGCAATCTTCGATGAAAATCGATTTTCATCGATCTAAAGACCAAAGGACTTGATGTCGATATCGAGTGTGCCAACACATGTACCTAAGCCTGTGGATGAGTAGCCTCTTCCTCGTAGGAGAAGGAGGCTATCCTTGAAGAGTTCATTAGATTCAAACTTGAACGTGTATCTGATCGAGGAATCCAGAATGGAACTAAGATCGTAATACTTGTACTACTACAATATTGACGATGACCCTAGTACATTTGAAGAGGCTATGAGGTCGCAAGATGCTCCCATTCCAAAAGAAGCAGGCGATGAAGAGAAGGATTCCACTTTTGGAAATAACACGTGGATATTAACGGATCCCCATCAGGATGTGAACCATTGGGAAGCAAGTGGATCTTTAAGAAGAACATGGAAGTTGATGGTTCCATCGATAAGTTTAAAGCTTGGTTAGTGATTCGGGGTTTTAAACAGCGCCATGAGATTGATTACTTTGATACTTATGCTTCAGTGGCTCGAATCTCGACTTTGAGGTTGTTAATAGGTCTTGCATCTATTCATAACCTAGTTATCCATCAAATGGATGTCAATACAACATTCTTGAATGGAGATCTTGATGAGAAGGTGTACATGAAACAACCGGAAGGTTTTGTCATGCCCAGGAATGCATAAGGTGTGAAAACTAATCAAATTTTTGTATGGGCTTAAGCAAACACCAAAACAGTGTCATCACAAGTTTGATGATGTTGTCTTGTCAAGTAGATTACATTTAAATCAAGTAGACAAGTGTGTATATACGAAGTTTTGATGAATTCGGTAAAAGAGTCATCATTTTTTATCTTTGGTACTGATCAAGAGAAAGTTCACAATACTAAGGGGTTTTTATCATCAAAATTTTCCACGAAAGACATGGGAGGGGCAGATGTGATTCTTGGGAATCAAACAAAATGTGAATGAAGTTTTGTTGAATCAATGTCACTACATTTAGAAGATGCTTACTAAGTTTAATAGTGAGGGATGTCGTGAATTGAGAACTCCGTTTGACCTTTTTTGGAATTTGTGCCCAACATATGGATCGTTGTTTCTCAACTCGAGTACTCACATGTGCTAGGTTACTTGGTGTGTGCAATGAGTAGCACAAAACCTGCCATCGCTTATGCGGTTGGCAAACTGAGTAGATATACAAGTAATCCCAGTACTCATCATTGGCATGCGATTAGGAGAGTTCTTGATTACCTTAAAGGAACCTTAGATTATGGTTTAACATATATTGGGTACATGTCAGTTATCGAAGGGTACTCGGATGCAAGTTGGATATCCAATATAGACGATCACACCTCTACTACTGGATGGATATTCCTACTTGGGGGAGGAGCAATTTCGTAGGCTTCTAGGAAGCAAACTTGCATCACCACATCGACTATGAAATCTAAATTCATAACGTTGTCAGCAGCCGGTAAGGAGGCAGAATAGATAAGGAACCTGGTCTATGCGATTCCATTATGGCCAAGACCTATCTCACCAATTACTATCTTGTGCGATAATTATGCTACATTGCCTATGGCTTATTGCCAAGTTGATAATGGTAAGTCTCGTCATTTAGGGGTGAGGCATAGTGCTATCCGTGAATTGATCACTCACGGAATAATCACTGTGCAGTATGTCTGATTTGAACAAAATCTAGCTGATCACTTGACAAATGGATTAACTAGAGATTTGGTTTCCAAATAGGCAGGAGGGGTGGGACTTAAGTCTGTCTAGATTTCCAAACATAAGACACTCAATTCCCTTATAATACAACGTTAGAGGCTGAATTCAATATGGAAAGCGCTGGAGCACAAGGTTTAAATCATCCCGAAGGTATATGCTCAGAACCTGCAAGTGATAGAGGTTGAAGGTTAAACTTCTTAATTGATTCCTAGACGTTGTGTATTTGTAGGTACATGATGAAGGAATTAACCTATGCGAGCATAAAGTGTAGCCGCTTCAAGGAACTTGGACTTTGTTTTGTGTGCTATCGTGAACAGATTGGGATACAAGGCGGTCAATAGTGTCAGGATATCTTAGAATACATAGGATAAACTCTTGTGTATTTTTCATATATTTAAATGAGTAAACGGGTTCAATCCTTAGTAACATCCTTATATTCAAGTATTTTGGAATGTGTAATGTAATAGATGGAAATTCAATCTTTATGACATTTTCATTTATGCAATAATTTTAGTTTGGATATTTGTTATTTAGTAGATTCGTAGACTTCACTAAAATGGGGGAGGACTGTTCGAAATATGCACCATGGACTTGACCTTGGTGCGATGCCGGTATTGGTACGGATGCGTGGACTCATGGGGAACCACACCTTAGCTCATGGCAAGCTGGAACCAGCTAGCATCAATTCCGTTATGAGCTAGATGATGCTAGGGACTGACACTCCATCTCATCAAGCTCAGTTTGAGCTCAATGCCATTGTCGCTAACTGGGATGCTGAATTGACCTACGATGCTGGTAGGGAGGTAGGTGATTGGAGTGGTTACCACTTCACCTAAGACAAATTGGTGCACACCTCTTCGTGAAATTCAAACTCAAATGGAGTTTTTTTTCCTCCAAACCCATTAGACTTTAAGGTAGTTTTCAAAGGAGAACATAAAGAAAATCAGACAAGTATCGTAACCTATGAAATTCTAAGTTACTCTAGTTTCTAAAGTCTAAGAACTCGAGTGTAAACGGTTTTATCCTCTAAAGGGGTTTTCCGATACCCAAGGCTTGTAGGGTGGAAATACTCTTTTCAGAAAGTGGTGTCACATTTCCGTTTTGATCCGAAATCTCATTATCAGTTAATTTTTGAAGTGTTACTGTTAGAAACCGCCTGATCTAACATTAAAAGGAGTGATTGCATAAGCATTCGTAATGATAGTGGTGATGTACCACTGAACTGTGTCTAGGAGAATAAGCTACTTAACGTCTGACGAAGTGAATGGGAGGGTTCATTTCCGGAAGATTCGTTCATTGAGAACAAGTGGCCACCACTTTATTGGGGTTATCGGTAGCCTGTAGGATGAACAAGGTTGAGATCCACTCGAGCACGGAGTTTGCAAACTGGGGAGCTACTTGACTGTTTTAACTCGCACAAGGAGGAATCTTTTATGATGATTGATGGGTATGGAGGAACACGAGGGAAACAAATGCGTAGAAAACAGGAAAAGGCACTTGATATTTCTCTCTCTCTCTCTCTCTCTCTCTCTCTCTGTTGCCGCACGCACATGCTCCTCACCTCTCTATCTCGTCTACCACTGTCTGCTGCTATCTGTGTTGCTCCTCCATCTCAGGCGTGCCTTTTGGCTTTCATTACCTTTAAAGCAAATCCACCACCACTCGCTGTCTCTCTATTTGTCTGCAAATCATCATTCCATTTCAAACATGTCTCATTCTTCCAGCTAAGTCTTAAAACTGTTTTCATCTTTGTTTGTCTATAAATTCCAAATTGCAAACATCTTCTTCCTCCACCACAGCTCACCATTACATCAACACATCTTTCTCATCCACTCTCCTTGAATCTATTTACCGCTCTTTCAACGACAATAACAATATGGTATTTTATAGGGAGAAGAAGGCGGTGGATAACCTGAACCAGAAGAATAAGAATAACAAAAATTGTGGTGTGGGTGAGAAACAGAGTGGACTAGTTGGAGTTGGAGGAGTTGATCATCAACGCTGTCAAAACGGCTCGTTTAGGAGGAAATCCTCAACCGACTATTCTTCTAGTTGCAGCAGCTCCTCTGACTGGACCGCCGACTTCTCTTCCTCCGACAACTCCGTTCCTACCCCCAGATCCAATCTCAACCGCATTCTACCCTCTCGACCTCCCCAACATAATCAGGAATCTACTAATTACAAGAAATCGGATGGCGTATGCGGCGGAGGAGGATTTGTGAAAAAGAAATCCCGAGCTTTGAAGAACCTTTACGTCGATTTGAAGCAACAGCCGACCTCTCCCGGCCGCCGTCTCGCCAGCTTCCTCAATTCTCTCTTCACAGCCACCGCTACAACCAAAAAGGGCAAGATCAGCGGCGGACAACACCAAATTCCACCTACTTCCTCTGCTTACTCCTCGGCTTCATCGTTTTCCCGCTCCTGCTTGAGCAAAACTCCGTCGTCCTCCCGTGGATCCGCCGGGAAGCGCTCGGTGAGGTTTTACCCTGTGAGTGTCATCGTCGACGAGGATTCCAGGCCGTGTGGACACAAGAACGTGTACAGTGACGGCAAGGACGTGATGGCGGTGGCAACGGCGGGAATTGATGAGCGGGCGAAAGAGGAACTCAAGTATCGGATTACGTGCGAGAGCCGGCGCGTGGAGGAAGTTGCTCGGGAGCTACTGAAGAGTTATAATCAGAAGAAGAGCAGTACCACCGTTAAGGAAGATCTGTTTTTCCGCGGGGGCAGAGATGAAGAGGAGGATGACGATGATGAAGAATGGAGCTGTGTTAGTTCGGACTTGTTTGAGCTGGACAATCTGTCCTCAATTGAAGGAATTGAAAGGTATAGAGAGGAACTGCCTGTTTACGAGACGACTCATTTCTCTCACAACCAATCACGCCATTGCCAACGCCTTGTTTGCAGGCCATAACATACAATTTTGACTGTATGCACAACCGGATCAGTGAAGATTTACACTTCTAATTTGACTTCAGAAATCAGAATACATACCTATTCATCTAGGGATTTTACCATCTCCCGAATTGTATTCTACCAGGGAATTTTAGGTTAATGTTAACTATCTTGTTTCTTGCTATGTTTTTGTTTGGTTAGAACAAGTTATTATTGACTGAACTAGCACACACAGAGCCAGTTAGAATTTGATTTAATATTTTATCCAAAATCCTCGGAGATAATATTCTTAAAATATTAAAAGGGCCGTGATTAAGTTTATATCAAGACTCACGAACTAGAAAATCTATACGAGTATGTGCATGAGAAACTGTGATGGGTTAGCAACTAAACAAATTACAAAATACAAAGGTGTAAATTAAGTGGACAAATTGGATAATGTAGAGTCTTTTTTGTCATATAATGGGCGAAGTTATTATCCTTATACGAAATATGTACAACAAAGATGAAAGTGGAGCTCTGGAGAAGCAATGGAGAAGCAAGCTATAATTGGTGGGTAAACCGAGGAAGGACCTGAGAAATAGAAAGAGCTTCACCCCAATGAAGCTGTAATTGGTGTGCTAAGGAAGCACTGGGCGCTTGTTGGTAAAAATCACATTATTATGAGATTCCCAAACTCGCCACCAGAAATAAATAAGACGAATGAAATCCTACTAACTGGCAACAGTAGTGATACGTTAAAATGTGACCAGATCATATGAAGTACAAGAGAATGTCTCACAACCGCAAGCAGCTGCCAATTAGATAGCCACTCGGCAATTGAGAAAAAGATGATTCATTGTCTCATGTGCAAACCCACACACTTGGCAGAGAGGAGAGATATCCCAATAATTATAATGAAGAGCTTCCGTAACCGGTAAGATGTTTTGGAAAAAATTTCAGAGAAAGAACTTTAGCTTCAGTTATAAAGGTAGCGCCCATAAACAGACCCAAAGCTAGGAGTCAACTAAGTTTGGTCCAAAGGTTAAGGTCGGCAAAAGGTTCCTAGAAACTTGAGCCAACCGGTAACTTGACTTGACCGAATAAATACTAGAAAGTGAAGGTTTCCAAACTAGTTTATCACAAATAGTGGAAACTGGTAGAGGGAGGGAAAGTATCTCAGTAGCAGAATCTGAAACAAAAATGGACCTGATGAGCGGGCAATTCCACGCACCACAAAGCAGAAGTCCTGAAATAAAGGGGGAACCAAGGCGGGTGAAAGCAAAAGTAGAAGCAGTGGTGGATGCCGGAGGAGATGTAGTCAGCCAAGGAAAATTTAAAGTGGGAATGAGAGTCCCATCCCTAACTAGCCATCTGGATCCTTGGAGACGAATTTCACGGCCATGTAAAATACTCGACCAACCCCACGAAGGATAGGAACCTTTCCCAACTTCGAGAAGTGTACCCCGTGGGAAATAGCGCCCTTTCAAAATTTGATAGACTAGACTGTCATGTGCATGGTGAAGACACCAACACAGCTTAGCCAGCATCGACTGATTGATCAAGAAAAAATCTTGAAAAGAAAGGCCGCCCTCAAGTTTTGGTCAACAAAAAAACGACCAAGATTTCCAATGAATACGCTCGACATCAGTAGAATTACCCCACCAGAATTGAGCCACCATTTTGTTTAGGTGAGTGCATAACCATTCGACATATGCAAGATGGACATCGTATAAGAAGGAATCGACGAAATGATAGATTTGAGCAAACCGCCATACCAGCAGGTGAAAGGCATTTGGCTTTCCATCCATTTAATCTTGCCGCAACTTTCTCCTCAAGATATCGGAAAGCAATCATACGAAAATGAGAAAAGCGGGTAGGGAGTCCCAAATACTTGCTTGTAAGGCCAACATGTGGAACCAACAGGTGCTAACGCATAAAAGCGTGCATGTGAGCAAGCGTATTGGAGCTGAACGTAATTGAAGACTTAGAAAGGTTTATCTTCTATCCTATTAACACGCTCATAAGCATGTAGAAGGCCCAAAAGGTGGTCACATTCCAACGGAGAAGCTCGAAGAAATAAAAACGTATCATTGACATACAAAAGATGAGAGACGGAGGGACAATGGTGATTACGTTTGATCCCCCTCAAAGTGCGAGAAGAGATACAATGGTTGGTAAAAACAATGAGGCCCTTAGTGGAGATGAAAAATAAAAGAGGGGAGAGAGGATAACCTTGACGGAAATCTTGGGATAGAGTGAAAACATAAGATGGGGGACAATTAACAATAATAGAGAAAGAAGTTGTGGTCAAGCATGCATGAATCCAAACCAACCATTAAGATAGAAATTCGAGATGCCCTATAAGCGAGAAACTAAAGGGACTTTTCCATATCAAGCTTGAGAGCCATAAAATGTTGTTTGCCCTTCTTCTTGCAACAAAGGTAAAGCATAACTTTATGGGTAATGAGGACATTATTAGATATATATCGATGAAGGAAAAAATCATTTGGAATATCACTAATTACCGATGGAAGAACTTTAGCCAAACGAGAAGTCAATAATTTTACAATATTCTTATTCGACTTCTGATACAGCCCGATTGGCCTGACTTGAGCCAAAAAGTGGCAGTAGTGCCCTTTGGAATTAGACCAGTTTTTCTCCACCATCAACTCTAGTATCTGTGACTGAACACACAGATACCAGGGAAAACAAATATCTGACAGGGTTAGTGATAAGCACTGAGTGGCTATCTGGACGTCGCAAAGAATCGAGACTGAAATTGAGGATAGAACAAGTAAGTCATCCTAGTCACTACTCTAATAAAGTGACCTTTTGGTCTTGTAGGCGTCAACCTAGCATCAGCCACCCTAGTTGTAAGTTGACGGCCTCATGGTGGATCAGACCATGAAACCACCCTGAATACCGTGTGAGCAGCATCCGTAGGCATACGCAACATGTCCTACCCGAGCTTGATTATAACATGGGGGATTGTGCAATTCATGGGTGGGTGACCAACACATAACCAGGAGCTATCTAACTAAGCCTAATCCTATTCTAACTCATAGCTTGCCATCCAACCATCTATATGTCACACATCTCATGTTGTTTCCATTCCCTATCGACAAACTAGTCGCATGCTCTCCATGGCCTGTAACGTCACGGACTACCACACATGTGGATTTCGCACACGTCATGCTCATGATCTACTAGACCATGCACATGCTAGTTCTCTGGCCACCCCCGTGGCTTACATTGTCGCATACGAGGTAGGAAGACCAACCATTATTGTGCCCCTCGACAGCACGCTTGTGATCCATTGATTGCCTCTCCCGTGACCAACAGAGCACTACGCTCAAGGCTTACCAACTAACCTCGTCTGTTGTTCGTTACACAACGCCCGCTGCCTCCAGTTTCCATCATCCTCTATGGCTAGTTACTCCTTGTCCATCCAATCTATTACTAATATTGCCTTCTAGATGTCAGATACTACAGCCACTTCATTCACTCCAAGTTATCCAACACTCCTCCTTGGATGAGCTCCCATGAGCTCCCATTATCTTACTACGTTAAAATACCTCAAGATGCTTTTGAATCCAACCTTATGTTGATTTTCACTTAAATCACCAGAAGGAGACACCCATAAAGAGTGCAGTGATCCGCCTTTCAAAAGTGACGCCTTTAAAGCAACCATTTAACTTATAGACAATGATCAACATCCTCTAGCTCTCCTTCCACTTGACTAGAACATCCGAGGCTCGCACATTGCTCTTAGCCTCGCAATACTACACTACTCAGTCCTTTACCGATTTCCTTTGAAATCTGAACATACCTTGCCCATCTCAAATGATACCAGCCCCTTGGTAGTCACCATATGGCGGAGTGACTTCCCTTAGCCTACCGAGCATCAACTCTACACTTCCAGTACTTTACGGACTCTTTATCCCCTAAGCACAGTTTCTAGCTCGTCAACCCACACTACCATGTCTCAGACATTAAAATACAGAGACCATTCCTAGCAGCGCTGCTTCGCAGATGCAGCTAGTCGAGCGGCTAGCTCAACCTCGCAACTTTCATCTTGCTGCATAAATTACTGTTCCCCGTTTTCCTATCTACTCTTGGGTCATATTCCCACCGGCTAGTAATACTAGTCACATAGTACTACAAGGACCTTAGTCAACTTCTACGTTTTAAGTCATCACTTGCCATGATGACGGTTCTGACAAGCCTGGTTTCTTTGCTCCACTTAGCATATGCCCTTCTAGCACTTCTTTCTCTTAACCTCCTTCTCCTTCCTAGCTCTTGTCTGAGGTATACTATGCCTGTGGAAGACCTTCTGTCATGCACGTGATAAGCCTGATCACGCCGGTGACCCTTTCCTTACCACGCTCATGGCCATTTCCTTACCACACATGTGGTCCTTTCCTTACCATGCCCATGGTCCTTTCATTACCAAGCCCGTGGTCGACTGTCCACCACGGTCATTGCCTCTTGCCTGTCACGACCATTGCCTCTTCTCAATCACGATCGTGGTTTTCAAACCCCCCTAACTAGCGCTCAACCACACATGTGTTTGCCTCATTGCCATGCATGTGGCTATTCAAACACCACGACAATGATCAATGCAAAATCACGCCCGTGACATACTACATGTCATGACCCTGACTGTCTTCCCAACACGCATGTGATGGAATATTTATCATGCCCATGACTAACTGTCACCCACGACCCTAACCACATTTTCGTCATGTTGGTTATGTACTATCCTTCAAGCCTGTGGCCAACACTTTGCCACGCCCGTGACTGACCTTCATCACGCTCGTTGCTGATTGATCACCACAATCGTGATCAACCTCCCGTTGCGTCTGTGACCGACTTCTCGCCAAGACTGTGCCTGAATTCTTTTTCCCACAACTCTTAGAGTTGATGTTGTTGTTAAAATAACACACATTACTGTCTTTCTGAGACCAACAGAGATCTATCTCTGCTCTTTCCCTAACTATTCCTTCGGCCTCAGATGCTTCCCATCCTTTCCTTTGAGCATGGTCCTCAATTGAACACCAGAGGCTCTATGCCTTCTTGATGTGATCACCCCCAATGAGCGAAACACATCCTCAACTCTGAATTCCCTTCCCCCATTGGGGTCCAAAAGGATCACCCTGCTAATGGCTCTATGAAGAGTTCCACTAGATCAAAACTCCCAGAGTACATCAACTATTTCCCTTATCACCATACCTCATTTTATTGGAACTCTTAAAGTTCAACAGTAAGCCTCAGAATCAAGGACGTGGGGTACTCTACCCCTTGGTTCCTCAATTCCTTTCCTTTGTCTTCCTGGAGCTAGTGGAGTGCGATCGTTAAAATCTGACAAAATTGTGGGAACGTTCCCTTTTAAAACTCATGAATCCTTGAAAAACTCTTTCTTAAAACTCCTTTTGCATAGACTAACACACCACATCATGACATCCCCAGACTCTCATCTATTGCCGCCATGGAAGTCTAGTACCGCTACAAGTGTGGACTTACCTACTCCCCTCTAGGATTTGCGACACCTCTAAAGAGCAGGTAGCACACCGGCAGTGGTAGAAGACAATCAGGCTTTAATACCATTTGTAAAACATCGTCCTAGGAGTCCCGGTCAAACCACTAGTTCAATCAAAGAGTCTTACTCCAGTTTCAACCTGCACCATACTCAATACTCAACTATTCATAAGTGCGGGAAAAAAGCATTAAAGTTGAACTGAAATACTTAAATAAACTGACCAACTAGGATTCCAGATCCAAAACATACCAAGTCGAAAGGAGATACAACTCCAGTACTAAAAATACATCAAACAGATATCATATGATATAAAAACTATGACCAGCTCTTTCCCCATCATCATGTCCAGTACCTATGTCTGAACACACAAATACACTAGGGAAAATAAATTTCTGACGGGGTTAGTGATAAGCACTAAGTGGCTAACTGAACGTCACATAGAACTAAGACTGAAACTGAGGATAGAACAAGTAAGTCATCCTAGTCACTATTCTAATAAAGTGACCATGTGTTCCTATAGGCATCAACCTAGCATCAGTTCAATAACCTGAACTGTGAATCAAACGCCACAGTTCAATCGCCAAGAGCTTATGCTCGAAATAATTTAACTATTCGTATAGTAGATCACACGCTACTGTACAGCCTGAGAGCCCTGCTCAAAATCACAACAAATGTACAGTAGATCACACACTATTGTACAGTCATGGGAACCCGATCATTGGATTCTTGACAACCTATTACAGTTTGACGCTTAAAGCAGAAAAGTAATCTTAACCCCTGCCTCTTAAGAAGATCTGAAACCTCTGATTCTAACTTGACATGATTCCTCTCGCTGCCACGAGTCCGTAGCTTCTGACCGTGCGTCGTTTGGAGCTCAAACGATACAGTTATGCTTCATTTACTTCTTTGCAACATTCTGAAACTTGCAGGGGCAGAATCGTCGTTTCATTGCCCAGTTTAGAAAATTACAGATTCAGTCCCTGAACATTTTCCCACTGTAGATCAGTCACCCAACATTTTAGAAGTTTCAGATGATCAATAATCTTTTCCAGATGTTGCAGTTCAGTTTATCATCCTCTCCGACGAGCTCCTCACCGTCGGCGAGCAGGTCCCAGATTCTGGTGACTCTCGGGCGAGCTTCCATCGATCCTCGATGTCAAGAACGATCACAAAACATCAATATATGGAGAAACTCCAAAATCTAATTCCAAAATTGAATCTTTCTAAAGTTAATCTAAAAACCATATTTACCTCTGACCAATTTAGGGGAAACGATCCCAACATCGTTCTTGTTGACTCTCTGAAATTTTGAGGCAATCATAGCTCGTTTGCACCTTCGAATTTGGAATCTCACTTTTTCAAATCGCGTTTATCGGCAATACAGAAAAACTAATTTAGAGGTTTCTAATTATTCTATCGATCAAATAACTCTAACGCCTTATATACTGAAAATACTACAACCGTAAGCCGCCGGCCTTGCTACCACCACAACCGTTATGTTAAGCTTGCCACGCCCGTGAGCTAATAGCTCACCACGCCCATTGTTATTACTTATTATTCTACCACGGCCATTGTCACCGTCTTATCCTTTTCCATAACCAAATACCAATTCCACGAAACGTGGCAGTAAACGCCAAAACTCACCTTAAGAATCCAACCATTCAAACTTTATTGCATGAAACATGCGTAATCATGCAGAGTAACATTACTTTGCATGTCGATTGGACCTTGAACCATTTAAATTGGAATGAGAAGTTCTGAACCAAACTCAAGTTAAACTAGTAATCGAAAAACGAGGTGTCATACATATACACCGATAATATCCCAGAAGTAGTGGTAAAAACCAACAGTGAAACCATCTGAATCGGGCGCTTGATGCTAACTGTTACAAATTGCATTTTTTTAATCATAGCCTGAACTTTGGTAAGATTGTGAGCAAGAGTATGGTTAAACAGAGCTAGCAACTTGAGGTGTGAACACTTAGCATGGCTACTGTGGAGTTTGACTAATCAGTTTCTGGTTCCAATGTGTTGACACAAGTGCGGCAAAGAGGGCAGTGAGGATGAGAGTAGAGCCACATATCGATACAAGGCAGGTGGAAAGAGTGGTTGCAGTTTGGAAGCAACCTTATGTACTCCAACTCTTCAAAACTTGACAAGCACACTGCACAACAAGCTGCTGCCGCTTCTCTACTATCTTCTTCTTCTTCATTCTCTTTTTCTTTCTTATTATACTGGAATGTGGAAACTGTAAATGATCCTTTGACAAATAACTTGTCTTTTCTTTCAGACATAATCATGGACCTGTTGATTGCTTCTGGGTGAGGCAACCACCAACGCCACTTCGTTGTCAGAAGGAAAATTGCAAATACAGTACATGTGACTCCACCAACCACAACGCCGTAGTAGATTGTTATCATTTTTCTTCTTTTTTTTTATGAACTGAATCTCGATGAATATTCTTATTATGCCATTTTGCAGCTGTTACCTGAGCTGAATCTTGTAGCTCAAACAAGGAATCACTGCATTGGAAGCAAACTATGAAGTTGATGAGAGTGGTCTAGAAAAAACAGAGAAAGAAGACAAAGGTGCTGCCAACTGGACTTGGTAAGTATAAGTTTATTGCTGGAATTAGAACACTCTTTGTTATCATACATTAATTAGTTGCACCTAGGGAATGTCCTTTTCATTCTGATTGGTGCAAAAAGATTCATCATTGATGAAGCCGTCTGCATATTTCCCAAATATCTGATTTCTGATAGATTGGTCGGTCTGCCTGTCACTTCAATAGTTATTAGCTTTGAAAGGAGCTTGATATCTTGTCCTCATTGTTGGAAAATAGTTTATTATGATATATGAATGGGTGGCAAATGGCGATTATTACTATATTTGGATTACAAGCTGGAATCTTTACTCGTAAGAACAAAAAAAAAGTTAGAATCTTGATTTGTATGATCATAGGGAGTATAAGGGAGCCGGCCATCAATCGTTCATTCATTCTATGACTTGAATAACAAACTAGGTTGGCTTGTCCTTGTGCGGACTAATGGTGACGTATGAATTCGTGTGTTCTCTTTTTACATATCAAGTAGAATTGTAGGTTGATTTCTTTAACGTTATATATAACGGTATACAATTTGGAGCAAATGATCGGACAATTTATTAGACCCATTGATCAACGAACAT
The DNA here is from genome assembly GCA_030674075.2 of Linum usitatissimum. Taxonomy (NCBI): domain Eukaryota; kingdom Viridiplantae; phylum Streptophyta; class Magnoliopsida; order Malpighiales; family Linaceae; genus Linum; species Linum usitatissimum. The sequence goes on along the minus strand of JAUJYP020001034.1, from coordinate 346,054 downwards.
GACCATTGTTACATAATTGAGTTTAATGTAACAACACTAAATGATCGAATTTCAAGAAGTTGTCATCGTATATAAATTACAGATAGCTCTCTCTCAATAAAAAATATAGACAGATTTTGAAGCAAGTGCAACCAAACTTCAGCCAACTCTCATGACGGCACGAGTCGAGTTGGCTCGCAAGTTGCAACCTATCTCTTTTAAAATACCCTATAAGTTGGTGATATCTATGAAGTTTAGTTTTGACTCAGTCAATTTATGTGTTTGAACTCGGGAAAAAAATTCGTCGAAACTCTATCATGAATGTGCTTGTTTTAATCGTGTCTGAAAAACTAAGATTTTAGCGTAAGAATTATTTAAATCCGAGTTCATATATAAAAAATATTAATTAGATAAAAAAAGTTAAAGAGGAATATTAATTAATTCAAATTTTGATTAATGCAGAAGATACTGTAAGATTTTATAAAACGATTTGAGCCACATCCACAACAATCAAACAACTATGCACCAGCAGAGCTTCAAACCCGAACTCAACCGTCCATTGAAATCAACAGAGCAGTCAGATACCGTGCATTTCCCTATGACTTAAATACTTTTTATATTATATTATATATTAGTACTTAATCTTAATATGAGCAAGTGAGCTTAAAATCTTAATGATTTCCAAATCTCAAGCAAGCACAAATAAGAACCTTGGAACGAAAATGATGCAACAACCAAGTTGGCAGCTTTCAGAAAATCTCAAGTTGAGAAGAGAATGACCTCCCACGGTCATAGTTTTCTACGAAAAAAAGAAATATACTACAAAGAAAGAACCAATCCTGCTACTTTACACCACGTGAAAGGGATCTATCGCCTGAAATGATGTTTTGAGATTTATGAACAGAACTACAAGATGATCGAGTAAATTGATGGTCACTCTAACCCAACAACACTTTTCATAGCACACTCGGTAGGAGAAGTAAAATTGAATAACGGGGAAAAACTTGAATTGCCAATCACTATAAGTCAGCTGATGCTGCATTATATAAACCATATGAGATTGTCACATGGTTTTGCAGTGACGAAACTGAGGTGTGCAGGGAGGTTAATGTAATTATTGAATCAGATTCCAAAGGTTAGGCAAACCCACCATCCTTCTCTTCCATCTGTTACTTTATGAATCACAAGTAAAGTTGTTGGATCCTGGTTTTGTTCTCTTCCCACCACACCCTTGCTTGCATTTCTCCAAACATTTCTCGGCTGAAAGAATCATGTCATTTGTGTTAGCCACAACCCCATCGATTTTTGACCATGTAAACAGTGCCATCGGAAAAACTTACCTGAATCTGATGCGCCTAAGTTCCCGTGCTCCACCTGGAAGTGCTCTGACTGTGATGTACACTCCTGGTTCATCCTGCTCCACCCATTCAGCTTCTGTTTCACTTGTGTTGCTCTGTGACATCTCTCCTGAGTGATCTACTTCTCTCGAGGATGAACTCGTCCTAGCAGAGACATCCATGGATGATGTTTCTGTTTTTACTCCACTCATGTCAGATAGCTTTGGTGTTGAAGCAAGGCCGCCCCCTGGGCTATCACAGTATTTCCGTGATTGCATCATTTGGTGTTCGGAGGAGTGGCCAATTCCTTTTGGATGACGAGATTTGCGTGGCCGTTCTTTGTCTAGTGGTGGAGTCATGGGGCTGTCTTTTGCAGATTCAGGCTTTGCATTCTTGCAAGATTGGTAACATTTTATTTTAGCAAGCATATAAAACTAACGACATAGTAAGATAAAGAAATGGCAACCAAAATCAAAGTAGGTTCATTTCAAGACAAGAAAATAAGCAAGCTCACCTCATCCTCCGATCTTGAAGGGGTTGGAAATGGGACTGCTTGCTGACTGAACTGTTGAACGTTGTAAAGCTCCATTACCTTGTCATAGTTCTCTGCCCACCATCTTTGAGCTTGCAATTTGTTGAACATTTCGCGGCTGGATCATAGGATCAAAACACACTCATGAGGATTCTAAAATTCTGTCTAAAGAACTCCAACTTCATACATATATATGACGCATATCCAGTAGTAACAAGTGATGACTCATAAACACATATGAGTTACTGATACTAGGCCCTATTGGTGATACTAAGCTGAATTGGAGAAATCAAATTCCAGGACCAGTTACTGATACTTACAGTTCCAAAAATTTCTACTTTTCTTATTTGTTCATATTGGTATGCAAAATAAACCAGACTAAGCTTTTGATAAGCAAAAGCACAAGCCCTGACTTGGCGAAATTTGAGGCTAGCAAAAAATTTGTGCAGTACAATTAAAGTTGCTTAAAACAGCGTTGTGAATGGTCAGGTCGGTTTTCACCTTCAAATGAATCACCCAAAACTGCAAAAGTAGGGGCAGGAAACAGGAGAGAACAGTGAGTACTCATCACTCGTCACATACCAACAACTTCCATCTACCCCTACAGTTTGTTGGAGGTTGATATGGTTGCCCTACATTTTTTACTGGCAACAAAAACACAAGCTTTCTTATTTGCAGGATATCAAAAGTTGGAAGCAGAACAATGGTCCATATCTTGAAAAGATGGTAACCCACGTTGGTGGAAGGCCTAAAGTAAATGGACGTGCTCCCCAATATTTAGGGGGTCATCATCATATTGCAGATAAAATAAACAAATGATGCATGCAATATGTAAACTTCCAATCACTGTACTTTTATCTTCAGGTTAAGGAAAAATGGGGTACCACTGTACTTTTATCACAATGATCAAATCCAATCACCATCACCAAACTCCCCCAACATGGTTGACATGATTACATAAGCAAAACCATCTCCCCCAACAAGACCTTCAAGAGAAAGTAAAAGAGGGTATAAACTGTCAAGCACATTCTAAAGGTGCCCTAACTTTTTAGTCCACATCTTCAGACCAAATAGTTTTCTTAATATCAATCACAAAAGAGAGGGAAGAGAGACGCAAAAGGACAACAGAAATAGGAGAGAGAATGGGTACAGTGACCACTTTGCAAGTGTCCAGACTCTCAACTCAAAACAAATCAGAAACTTCACAATCAGAGCAAAAGCTGCTTAAAAAAGAAAGTATGAATTTCAAGGGGATTGTTGTACCTGAATCGAATCCTCTTAAGATCATTGCCACCATCAGGTAAGGAAACAAAAGTGATGAGGACTCCAGGTTCCACTTGTGCGACCCATTCCTTAGGTTCATCATCCTCTGTGAACCCCACAGATTCCGTCCTACCGCTGCCAGATGCCGGTGTTCCTTCACCACTTGACATCCCCCCTTTTAGCCTTGACTCCATCTCCGAATTCCCCGTCCTACGGTACGAGCATTGGAACCTGCCCGAATCTGAGGCACCATCGGACTCACCATCTTTCTTATTATTGTTTGACGACCCAGAGCACGGCTTGCAATTTTTGTATGCTCCTGACGCCTTTATCGCCATGTCTTTTATCTGTAAAGCATAATGGGAAGAGGTTAAGAAAAACACTTCAAACAACAACTGAATCTCAGGATCTGGTAGTTAGATTTTGGACAATTGCAAAACAAAAAGGGGATATCAAGACTTCAAATTCATCTCTTATTGGGCGTAAAGAAATTAAAAATCGACAAACAGGAGAAAAGTAACATAACTAAAAGCAAAGAAAAGGCTGAACAATTTCAGCTTGCTGCATGAGAATCAACAAGAGGAAGGAGAGGGAAGAAGAAGGGAGCGAAAGCGATTCCTTGCTTCCTATACCTATTTTGCTCTCAGAAAGCAATCAAAACATATACCTGAGCAGTGAGATTCCTAATAGTCTGCTTCGTCCTGGGTGTCTCCATAGCATAATCGTCGTCAAAATCATTATCATCCCTCTCCCTTCTCTGTTCAATAGATCCATTGTTTCCGCCATTAAGCTGCTTTGAACAAGCTATACACGTCAGCATTTCCTTCTTTCTTCTCAGTATAGTCGCTTCTCCTTTTCTGCTCACAGAAAACCTAACAGCCAGAAATTTTGAGGAAAATAGATCAGAAGGAGACAACCCCACTAAGAGAAACAAAGAGCAGAGCAAAACCCAGTAACCCAAAAAACTTACCAGTTGGGGTGATTCTTACGGGATTGAATTTGGAATGGAGGCCGGGAGAATGAATCTCTTCAAATTCGGCTTTACACCCAAGAGAGATCTCAATGACAGAGAGGCAGAGATTTAGAGAAAAAATATGAGAGAGAGAAAAGAGTTTAATAATAAATGGGTTGCTGGATTGGAGATGGAGTGTAATAGTAGAGAGAGCAGTGACCGTTAACGAGAGAGAAAGAGAGCAATGTTTGAGGCGAAATGGGAGGGGTCGGTATCAAATGGATTTCTCAGACTTTGAGGGGGCGAATTTATATCGCGATTACAGTGCCCATTTTTAAATCCTAATAATCCTCGGTTTTGCTTCTCATTAATTTCTTCCTCATGCCTACCTAGCAACTTTGCATGAAATAAAAAAAAAAAGCTAAATACCCAATTTAATTCGAATTTTAAACGAATTATTAAATCTAATTCAAATTATTCTAAATAAAATGCTATTTCAGTTTCTGTCCAAATTAACGGAATTTTAAACACCAATGATGTTGTAATGTTACGTGACAAACTTATCTATAAAAATGTTTCACCTCCACCTAAACACTGCCTCTCCAGTCTCCACCGGCTCCGCCTCCACTATACATCCATCTTACTAGCCCTAAAAACTGAATACGATCGAATTCCAAATCAGGCTCCTCCAAACCCTCGTACTGATCTCCAATTTCCAAAATCCCACAAACCCACAAACTTACACACTCCTGAATCAAAATCGATCGATGACTCTGCTACAACGAACATGGGCGGAGGGAAAGCTGGGATAGTAGATTGGACAGGCGGAGACGATGGAGAGGGTTCGATTCTCGTAATCTCTAGCTCAACAAAGATCCAAAACGGGTTTGGAGTGAGTGTAGACGCTGGCGGCGATGTTCTTCGAGATGTCGACGAATTGGACGGCGTCGTTCTCGTCCTGGATGGCGTAAACGCCAGAATTCTTGGGAAATTTCGTCGGAGCTTCCTTGTAGATTGATTGAATGGATGCGGCAGGAAGAAGATAGAGGAGATCGATTTTTAGAGTTCAGTTTGTAGGGTTCAATTAAGTTGGAGTCTGTGTGAAATTGAGTGGAGATTTCCATAAGGGTAAGAGGAATCCCGAACTTGGCGGATGACAGGAGAAATCCAGAGTGGGACGACGGTGTTGGGTTGGAGACGATGATGGCACCTTGGGAAGATGGAGTCAGCGACAGAAAATTTTATTAAATTTCTATGAGGGCTACTATTTGACGTCCTAACTTTCGAGTTAAACGACGCCCTAAACTTCGTAATGATGAAACTATCCAAATTTACTAATTCGAAAAACTTAGTATCGACAAAATTATCAAAATGTATAATTCGAGAAACTTTGTACCGACGAAACTATCAAAATACTTATTTCGAAAACCTCTCACGGTACGTTTTTCGTTAAAATTCGGTGAACACAAATCAGGATGAATCGAAAAAATCGCCACAAGAGGACCCGGCCGGAAGCTCGTTTCGGCCGGAGGGGGCTCCGGCCGGCCGGCCAGGGCCTCTTGCGGCCGAATTTTTGGATCAAGCCCGCCGGGTGGTCTTCCGTCGGAACTTTCGTATATGCCAAAATTTTAAAATCCTAAACCCTAAATTCTAAACTCTAAAATCATATAACCCTAAACCCTTAAACTCTAAACCCTAAATTCTAAAACTCAAAACCCTTAACCTGAAAATCCTAAACCAGCAAACCCTAAACCCTAAATTCTAAAACGCTAAACCCTTACTTTAGAACCCTAAATTATCAAACCCTAAATCCTAAATTCTGAAATCCTAAACCCTTGATCCTAAAATTCTAAACCATCAAACGCTAAACCCTTAACTCTAGAATCCTAAATAATCAAACCCTAAACCCTAAACCCTTAACCCTAGAACTCTAAATCATAAAATGCTTAACCTTAAACTCTAAACGTTAAACCCTAACTTGAAGAAGGGTGCTTGAGACTGGACAGAAAGCTTCTGAGTATTAAAGCGTTCGTGATTGAAAATTGTGATAACATCTCAGAGACGGAGAGAGTTATAATCGGCGACGTGATGTGGGTGGTTGGGCACATTTTCAACGCCATTAAAGGAGAAGGATGCTTGTGAGAGGAGATCTGCAGAGAAATTAATACGGGAGACATGAAGTTGATGCGATTGTCACCAGCTAAATTCATTGCTGTTTCTATTCCATATAATGGAGTTCGCACAAACTTTTTGTTGATCTGAAACTTTGTTTTTCTCACCATGGAGAGAAGAAATGGAGGAACAAGCTGGAATGTCGATGTTCAAGGCGAATATCCCTCGTTTCGCGAATATTATCTTAGATGAGACAGCTCGTACTAGAAAGCTGGTATTTTATCTGTTATTTTTTTCGGTAATATGTCCTGTTTTTCATTTTCGCCTTCCACCTGTTCGATGAAAGTCCTCAATTAATAACTTTGTATCGAAAAATTTTGTATCGACAAAACTATCAAAATGTATAATTCGGGAAACTTTGTACCGATGAAACTATCAAAATGTATAATTTGGGAAATTTTGTACCGACGAAACTATCAAAATATTTATTTCGAAAACCTCTCACGGTATGTTTTTCCTTACAATTCGGCGATCACAATTCGGGATGGAACGAAAAAATCGGCCGCAAGAGGCCCCGGCCAGCGCACCAGCACCCCAAGCGTACTCTGTCACATCACTCATCGAACCCATGAAGTACTCCCAACCAAGAAGGCGTGATCGATCAGCTGATCTATCCTGGAAAAGGGTACCTCCAAGAAGACAGAAGAGGAATACCCTATACGTAGTCTCGTCCCCCATATGCTTCCCCGGGGAGATCATGTCTCTCTCGTGCATGACACCGTGATCATACAAGGGTGGCCCAACTGTCTCGCCCCTGACCGAGTACTCCAACGCAGCAACAGAGCTAAAGCCAAGCGCCTCCGCTACACCCGCTCTCAAATCAACCAGAGATCGTGGTTTATGAAGCGGTCGTCCAGTCACCGAGACCCGGAGAATGTGGAAGACGTCGTGCAAAGTGATCGTCATCTCTCCCCACGGCATGTGAAAGGTGTTAGTATCCGGCTACCACCTCTCAACAAATGCCTCCAGCAGAGGCTCATCAAAGTGGGTCGACCTGCACCGGCCCAAGTGTAGAAGTCCCGACTCATGCATGATCGGCCAAATGGTCCTCGTCTGGATGTCGAACTCGCTCACAGTGTCCCACTACTTAGGGCGCTTCAGGAACCTGAAGACCTTCAGATCCCTGTAGCCCTCGCCCGACTCCCACAAGTAGTGTGCAATGTGACCCCCGAAGCTCGGGATCACTGTCGGCGTCCTCGGTCCACCCTCGGGAATACCTACAGTAAGTTCCCAGGTACGACTCAAACCCTGCCAGTCCACTCCACTGGCGGCACCCTCCTCCCAGACCCGCGCGAGACGGCTAGGTTTCCCTCCTCTCACGCCGACACTCGCGGAGGCATGTGACGAGCCCGTAGAAGCGAGGTGCGGAGAGCTCGTGTGCAGAGGAGCCATGTGTGGAGAAGTCATGTGCAGAGAAGTCATGTGTCTGTCATCGTACTCAAACCCCGGCGGTGGACCCTCATCCTCGTCATCATCTTTCGGATACGACCTCGCCGAGTACGTAACAGGAGGGTACCAGTCAGGGGAGTCGTAGATTCTCAACTTCTTATTCTTCTTTGCTGCCTCTCCCTCTTTCCGTCGCGAAGCGTTGACCACTCGCTCTTTCATCCGATCTAAAACACCCACTTGTTTTCCTTTCCCTCTCATTTTCTGGATCCCATCGGTTTCTTCCTCTACCGGATCTCGACTGTGCGATTTACCTCCGCCTTTCGTTTTCGCCATATTTGTCACTAAACTGCATTTAAACAATTAAATGTTTCTAATAAAATTCGGATTCTACTCAACTAAGTTCACTTATTATCCCTAATCCAAAACCCTAATTTTCCTAAATATTCACTAACAAAACCCTAATTATTATTCACTAACTAACAAAACCCTAATTATTATTCACTAAAAAACCCTAATTATTCTAAATATTCACTAACATTCTCTAATTACACTAATCATACCCTAAAAATTCTCTAAAACCCTAATCACAATAAACCCTAATTAATTTCATAATTTTAAAAAAAAATTAGGGCCCGGCCGACCGCTCGTTTCGGCCCGGAGGGGCTCCGGCCGGCTGCTGGTTCTGGCCCGAGCTAGCTGCGGCCGGAACTAGCTCGGGCTGGAACCAGCGGCCGGCCGGAGCCCCTCCGGGCCGAAACGAGCGGCCGGCCGGGGCCTTCGAAACGGATTTTTTTTTGATTTCGTACCTTTAACAATCGCTTCCGATCTTCGATTTCTTCTTCGGTTCGACGTTTGAGAGTGTTTGGGAGTGTTTGCTACTATTTGATTGTGTTTGAAATAGTGAATACACACAACTTATATGGATTTCGATTTTACAAAAGGATAATATTATAATTGACTGAAATTAGGGCGTCGTTTAATTCGAAAGTTAGGGCGTCAAATAGGGATTTAGATTTCTATTATTCTTTAATTTTTCATTTTGTTTTTGTTTTAAATTTTAATAATTTCTTCTTAATATAATGCCTTTTTTACCAGTCAAATGAAGACCATGCAGTTCCGTTTGCATTATCATCCATGGTGTTAAAATTTTGATTATAAATTTGGTCAGTTTGCTCGAAATGACGGAAGATGAAAATTATTGATTAAATAATGATCATCAAAATAGTTAAGACTAGATTTAATAATCCGCTTAAAGTTCATACTAAATTTGAGTATTCGATCTTAAAAAAAGGGGTAATGTTATATATAATCCGTATTTTATTTTGCACGGTTCATATTTTATCGTAAATGAATTATTATACCCTTAATGAAAAAATTACAAATTCAGTCCGATTTTACTTTGTGCAGTTCATTTTTACTAACACAGTTCAGTTTTACTTTTTTGCAATCCATTTTTACTTTATGCAGTCCATTTTTATTAATGCAGTTTTTTTATATATAAATATTATGAAAGTTAATAAATAAAAAATGGTTTTATATAAATATTACTTTTCCTTAAAAAATAATTACAAACATTATAAATATAAATAATAAATATATCTTGTGAATATTACAAAAAATAAACTGTAATTTATAAAAATGTACTGCATGAAATAAAAACGGACTATACGAAGTAAACAGACTGTTAGTAGTAAAAACGGGCGGTACGAAATAATTTTTTTAATTAAAAATATTTTGATCTTTATGGACTACACGAAGTAAAAAACGGACTGTATAGAACATTGAGCTAAAAAAAACTAGATACAGTTGCCGCCCAAAGAGAAAACTTTCATTCTTTTAAAAGTGTATTCTAAAAGAAATTAACACCTAAACTCTATAGTTCACTTATGAATTATCGTTTAATTATATAACTTAAGATTTTGTTAATCAATACTTCATAACTATAAAATGCAAAAGTAAAAAATATCATCACTAAAATATTCTTGTAGGAACCTAATTAATCACCTGGGCGCCCACTATAAATATTTCAATGTGCGCATATCTACACATACCAATATATATCAATTTCATACTTGAAAATTACTCTGTGAACTTCAATTTTACTCAGTTTGACCAATTTGGCTACAGTTATCATTTCATTTCAGCCGCACTTAATTAGACAGTAATAAATTAATCAAAGGTAATTTGAAAAAATTTCCAAAAACTTTGAATTTCAAATCTCATTTCTAATTCATATCTCACATCTCTCTTAATTGATTCCTAATTTAAGAAATATTTTCCTCTTCCCAATCTCTTTCTCTCCATTCTCTCATTTTTTCTCCACCTAAAACTCTTCCATCTTCATCGGAAAAAACTCATCCATCTGGGTTTTTGATTATGAATTTTAACTTGTTTATCTGGACTCTTTCCTTCTCCGACTACCACCATCAAACCATTCTCTGATGCAATCAGAAGCTTGGCCAGGGATCAGTTTTTGACGATTTCAATTTTGATTCCTTTTATTTTTATGTTGATTTTTTATATCGTCTTCAAGGGATGTGACATGTTGAAAACCAAATCTAATTTGATCTGAGTTGCTAAAAATCAGAGTTTGATATGAAAATTTAAATTTCTGATCTAAGTATTCTTTCTTTGATATGGTTATTTTATTATATGTTGAGTTAATCGATGCTTTTGATATGATGTTATTATTTTATAGGAGATTTCTAATTTGATTTTGTTTTAAATTTGTTGATTTTTTAGTTGAGACATAGAGATAAGGAGATGGAGGGAGGGAGGGAGGAAGAAATAAAGAAAGTGTAGGGTTTTTTTGATATTATTCTTTGTTGGATTTCGATTGTTACGAGGAGTTTCTATGGTGTTATTTTTTGTTTTATTGTATTTAGTTGTTAGTGTTGGGTGGGTGTTTTTGTAGCTAGAAATCTTTATTTATATTTATATTTTATTGTCTATTTTTAAAGCGGTTTTGAAGTAAAAATGGTTGTATTTTTATAAAGTGGATATAACAATATAATAATTGGTGAATAAAACATACATTACGATGATATAATTAAAGAGTAAAGTAAACCTAACAAAGACATAATAGACATGTACGCCAGACATATCTAGACTCATAAAGTTGGACTCATAATCTCTTCCCTTTCTTGAATAGCGCTAACATATTCAAAAATAACATACACATAATGAACTCATGAAAAAGACATATCAATGACATAACGGATATATAGGTGGATATAACATTTGCATACAGACTAGGTGACATATCAGTGACATAGTAGATTCGTACAGTGATGTACTCGTAAAACGATATAACAATGACAAACGTCCGTACAGTGGACATAACGTTTCAAAATGCATTTCTCTTGTTTGTAACATTTTAAATGGCATCATCGTCATCTTTGGTTACATAGATGACATACACTTTATTGAGACTTCGAAAGAGTTTCTCAAAGCAATCAACTATTTGATTAGCTAGAGAGATCGAGATGAAAATATGGAAGAACAAATCTTACCACTAACTTACAAATTATGCATCTCTCTCTAACATGATTATTCTAATAATATCCCACCAAAAGGTTATAAGGTTATATATACCATGGCTATAAGTGCCTTGATGGTGGTAAGATCACTCTATGTGTATCTATGTCGAGTTTAATCGACCTTCATAAACTCATGAAACTACTTAGTAGTCTGTGAAACCAACTAATAAAGCAATATCACCATTCAAAGACATGATCCTATAGATCATGCATGAAATACATTTTGCATATATCCTCGAGTTGAAAGAGGATTGTGTTAGATTTGATATGTCTCGGTGCATCAATGCATAAATGCGTCACCAACTTATTTGATCAACATGACAACATGAATTTCGAGAAAATGATGAAAAGTAATGTGATGGTTATATACTATTTTTCCCTTCATTGGGTTTTTATCCCATGTGGTTTTCCTAGTAAGGTCTTAATGAGACCTATTCCCATCTAATAGTCATCCAAGGAGAGTGTTATGTAAATATTGATTATGGATGACCATTGATCATATTATATGCATAAACTCTAAAGAGGGGGAATAATATTTTCATGAGTTCAAATCATTGTGAAACAAGTGCGCTCAAGTCATAACTTGACTGATTTATTCACCAATCCTTTTTTTACATCATTTTTTGGAAATTTAGTCTAAAATATCAGAGTTTGACGACGGAATGATCTCAACTGTTATAATGATGAGGGGAGTCAATATGAAGGATTTCAAACAATATCATCATCAGGGGGAGTCGATACGCAATGCACTTTTCCCCCTTAACCATGGTTTTTCCTAGTGGGTTTTCCTGTTAAAGTTTTTAACGAGGCAGTATCAATTAGCGTATTCAAAGAACATGATGCACATTCTTAACCAATGAACATTCAAGGGGGAGTGTTATGAAGAATATATGTGATGAATATCCATTACTCAATGTAATTCAATACCATTCATAGCCCCATTTATATACTCATTCATGTGCTCATTCATGTACATATACATATATGTAATAATACTAGAATCCTATGAGATTGTTCCTCCCCTATAAATAGATGTTCATCTTGTACCAATAAGATATGAATAAGAAAGTTCCCTTTCCCTCTCTTTTGTGTCTCTTCCTTTCCATTGTTCTTTGTAGTTATATCTTCGATATATTAGTTTCTTAACAGATATAACAATATAATAATTGGTGAATAAAACATACATTACGATGATATAATTAAAGAGTAAAGTAAACCTAACAAAGACATAATAGACATGTACGTCAGACATAACTAGACTCATAAAGTTGGACTCATAATCTTCCCTTCCTTGAATAACGCTAACATATTCAAAAATAACATAGACATAATGAACTCATAAAAAAGACATATCAATGACATAACGAATCTATAGGTGGATATAACATTTGCATACAGACTAGATGACATAATAGTGATATAGTAGATTCGTACAGTGATGTACTCGTAAAACGATATAACAATGACACACGTCCGAATAGTGGACATAACGTAGACACAATCGACTCATGAAGCGGGCTTCACGATGATGAACTTAATTTAATCATAAAAAGAATTGTAGTAGTGATGTTCAGGTTATCTAATATAATAAACCCGCGATGAGTGGATAATTGTTCCATATCATTTTGAAATTTTAATGTTGCTTGTAATAAAAAAGCTCGATTTCAAAATTTTCTCAAAAAATTAAAAAAACTATCATTATTGGTCTTGTTGAGCGAAAAAATTAAAATAAACAACTTTTTAAAGTGAAAATTGTGTTTATTATATAAATAGTTAGTCATTTAATTAAAATTATTGCACAATAAAGAAAGAAAAAGAATGTGGCATAAAAAGAGAAAGATAAGGTCTTTGATATTACCGGCATACCAATACTCCCATGTATGAAAAACGATTTGAGTCCCCCGTTTGTGGGTTTGAATATGAGCTGTTAAAATATTTTTTTCCGAAATTGATTTAATTTAAAAACTTTAAATTTTATTTGTCACTGACTTAATTCCAATTAATATTAGGTCATGTTTATTTTTATCTTTCAATTTTGATATTCGGTGTTAGTTTATTCACATATACATATGAATATCTAGATATTAACATTGCACAAATTAATCACTGTAACTTTGCGATATGGAATGACAGATGGATGAAACTAACATCATCCATCATTATTTTTATTGAATTATGATTATCATATTTGGCATCATTTTGATCATGAAGAACAATTTTCAATCATAGAAGGGTCTGTTTGAGCCAGTGAAGAACCATTTTCATTTAGATTTTCAACTCTGTTCAGACAATCCTCCAATTGGACACCGGTTTGTGGTTGTTGATATCAGGAAGGAAACATTTGCAATAAATCGTGAAGATCTGTTCATTAACCACATTTATTGTCTTCAATAGGAAATAGTAAATTGCAAATGGGATTGTAACCATGAAAAAACCAATTGAGACAGTTTTGTTGTCTAGTTTAGGAAAATCATGGATAATTTCTAGCTTTACTACCGAATACTCCAATATAAGGTAAAATCATAACCAAGGAATAATCATGGATAATTTCAAGCTTACTGCCAAATACTCCCATGTAAGGTAAAATCATAAACATGGAATAACCATGAGTAATTTCTAGCTTTTCTGTCGAGTACTCCCATGTAAGGTATTACATATGCTGAACGATTTTGTTATAGTTATTCAATTTTCTCTATTACGATTTGATTTTAGGTTCCTTGATCTAATTTTTTTCGTAATCAATCGTGGCTACTTATTTTGTGATCTGTTTGATTTCTGCTAGTAATGGATTGTTCTATATGAAGAAATCTAGAAATTAATTTGAAGTAAAGAATCCTAACCGTCATATGTATCAAACATTAATTTAATTCAATAATCCATTGTTTATTTCGTTTTTCGTGTTTCATGTTTCTTCATTCATGGAATATGGATAGTTTCTGTGAGTATCATAATTAAATTACTATAATTTGTTAGTAGAAAACGCATATCTTAATTTTTCTATTTTCTTTATTATTTTTGTTCATAGTAATCTACATTGATTACTTCCTGATTTTTTGGATTTATTTTAGCGGGTTTTTTGTAATCGTAGTATTTAATTTAGGAACAATTGTATTTATTTTTCCAGTGCTTTCTTCTTGTATCAAATCATACGCTTATTCGTCGTTGTTGTTCATTATTTATAATCAGAAGCTCTTTTCAATTCCAAGATGTCCAAAAAGATTTTGATGACTTGCCCTTCTGTCATTAATAAAATCAAGAAAACATTTAAATCGGAGTACAACGATCCCGAGGTTGCTGAGGAAGCCCAAAGGAGGTGGTATGCCGATTTAATTCGTGACAAGACACCTAACTGCTCTTCTGGTGAATCGACAAATTGTTTGTACATAATGGAAGATACCTATCCAGTGAATGGTTTTTCAGCTGCGAAAGGGTCTAGCCTTGTGGCCAAAAAACTATTCGTGAATGGTTGAGAAGATAGGATATCTCGCCAATGTCTTGCAGCAAAAATAAGGAAATGGCTAAATTTATTATTATGGATCAATATTTAATCAGCTGGGCTAATGACGTTATTATCATTGATAATCTTATAAACACAGTCAATTTTGATGTGAAATAATTGATACTCACCGAGTTGGAGGCATATTGAGAGGTTTTCCAGGAAAGCTTGCAAGCAATGATTACTTCATTCATATTATCTTAGTCACTTCTGCGTCCAGTTATTATTATATAACCAAATTTTGTCTGAATACTCTAATTATTTCGTCATTGTATAACCCTAATTTTCATCAAATTTTTATCATTCTTCCCGATTACTTATGAAAATATAGATTTATAAAATCATGCCATATTATTCAAACTTTATGAACGATCATCACGAACAAATATTCTATGTCGAACTTTGATATAAGCGTTTGTCAAATTAGCAGGTTGACACTATATTCCGGGCTAGATGATGTGGGCTCTAAGCCCACTAAGTATATGAGATTGGGAGGATTTAGGTCTATTCGATATATTTACATTTTAATTAAAGTAAAGTGACGAGAATTATAAAAAATAATAATATAAAATATCTATTTTCAAGCTACTTCTGGGCTAAGCATTCTCTTATCTATAAATAGGGCACTGCCCTCTCTCAAAACAGATCTCAGGAGTTAGGACCAACTCTAAATTCCCCCAACTTTCAAAAGCCTCCTTTGATCTCACTCTCCAGTGCACCCTTCCGACAACACTAAGAAAAAATTTCCTCTTCACTCATTCGCATATTCCTCCATCCATGGAAGCTTGCTTCCTCTAAACACTTCTATACCCCTGTCAAGAAACCAGAAACCAATAACTAGTAAGATAACAAAAGCATAATGAGCACTTATACACCAAGAATCCATAGAGATGCTTGAATTTCAGAGCCTAGTGTTTCGAAATTCAACTATTTTTATCGATTTTCTTCTATACAAAAAGAGCTTAGTTATCCGTAAATTTCAATCTAACTTCAATTACTATGTATTAATATTTTTCTTATCTATATATATACTAACATTAACTAACAAACTGACACTTCTTTTGCTGACTAAACATTATATTCACAACATGTTTAATTTGATTATCACTGATGTTCATTACAAGTCATACACGCAGCAACACTTACTATCTTAGCAACCCTGCACATTAATCCCCCCCCCCCCCAACCTAAGATAATACTTACATTGCTTTAGCTTTGATTCTATTATCACCTACAATGGCATCGATTTCAGTGTAAACTAATCATTTATGCTAGTCTTTATTTGTTGGTCTACAACAGCCAAGTCAAATACTATGATTTAGCCACTAGTACACACGAAGATCAAAGTCAACAGTTATAAATCAAACCCGAAATCACAAAACCAGCAATTTACCTCCTCTGAACTCAGATTTCATCCATGTCCGTGTCTACTGATCTCCTCCGGGGGAAGCATAAGCGTCAACCCAGATCCAATCTATCGATTTGCTTATCCTTTTGCAATATTAGGAACTGGTGTTAAGAATAAATCAATCGGAAAATAAAAGTCAGAATCTAGTTTGTAATCTAACCGTCCAATTAAAAAAAGATTAAGATCTGAATTTGAGAAAAAGAGAGAATTAGAGAACTAGAAGGTCGTGAGAGGAAACGATGTACATTTTCTCCTTGTACTTTTCCAATCAACGACGGCTTCCAGAAACGGCTACCGACGAAAAACTACGGGAGAAGAGAAGACCAGCGGCGGCAACGCAGATCCGACGAAGAGTCCATGGTAGTATAACCAACCTCAAACGGAGAGCGAAGATTTTTGTTTTGAGAGGATCTTAAATCAACTTCTGGCGGCTTCCCGCGGTGAGACAGACTGCAGCCGCTAAAAAGAGCGATGAAGAGACGGCAGTTCTGACCCGATAACGGCGATCTACGACAGAGGCAAGGGTTGATCGACCCTGATAATCAACATAAAAAGATGAAGGTAATATTTTAAGAGTTCCTCTTTTGGTTTATGTTGTACATATGCATTTTTTGGACATGGTCAAACTTCTCGATATGGGGAGTGATTATATTCAACCAGTTTCAACCGTATTCAACCATCATAGCTGTCACCAAACATGGAGGGGCAGCTTGGGTATTTCAAAACGTATTTTATTTTTAATTTTAATTTCAGCACTTCCTTCGCCAACGACGTCAATGCCTCTCCACCACCTCGGATTCATCGACGGCTCCTCCTCCACATCTGATTCGTCAACGAACGCCATCACCTTCGATTTGTAGACGTAGGCACATAGCCACCCGAATGAGATCCTCCTCCACCTCTGATTCCTTGGTGATGAAAGTCTCTGGTGATGAAATTAGAAGTGAGATGGAGGAGTTTTGGGACTTCTGATAATGAAATAGGAAGGGAGGATTAAATTTGAAGAAGAGTTGATGAAGGAATCAGAGTGGTAGGAGGAGTAGAGGGTTCTCCGGGTGGATTGCGACGACGGCGATTTCCACCGGGGAAGATGACTGGATAAAGTCCAATTTAGTCCCCAATTTGTTTTACAATTTCAGTCCACAAATTTTTGTGAGTTACTTCTGTAATCTGTGCTTTTTAATTATGTTCTACCGGGGCCCAATAACTTCTTCAATTAACACAAACTAGTCAAGGATAGTTATGAGACGACATAATCGAGTTTAGTGTCTAAGGTTTTAAAAATGAGGGTCTAGAGTTTAGCATTTCGGTTCTTAATTGGGGTTTATGACCGATTATAATATTTGGTTAACCGATTATAATAATTGATTATAACCGGTTATAACTACTATTTTATAATTTATTGATTATAACGGGTTAAAACTACTATTTACAACTTACGATTATAACCAATTATATATAACTACTATTAATAACTTATTGATTATAATCGGTTATATTAACTAATTACAACTAATTAATAATAGATAGGGAATATGGTCATTTTGCCCTTGTACTTTTCCCAATCAGCATTTGGCCCCCGCCCCAGTACTATTCTATTTTCCATTTACGCCCCTGCACTATGCTCACTTCACCATCTATTGGATGTAAATGAAATGATTTTTCATTTCCTTCCTTTCCCGCCAAATTCTACGACACCTCACCATTAAGTGAAACGGTGCGCTCAAGCTTCAGCAAGGATAAGAAGGAAACGTCACCGTTCCAATCATCTTCTCCAGCTCATCGTCCTTTTCCTTTCTCTGCTCACCTCTGCTCACCTCTGCTCACTTCTGATAATTTCTGTTAGAGCTCTAACGCTCCTGGCCAGCTAATGAGCTGTGCAACTTGTCGTCTTCCAATTCCATAACTTGTATATGAACCAATGATTCAATCAATGAAAAAGGTGAGCTGAATTTCTTTAATTCCAACCAAATTAACATGGTATCAGAGCGGAATTGAAAACGCCATGGCTGCAGCAGAATACCCTCTAGCTGATCCTTACTACCTTCATGGTAGTGAGCAGCCTGGCCAATCCCTCGTTACAGAAAAACTCACCACGAGTAATTACACTGACTGGAGTAGAGCGATACACAATGCTCTTGGAGCAAAGAACAAGATTGGCTTTATTGACGGAAGCATTGGAGAACCAGAGGTTGTAGATGCAATGTTCTGGCCCTGGACTCGATGCAACATCATGGTGTTAAGCTGGCTACAGCAGTCAGTCGAGCCAGGCATCAGAAAGACAATAATGGGACTAAAGAGTGCTCAAGATGCCTGGGAGAGCCTCAAAGCACGCTATGGACAAGGGGATGTCATCAGGATTGCAGAAATCCTTGAGCAACTTTCAAATTTGAAGCAAGGTAACCAGACTGTAACTGAGTACTATGGTTCAATCATCACCCTTAGGGATGAACTCAGAAACTATCAACCTCTTTTTAACTGTGAATGCACTGCCACAAGTCACCTCGATTGCTTGGCAATGAGGAAGGTCTATGTCTATGAAGACACCAACAATGTAATTCATTTTTTGAGAGGCCTAAATGAAAACTTTGCTGGTCCTCGCACTCAAGTGCTTTTTGGTGATGAACTCCCTAACATTGATAAGGTGGTTCAACGTATGATACAACATGAGAGGCAGCTGTATGGAACACAGTTCAAGGCTACTAACGAGCCTGTGACACTCCTCTCCCCATCCGCAAGCATCAACTATGCAGGACAGCAAGGAAATTTTCGTCCAATGCCTCATAAGGGAAGAGTGCTGTTTTGCACATTCTGCAAAATGCAAAACCACACAGTGGACAGATGCTTCTTCAAAATTGGCTTCCCTCCAGGAGTCACCCCCAGACCTATGCCTCAACCAGGAGCAAGGGGACCAACAAACAACAGGCCTTCTTTCACTCCAAATCATGGAGCCTACAAACCACAGATACATGCAGCAGCACAATCCAGTGAAGGAGGTGCTATCCAACTCACGCAAGACCAGTTCTCTCAACTCATGAATGCCATGAAGCTCAAAGATGGAGCAGGAGCTAGCACTTCCAGTCCTCAAACATCAGGTGCTCATAAGCCAACCACACTGATGTATTCAATAGGCAAGTTATGTGGTAATACTTTTATGCCTTCCACACCAGATGAGGTTGTTTGGATTGTAGACACAGGTGCATCAGACCATGTTGTGAGCTCACTCGCACTGATGACATCAAGCAAGCAAATAGATGCCTTGATGATCACATTACCTACTAGACAGCAAGTGCAAGCAACTCATGCTGGAACAGTGTCAATAAATGACAGTTTGTCACTCCAGAATGTCCTATATGTTCTTGATTTTGCTTTCAATTTGATCTCAGTAAGGGCTCACAGCTCAACAACCCCTGAGGCTAACTTTCTCTTCCACGCATTGTGTATTGCAGGACCTGTCGAGGAACACAACAATTGGTTTAGCTGAACTGCACAAAGGACTATACAAGCTGATAGCCTGCAAACCAGTTAGTCACATCGCCTCCACTCAAAGAAATAAGCCTTTTGATTTATGGCACTTTCGTCTAGGACATGTTTCACATCATAGAACTCCTTTTCTTAAGCAGCTCAATCCTAGGATAGAGACTTTCCCTCTAGCTCCCTGTGATGTCTGCCATTTTGCTTGACAGAAGCGTTTATCATTTCCTCAAAGTCTTTCCAGTACTAAAGTTCCTTTTGAGTTAATTCATGCTGACATTTGGGGACCAAATGCTTATCCCTCACATGATGGGTATCTTTACTTCCTCACTATTGTTGATGATTACACTCGCATGACCTGGATCATGATGCTTAAGTTAAAATCAGAAGCTAGACCCTCACTACAAAATTTCTGTTCCCACGTCTTAAACCAATACAAAACTAGTGTTCAGCGGATTCGCACTGATCAGGGGAAGGAATTCTCCATGCCTCTTTTCTATCACGAAAAGGGAATCTCCCATGAAATGTCATGTGTTGAAACTCCCCAACAAAACAGCAAAGTCGAAAGAAAACACCAACAAATCCTAAACATTGCCAGAGCCCTCAAGTTTCAAGCCAATTTGCCCATAACTTTCTGGTCTGATTGTGTCAAACATTCTGTCTTTCTTATGAATCAAATTCCTACCCCTGTCCTGAACAATAAGACACCTTATGAAGTTCTACACAACATAAAGCCTAAACTAGAAGAGCTGAGAGTTTTTGGTAGCCTGTGCTATGCCAAAGACTCTTGCAGGACATAGAACCAAATTCCATAAGCGAGCCAGAAAGGGAGTGTTCATAGGATTCACACCTGGAATCAAGGGATACAAGATCTATGACTTAGACTCACATCAAACTTTTGTCTCTAGAGATGTGCATTTCTACGAAAACACCTTCCCCTTCCATGAACATAACCAGCCTACCCCTGATGTAACACCTTCTGTTGATGTGCATTTCAATGATCCAATTGATGACATAAACCCTACTAACCCTTCTGCACCTCCTACGATCCCCCCTGAGGCAGAACCAACACTTCCTAATGAGCATGACCATTCCCCTAGCAGTGATAGTGACGAAGAACCAGCCATCCAACCCACTCAATCTTCCCCACAAAACAGAAAAAGCACCAGATCCCACAAACCACCATCCTACCTGCAGGACTATCACTGTCAACTCCTTGTGCAGCAAGGCAACGCCAACTGGGATGCTCCAAAGGTATGTCCTAATCTGCATAATGCTGGAAGGGTGGTTCACCCTCTCAGTACAGTGCTTTCTTATGATGACTTAAGCCATAACCATAAGCATTTTGTTTTGAGCATAACTTCTGAAAAAGAGCCTAGATCTTATGCAGAAGCAGTTAAGGATCCCAGATGGAATGCAACCATGAATCAAGAAACTCAGGCCCTTGAAGCCAACAGGACTTGGGAAGTTGTTGACCTACCTGTAGGCATGAAGGAAATTGGCAGTAAATGGGTCTACAGAATCAAATACAAGTCAGATGGCTCAATTGAAAGATTCAAGGCCAGAACTGTGGCAAAGGGTTACACTCAGGAGGAGGGTATTGACTACCAAGAGACCTTCTCCCCAGTGGTGAAAATGACTACAATTCGAACCTTTCTGGCTCTTGCTGCTTCCAGGGACTGGTATGTGCATCAATTGGACGTAAACAATGCTTTTCTACACGGTGACCTACACGAGGAAGTCTACATGAAACCTCCTCACGGTCTGAAAGTCGATGGTTCATTCAAAAGACCAGTCTGCAAACTGCTCAAATCACTATATGGACTCAAGCAAGCTTCCAGACAATGGTACTGTAAGCTCTCTGATAAATTGCAAGAAATAGGATACACACAAAGCAAAGTTGATCACTCACTCTTCTTGAAAAACACTGGTATGTCATTTACAGCAGTTTTAGTCTACGTTGATGATCTGATAGTTGGAGGAAATGATTTTTCTGAGATTTCGATGCTCAAGGAAGCACTGCACAATGCATTCAAATTAAAGACCTAGGAGAGTTGAAATACTTCCTAGGACTTGAAGTCGCAAGAGATGTTACAGGAATCCATCTATCACAAAGAAAATACATACTGGAGCTCTTGGAAGAAACAGAAATGCTGGAAAGCAAACCAGTAGCTACACCAATGGATTACAAAACACACCTCTCCTCAATAGGTGATGATGATTTTGGCGACCCTGAGCTATACAGAAGAATAGTAGGAAAATTGATTTATTTGAATAACACAAGACCAGATATAAGCTTTGCTACGCAACAAGTAAGCCAATTCATGGCCAAGCCTTTGAATGTTCATTACAAAGCTGTTACAAGAATTTTGAGGTATTTGAAGGGAGTCCCTGTTACTGGAATTCTTCTGTCTTCCACTTCAAGCCTTCAATTGCAAGCCTACAGCGACTCAGATTGGGCAGCTTGTCCAGACACTAGAAGATCAGTGACTGGATACTGTGTGTTTCTAGGGAATTCACTTATCTCCTGGAAAAGCAAGAAACAGACCACAATATCAAGGAGTTCATGTGAGGCAGAGTATCATGCCCTTGCTCATACAGCCAGTGAACTCCAATGGCTGCTCTATCTGCTGGCGTAAATTTCAAGCACAACACCACCAACCTGCAACCATCTTCTGCGATAATCAGTCTGCAATTCATGTTGCAGAGAATGCTGTCTTTCATGAAAGAACAAAGCACATCGAATTGGATTGCCATTTCGTCAGAGAAAAGGTTCAGTCCAGAACCGTGAAGCTCGTTCATGTTTCAACCAATCATCAAGTGGCAGATGTGCTGACGAAGGCCCTCTCTCTATCTCCATTCATCTACCTAAGCTCCAAGCTTGGTTTGCACAATCTGTGCCCACCAGCTTGAGGGGGGGGGGGGGTATTGGATGTAAATGAAATGATTTTTCATTTCCTTCCTTTCCCGCCAAATTCTACGACACCTCACCATTAAGTGAAACGGTGCGCTCAAGCTTCAGCAAGGATAAGAAGGAAACGTCACCGTTCCAATCATCTTCTCCAGCTCATCGTCCTTTTCCTTTCTCTACTCACCTCTGCTCACCTCTGCTCACTTCTGATCATTTCTGTTAGAGCTCTAACGCTCCTGGCCAGCTAATGAGCTATGCAACTTGTCGTCTTCCAATTCCATAACTTGTATATGAACCAATGATTCAATCAATGAAAAAGGTGAGCTGAATTTCTGTAATTCCAACCAAATTAACACCATCCGTCCCCTTCCATTATGGGTTTCGTTCGTAAGCCATTAAAATGGCATGATTAGACATGACACGAAGGCTTTATTTGTCACGATAATGCCACATCAGCGAAGTGTTGTTTTTTAGAAACGAATGGAAGGGGGTAATATTTTCCAATGTGGCCCAAAACCCTTTGTACGTATTCCCTTTCCCATGATAGAACCCTCCCCCTAGCTTCTCACATCCGATGGTGATTTCCTTATATGTATATCATCACCAATTTCGTCCTTCACTACCGGCGACCTTGAATTGTGGTCGTGGGCCCGTCTCCGAAACCCCCACCCCTACTTTCCCCTAAGCACCCCTTAATCGAGAAACCCTAATTTCCGGTTTGTCTTCAGTTGTCTACCGGAATAGTGAAACCGAGTGTTATTGTTGTAGATTTGCTGTAGACAGACGATAGTAGAGCGGAGGCTATATCAAGCAGGTATAAGTAGTAAACTCAATAGTGTGAAGTTTATTTATTTTGAAAGGAGATGTTGTCAAAACAGTAGCCTTATAATAAGACTTATTTCTTTTCTTCTTGATCCAAAATAAGACAAGAAGAAGCGGCTTTGTTAAAGTAGTCAACAGAGAATTGTATCTTCGTTCGAAACCGAAGCACACAATACATAGCTAAAAATCGAGTGTTTGGCGAGTCGATGACAATATGAGACGCGAGAAAAATGAAGATATGTTTGACGAGAATGACTCGGACTTTGATGATAACGAGTTCGATAATGAGTCCGAAAGACAATGATTTTGAACTTGATTCTTGGACTAGTGAAGAAGAAGGAGAAGATTTTTAAGCGATTAGAAAGAAAGTGCAAACAGCCAAAGAAAATTTAAAGGGGTTGTTTTGTTGGCTAACCATAATGATGATGCATATGAAAGTGATAGATTTGATTCAGATGATAATAGATACTACGATGAGGTGGACGCCAAGGGTGAATGTAGAAGGAGGAAGATCCCATTTGTAAGGTACAAAAGAAATACTGACAAGCCTTATTTTGAGACTATCACAACGCTTTCAAGCATGAAGGAGATAAGAAAAGCCATTGAAAACATGCTATTAAATAGAGAAATCACTTAAATTGGGTGAAAAATGATCCTACGCTTTCAAGCATGAGTTGACGGTACGGGATAAGAAGAACCAACGAAGATGAGTCGAGTTGGTCGAGTAATGACTTGCAAGACATGCAAACAGGATGGACACAACTCGAGGGCATCTGAATCCCGATAGAAGAATCAGGTTTGTTTTTCCTTAGAAATTTCATATTATGTTGTAATTTTAACGTGGAAACGACCAAATGTGAATCAGGAAGGAATCGTCATTACTATTGGGCTGCATTACTTGTGTTCTCTATTTACAGGTCATGAAGCCCAAAACCAAGCCCATACGAATGATGCTGATGCTGGCCCAAACTAGAATCAAGAGAGGACGCAAGGAGCTGCCGCTGCTGCAACTCTCTTGACCTAGCCGCGACTGAGATGAGAAAGGAAAGAGGGATTCTTCCTCGAAGCTTCCTCTGGCGTGGTTCATCAGCAAGGGCATCGTCTCGTAAACTATAAAAGCGAGCCGCAACTTGCCTTCATCCTTGCGCTTTTCACCTTTGAGAAGACGTGGGCTGGGATGGCAAATGCAGAGGGGCCTTTGTATAGGATTGCCGAGCTTCAACAATCGTCAACCTGATCGGAGAGTCGAGGACTACGGTGGACTGCAGCAGGAGGGTGCACCTGCGATCGGAGGTTTTGATTGGAGGTTGAAGACTTCAAGTGTTTAGGTCATAAAGTCGCCGGGTTTCATTTTATCGTTTTGTTTTTAGTTCTTGCTACTGGTTCTATTTCTGCATTTTACCTTTGGTTCAGTAGCTAGTTAGAGTCTTGGGTTTTGATTAAGTTTGTTGTGTAACTTGCTCATCTGTGTCAAACTTAATCACACTTTTGATTCATCTTGTGTTTAATCCAAGTTGTCCTACTATATCGTTAGAATTGCATAATAAGATTATACATTGATTGATCTAGAATTCTGACAGTAGTTCTTAGCTTGTAATCAGCTTGTAATCTATGTTGCTGGTACTGTTATTCCTATCACGCTACGATTGTGTTCAATTGCCTTTCCTCAGGAACAGTGATTCATTCTTTATTAACTTAAAGAGTTACAGAAACGTTTAGTTTGTTTAATAGCTTAAGTAACTGTGTTAGGTTGAGATATTACTGCTCCTACAATTACTTGGCTTCACTATTAGGTTGAGTTTTATTGGAATATATTTCAGCCACTGCTCGTAATTTCATAAAGCAATCTTACTTTGCAGACTTCTAGTTACAGTTGATCGCGGCAGACGGATCAGATTACAACAATTTGTGTCAAAATAGAGTTAAAACTACAACATTAGCAAGCTTAACACATGAACCTCTAGTTCCATTAATTAAACGAGATTGTGCAAGATCTTGAAACAAACAGTTACAGGCTAAGTGCAATCCTTCTCGACCGAAACACCTCGGCGCAAGCAGAATACATGTTAAGTTACCGATTTATACCTACCAACTCAGCCAAAACACTCGCTTGTTTCCTACAGCCATACTTTGTGGAGATAGCCTCAGCTACGCTATGGTCTGTTTTCCGAAGCAAAAGTTTCACTCGATTTTTCTATTACTGTGGTGGATTGAAGATTCTACCAAATAATTGTCGATTTAGGGGTTTTTGATTTGTGGGATTTTAGTGGATAGAAGTTTGGGGGGGGGGGGGAGGGAGGGAGTTCGGGGATGGGCCGATGACGACGAGAAGGCCGGCGGCGTCGGATGTGAGAAAAGTTGGGAGTCGAGACGAGAAGAGTCAAGAAAGAAGGAAATGATGACCATGAGAAGGTCGGCTGTGTCAGATGTGAGAAAGATTGGGGTCAAGAAGAGAAGAGTCAAAAAAGAAGGAAATAATGTATGCAAATTAGGTGGACCAGCGTTCAATGTTACAATTGCTCAAAATATGGGCATCATGCCTGAGAGTGTTGGAGTCCGCCTAAGGAAGTTGAAGAAACGGTGAACAAAATCGAAAAAGAGATTGTAAATGGCAAGGCGCTGCTATCCTACTAGGGTGAAAAAGGCGCAGTGATAACATGTGGTACCTCGACAATGCAGCAAGCAACCACATGTGCGGGAAGAAGAACATGTTCGTGGAGATAGACGACAGAGTAAATGGAAACTTAGTATTTGAAGACTCGTCGAAAGGTTAAATAATCAAAGGAAGAGGTACGATTCTAATTCGTTCAAAACATGGTTCTCACCAGTTTATTAATGATGTCTACTATGTTCCAAAAATCACATGCAATATATTGAGTCTCGGACAATTGCTACAGAACAAGTATGAAGTTCCTATGGTGGATCGACAATTGGAGCTACATAATGATAAGGAGTTGATTGCTAGAGTAGCAATGTCGAAGAACAGAATGTTCCCCTTGATCATCCAACTAGACATGGTGAAATGCTTGAAAACTTGTGTGAAGGAAGATAACTGGATATGGGATCTGAGATCTAGACATCTAAATTTTGGATGGCTAAAGTTACTAGGCCAGAAGAACATGGTGCATGGCTTATCGATCATCAATCACCCAGATCAACTTTGTGAAGGATGTCTTGCTGGAAAGCAATTCCAGACAAGTTTCCCTAAGGAATCGCAATCAAGAGCAAAAGCACCACTCGAGCTAGTCCACACTGATCTTTATGGACCAATATTTCCTACTATTTATTGATGACTATAGCCGGAAGAAGTGGGTTTATTTTTTGAAGGAAAATCTGAAACATTTAGAGCATTCAAAAAGTTTAAGGTGCTTGTAGAGAACGAGAGTGGCTGCTACATCAAAGCTCTAAGATTAGATAGAGATGGAGAATACATGTCTGGATACTTTAGAAGATTTTGTGAAGAACATGGAATCAGGCACTTCCTATATGTCCCCAGATCTCTCCTCAACAAAATGGCATTGTAGAGAGAAAGAACGAGACGGAACTCAACATGGTGCAAAACATGTTGAAGAGCAAGAATCTATCAAAGGAGCTATGGGCTGAAGCTGTTGAACAGGTCACCAACAAGGAGCATTTGAATCAAACACCTCCAGAAGTATGGAGAGGACGGAAGCCAAATGTCTCTCACTTACGAGTTTTTGGAAGTGTGGGACATGTGCATGTACCAGATGAACGAAGAACGAAGTTGGATGACAAAAGCAATAAGTTTTTGTTCGTGGGCTATTTAGAGCACTCGAAGGGATATAAATGCTCGACCCCCTACCAGAAAAGGTGATCATTAGCAGAGACGTAACTATCGATGAAGATGCAATATGAGACTAGAATGTGGTATTCTTATGACTCACTATTCATTTTTCTTTAATAAACCATTCTTTTTCATTCATCTCCTCAATCAGGAGTGTATTAGAGTGTGTTTGGATAGGTGTATGTATTTACATTTTGAATTTCAGAGAATTGAAATGTATGAACTTGAAATTCTTTTTAAATTGAAATCATGTGTTTGGATGTTAAGTTATTTTATGTATATTTCAAATACAATACACATAATCTTTCATCAAAACAATACATAATTATATAAAATAGCAAAGCTCTCACATCACCAATAGAGGTGATAGGCGACAGAGCTAGCTAACACCCGACAGATGAGGTTGTCGGTGGAGGTGGCTGGCGATGGTGATCGATAGCCGGCAAAAGAGGTGCACGCCCGACGACAGAGGTGATTCTTGGTCGGTGGATCCAACGAAAGTGGATAGCTATAGTGCCTGAAGGCCGACGATGATGGTGGCCGGCGACGGAGGTTGTAATGGATGGCGATGGAGGTGGTTGAAAATGGTGGTGGACGACTGACGGCAGAGGTGACTCATGGGTGATGGTGAAGATGGTCGGTGCCTGACATATGGCAGTGGAGGTGGTTGGGATGTTAGCATACGACCGGCAGTGGAGGTGATTGTTTGCTGGCGAATGGTGGTGGAATTGGATGGCGATGGTGGCCTAGAACGGAGGTCATCAACGGATGGCGCTGGAGGAGGCTAGCGATAGTGGTTGACGACCGACAGCGAAGTTTGTCGGTGGATACCGTATGTGGCGGTTTCCAATCATTGCCAACCGCTTGTCACCTCTTTATTCTTGTATAAGAAAAAAGCGTTGGAAAATCGATGGAAATTTTTATGGTGGCAGTAAAAAATTGCCATCAAACTTTTCGGTGATTAGAAAAAACTCGCCGAAAAATTTCGGTTAACAAAAGTTACCGGAATTTCGGATCCAATCTCTGCATTAGTTTGTTAATTTCAAATCGACCCAAATGCAAAGGATTTGAGCCTTACATTTCATTTTAAATCAAATATAAAATACATGTTTCATCTATACACTATTATTGTTGTCTTGAACAAGACCTTCCTTCTTTTCACACTATTACCGATAAGAAAAGAATGAAAAAAAATTGCATTAAATTGTCAACTGATCCTATGGGAAATAGGATTGACTACGAATTCAAGGCATAGCACATAATTTCATAAAATTGTATGCTTTTCCCGCCTCTTTTTGCTAAGCCCTTTTTCCTCGATTCACGGAAACAAAATATAAGACTGGTGCCAAATAGTTCATCAAGGAAGAAAGAACCATCGAGCCTAAATTCTATATTAATTCAAATTAACTCATATGCTCCCGTTTTTAATAAGATTTATGCTAAAAACATACAAATATTGTAATGGGCTTTTCCGTAATATTTAAAATATAAAATGTAAACACACCTATACAAACTCACCCTTAGAGTTTTGTACAAGGTGGACGACAAACCCCTAAAAGAGTAAAAGTAATCCAAGAAGTATTTTACACCTATATTTCGAATCATAAAATTGTTAATCGGACAATCTAAATTGATGCCAGCAAATGAAATCCAAAATTGCTTTTCAAGGAAAAAAACAAGAAATCCAAATCTGTACAAGGAGGACATTGAAGAAATGAAATGATGTCAGCAAAGGCAAGCTTTTGTGTTCAGAACATAATGTCCCCTGCACCAAATCCCACCTAGTGTCCTACTCCAAATCCCTTTTCACAAATATGGGTCGCTATTCCTCTCTCTTGGTTCTGTCATCGTATTTAAACTTACCTTTGCTGACATATCATTCATCATAATCTACTCTAGCATATATGTTTGATCATATCTGTGAAAAAAACAGTAGCGCTTTGCACAGTTATGGTCCAAAAAGGGGTATCTAGCTACCTCCTGTAGTTATTCCAAATCCAACCTCGTTTCCCATCCCTCCTCAGTCCTCTCTTTCCCTACTGTGATATTGGTGAACAAAAGAGTGTGAAAGAGAGAAACAAAGAAGAAGAAGAAGTAGAAGATGGAGTTTCCAAGAGAGGAGGATATTGTCCAGCCACTCAAGTTCTTCAAGATTATACGTAGAGAATCCCTGAAAGATAAGAAACTAGTAAGTTCAGATATTCTGACTTGTTTTATGCTTTTTTTCTCCTTTCTTTATTTTCCCTTAATATGTTTCATGGATCATATAAGCAGATGATTCCTAGGGAGTTTGTGAGACAATGTGGAAGGGACCTTAAAGGCAAAGCAACCCTTTTGGCCCCCGACGGTTTGAGATGGGATATGAAGATTGTCAAAGATGATGGTGATGATAGGAACCTCAAGTTTTGGTTCAAGAATGGGTGGCAAGCTTTTGCTGAGTACTACTCCTTGTCCCATGGAGAGTTCATATCTTTTCAGTACAATGGTGGAAGAAACACCAGCTCGCTTGAGTTCTCTATCACCATATTTGATGAGAAGGCAGAGAAAGAGAGAGACTATCCATCAATGGAGTGAGTATTTCTTCTCTGCTAGTGATGTTGCAGCTGCTACTGCTGTATTGTGTCTGTTCAAGTGCTCTTGTTTTAGACATGAATAGGAGAAACCAAGACTCCTCATCTGTTTCGAGTAGCAAGAAATCGATTAGGGTTCTTAACCGTTTCTGTTAGATGAGATGAGATGTTTTGCATTTCTGCAAGTTGTTGTAAGCTAAGTTCAAGACTTCAAATGCAATGTTAATTGATGTTTGTAATGAAAAGGTTGGTTCAGAAAATTAGCAATGAGAGAAGAGCCAGCCTACACACATACACTTCATTAAACAATGATGGCATTCGTCTGAGGTCGAGCTAATTTCGGGATGTGGCTTTTGGAGCGTCGTCTGGGGTTGTTGATTATGGTTTTTGTTTTGGGTTTTCTGATGATGATGATGTTCATTTTAATAGAGTTCTATGGTTTTAATGTGTTGGATCTCCTGGGTGTTCTTTGACGCTGGTTTCTTGGTGCAAGTTGTTTATCAACGAGATGTTGGGGAAGGGATTTAGTTCTTCAAATGTTTTTGTTTGTGTCATGGTTGCCCGATTTAAAATTTTTTGTATATATTTTGATTTAAAATTTTGAATCAATTGTATATTAATTTTTAATATTCAATAAATATTTTTTGAATGGAATGAAATTTAAATTAAATACATAAAATGGGTGTTATTGGATTCGAAAAATTATAATGAACAATATTTGTGAAGAGAATAATATATTTTGAGTAATTAAAAAAATATTATGAAAGAATAATAAATAAAAGGGAAAAAAATTGGTGAAAGATGAGTGAGGTGAGATATGATTGGTGGGATGAAACAAAAAATTCATAAAAATCCATAAAAACACCACATGTTAGATAGTATTAATTGAATTGTTATATATTTTGAATATAGAAATATAAAAAAATTTGATTGACATGGGACATATTTAATATTTTTTATTGGTTCTATGTTTTTCTCCATCCCATCAATCATATATCACCTTTCATAATAAACAAATTTTTAATTTATTCTCTAATCTCTCACCAAATTATTTTCCCCTCTAATAGTTTTTCTTCCACAACATTGTTTAGACTACTCAAAATAAATTATTCTCTTCACAAATATTGTTCATAATAATTTTTCGATTCTAGTAACATCCATTTTCATATATTTAATTTCAATTTCACTCTATTTACAAAAATATTCATCAAATATTAACTAATATGCGGTTGATTCAAAACCTCAAATTGTTATAAAATCTATAAAATTATTAAATTGATCTGATGTATGATTCAAATAACATAATAAGTGGTCTTAAAATCGTTCAATCCTTCATTCAATATTTTATAAACGGGCCAATTAAGATTCTGTTTTCGTAAGTTAATCGAATTACGCATCATTAACTCTTGAGCAAATCGGCATTGAGTCGGTTTGAATTGGGCAAATCCTTACAAACCTACGGATAGTTCATATGATATGAAATTCATTCAAGATTCTTTTAATGGGCCAATTGAGGTATTATTTTTTGTAAGCTAATAAGGTTATGATCATTTCTTTATAAAAAAAATTAAGGTTACGATCATTATGTCTTGACCAATTCAAAACACTGATTGGGTTGATTCAGTTTGAATTGGACATATTCATCAAATATAAGCTCATATAACATAATCTTACATTTAAGGTTCTTTTAATGGGTTAATTGAGGCTGACGGGCCAATGATTAATCCTGATATATATTCTCTTCAAAATGGGCTCGGGTGAACATACATACATGAATATTCACATCCATCAGATATAAGTGACTGAGTGAGAGTTTGGGTATATATTTATTCATCATTTAAATGTCAATTTAACAATCAAAATTATTACAATTATATCATCATATGTACATGCTTATATATAATAATATAATTAATATAATAAATTGTAACAATACACAACATTAATTAACATACTTTTACTTTTAATCAGAGATCTAGACTCAATCAACAGGTTATAAATAATGGCACAAAGACATATTAGTAAAAATTATACTATTAGGTGAAAATATATAGTTCAAAACTATTTTGAAGTTGAATATACCAAATATAAAACCATTTTAAATTTATTCAACTTTTATCATATTGAGATCCTGACAAATTTATAAGCTAGTGTAGCTGGTACCATAATAATGCACAAGCTACTCATTTCATAGGATTCTATCTAAAAACATATTAAATAGGATATTGTAGAATATCTTTGTTTTAAAAATTTCAAACAAACAACGTTTAAATTCATTAAATTTTCGACCAACCGGCGATCTAGTACTATCATTTATAAATAAATAAAAAATAATGGCATTCGTCTTTTGACAGACTTCAACATTCCAATTTCCACCAAAACTCTTTTAAGTTTAACAACTGAACCAATAAATAAACAACAACATTGGCAGCCCTTTTCACAATACAAATCATAGCTTCCCAATCCCAAGTGCTAAAGAATCCAAAAGTATCAATCCATCACCCAAATTGGACAAGCATCCCCCCTTTCCTTTCCATTCCTTGTCCCATTCTTTCTGGTTTGTATTTTTTTTTTTTTGCCAAGTCTGAACTACTGTCTTCAACTCACCAAACTAATAATAATTACACGCATTGAAGCTTCTGTAGAATTAGATATTCACAGGCTGAACCAGCACTTTTCTTTCTTTCTAACAAGTGTGGCTGCAGTGGATGACCAATGCCTCAGCTTACCTAGGAAGATCTTGAAGCCGGAAGGCATCAGTCCGTGTGTTGTAACAAGAACGAGAAGCCTGAGTTTTCACGGATCAGAGGTGGAGGTTCAATATCAGCAACTTCTACTTGCTCAATTGACTTGGAGATGTCGTCTACAGTAAATGGTATGCTGCATTTTGTAGTAACAACAAAGGGAAGAGGGTCTCTTTTGTTTAGTTTTCCTTTCATTCTGCAAGAGAGAGAGCTCTACACAAAAATGTATAATATATTTTCTTACCTTGAATCGTCATCCAATAAGAACGAGCTGCTTACAGCATTGTTCGTATCCTCTGTCATCATTATTCTCATGTTGGAAATGACCTGAAATTCGGAAGAAATCCATTAAGCATACTGAACAGTAGCATTACAGTAGCACGAGTAGAAATTGACGACTTACCTCCGACGACACACTATGTGTCCCGTATTTGTCATCCCAGTACATGGTACTGATTCTGTATAATTGTTGTATGCTTAAAACCTGAAGACGCCACAAGAAAGAGGATAAAGGAAAGGACAAGGGGCCAAAAACCGATTTCGAATGCTGAAATGTATTATCCAATGATACTCACTGGACAAAGATCTGTGGTTATTTCTTTCAAGTTCTTTTTTGGCTTTTGATGTATCACCTGAATGGAACCAAAGACAAGTAAGCAAACCAAGATTAAGGAGAACATTGCAGATAACAAGATGAGATCTTTGAGTACCAAAAAGCCAACGGCTTGTCTTATGTGTTTCAGTTCCTCCCATGCTGGGCCTACAAACTGGAACGGATGAAAAGTTGAAGGTGGTCAATGGTTTTCCAAAGAGAGTAAAAGTGAGTAACAAGATACCAACTATTCTTACCTCGTCAGTTGCATCATGGCACCACTGTTCCAATTCAGCCAACCCTGTCTTTACATACTCTCCATTGCTAAATGAGCAACACTCTCGACGCAACAGAAGACTGATCAAGATCAAAAGTTTAGCTGTTAAATAGTTACCTGTTTAGGATACATGAAAAGTCTAAAGATGAGAGTTACCTGTTAAATAACTGAACGTTGATGAATGAGAATATCTGGGTGATTACCTTCCGTACTAGGAACGGAGGTACCTGTAGTAGGAACACCACATTCAAGAACTTATACTACCTAAACAGTAGTAGTAGTAGTAGTAGTAGAAGAAGAAGAAGAAGAAGAAGAAGAAGAAGAAGAAAAACCGATTCTTATCAACGTTCTCAGAAGTTCCAACTCACATAGTTGGCTCGCATTGTTTTCAAGCAATTGTCCAGGCATTTCACTATGCTTTGCCAATGAGCTACGAGAGCTTGTTGAGCCATGGCATTAGCTTGAGAACGTCCCTTGGCTAAGCCAGCCCTTGATGTCCGTGGTGCCTGAGTGTAGTAGTAACATTCCAGATATGATTAACAAGAGTACTGAGTGTCTTGGTTCCTTCTTATTAATTTATGTATTGTCTGGTGTACCTACCTGGATGCACAACCCAATCAAGGGTGATATTTCTTTCTTCAAATTGTCTCTTATCATTCCATATATCTTTTCCAAGAAAGCCGTCAACTGCTGTTTGAAAAGCAAAGCAGGATATTTGGCTTCTACTTGTCGCAACTCCTCTAAACCTCCAATCACTCTGCCATTGAGGAATGAGAAGCCAGCACTTTGTGGAGAACCGCGGAATCCCTTAAACATCACGAGTCAAGCAGAAAAGCAACTGGTATTAGAAATGGATCCACATGTGAAGACGGAAGAAATATTAAAAGCTCATGTCCTCCCTCACCTGGGATACTCTCCCAAACAGAGAAGAGGATGTCGATCTTCGCCGTTGTGGAGTTAAGCTAGCAGCACCAGTTGCTTTTAGCGTCCGTTGAAGCAACAACAAGAGCGTTGCCGAATTTGAAAGCCAATAAGACAATACATCGTTGTTATCCTGGGCCTATCAGCGGCAATTGTCGTGATATCAGCATTAAGTAAAAGCAGAGCTATATACATCAACCCTATAAAATATGTATTTTCAGATTTTAAAATTCTACCATATCAGCATATTTAAAAAATAGAACATTCTCAATGATTTTCTCTTTTTAACCAATCACCTTTTAAATTTCTTTTTTCTTCATTTTTTTATTTTAATTTTTTAAATTCTCTCTCATACTCCCATCTTTCTTTTCCCTTTTAATTAGTTTTTCCTTCATAAATTTTTTATAGTTTACTCAAAACATATTGTTCCCTTTACAAATGTTGTTCATTATAATTTTTCGTGTAGAATGACATCAATTTTTTTATATTTCATTTTAAAAAAAAATCATCTAATATCAAAATCAACGGTCAATAATATATACATGATTTAATATCAACTATGTCCAATCAACTTTATTTGTTTTACATATATATGTTTATCGGGTATATGTGTTACATATATATGGTTATCATGTCTATGTGTTATATGTATATGCTTATAAGGTCTAAGTGCTAAATAAACGCTTAACAATATGATACTAGATATATATAAACCAAAGGTTCATCATTTTCATAAACTTACTATTTCTATTTTTAATTATAGGAATGCCCTATCAAAAATTATAACTCATCGAGATCCATTTTCAAACAATAAGGATACATCATATTAGCAATATCAAGCGCATGAAATAAAGTTTATCAAAATTTATATATAATATTTTATCATATATTATAAATATTTGAAAAGTCAAAAGTAACACATCAACTTTTACTACAATATGGTGTTGTCCCACTAAAACTAACGTGTCATTTGGATGAGGTATTTTAGATATGTGGTATTTTAGAACAAAATGATGGGTTATTTGAGAATGTGGTATTTATGTAGTGCAAAGGCTTTGTAGTATAAGAATTATCTTATTTGGCTAATGAGTTATTCAATGTGGTATTTGATAACGGAAATACCACATTCTCGAAATAGTGGGGTATTTCAAATACTTAGGTGGTGGGAAGGTATTTGAAATAACTCAAAAACGAGTTATTTCAAATACCACATCCCAAAATGCCACATATTTTGTTTTGGTTGCCAAAAGAGTTATTCTCATGAGGTATTTGAAATAACTCAAAAGTGAGTTATTTGAAATACTACAGATTTTGTGTTGGATGCCGGTATTTTGACCCAAATAACACAAAACTAGTTATTTCGGCCAAAATACCTCACCCACATATCTCATCCAAACGACTCATAAGTAAATTACAATACATTGTTGTATATACTGTAACATTAAATTAGGTGATTGATTGTAAACACTTATGTTCTCTTAGTTTATTAAAATTGAACCATATAATTAGATTTTGAAAAGATACAAATTATATGTGCCCGGCCAAAATGGATAAGATGCTAGTCAATATGATGAATTTTCATACATGCACATAAATAAATAATTAACAAGGCCAATACTTTTAGAAGGAAACAACGAAATGTATGTTATGCTTGTCCAACACTGCTTGGTTCACCAACTGAGGTTGATGAATTATTACAAGTAGGACACAGGTTTTAGGTGTTACCTCAATTGCTGAGCCAATCGCCTGAATAATGCGGTCAAAAATACTAGTCCTTTCAACTTCAAACGATCTCCACTGAAGAAGACATTTGTATATCAGAGAAGCAACAACAGGTCTGCCGCCAGAGAATCCAAGATCTTGAGATACACATTTGAGTAGCAGGTCTTGTATTTCCTGCAGGCCAAAGCATCAAAGGTAACATAAATAGCAAGCTACAACGACAGCGTAAAATTTTCCAGGAAAATGTAAACCCAGATTCCTTAGAATAGGCATTATTAAGAAAAAAAAGTTACGTGCTGCTTTTCATTAAGAGACTTCTGGGGCTTGTCCTCATTTTCAGCCTCCCGTGTGCCCGGCAAAGCCAGTATTGAATCCTACAAGGGTCAGAAAATCGAGACAACAGTTTCAACCTACTACATATCAACATATAGGAGGGGTGGGTCCGTGGAGAATACATGCCATCAATAAGGCATAAAACACGTACCGGTGTTCTCCTTGCTTCTGAATGTG
Source organism: Linum usitatissimum (assembly GCA_030674075.2). NCBI lineage: Eukaryota > Viridiplantae > Streptophyta > Magnoliopsida > Malpighiales > Linaceae > Linum > Linum usitatissimum. The sequence continues at coordinate 309,639 of JAUJYP020001034.1, read as the reverse complement.
GGATACTTCCATTCTCTGGGGTTCTCTGTAATTAAAAGAAACAATCAGCTCTATCTACATGCATTTTATCTCAGGTATTATCCAAACGAAAGCCATTTTTACTTGAATGATTGTAGTCTTTGGTCTAATAGCCAAAGCTTTTGCAGTTGGTGATATAGCAAGTGCTTGTTGGCGAAGAACTTGATTCTCTGACTCTAAGTTGGATACTTTCTCTTCAAATCTGGCAGTAAGATCAGCACAGCGATTAGATTGATAATCATAACACACCCATCACAACAGGCATAATGTACAGGGTCGACTGAAAAATTTAGGGATCGGACAACTGTCGCAAACCTTTGAGCTGAATCCTGAAGTTGATCCACCTTCTTTTCTGAATCTTGGAGCTTCTTACTAAGCTGTTCACTCCGAGACTGGGCGGCTGTGCATGCTTGTTTGGCCTCTTCTGCTTCTCGTCTTTGAGAGACTAGTAAGGCCTAAGGAAAACAATGTTTCATCAATTTGTGGTTCTTCCTTGAAACTTCTACCTTGGTTGCAAATGTTAATAAAGTAATCAACCCTTTCATTAGTCTTGACATGGAATTAATTATCTCATTATGATTTGATGAAACCAGAGAGATGGATACAATCTAGAAAATGCAAACTGCAAGCAGATCAACATCACTACACCATAATACGTTACCTCCAAGTTTTCAACTTTAGCAGTTAAAAAGTGGACTTTCTCTGTGTCTTCAACTATAACAGGGGTTTCCTTAATAACTGGAGGTGCTTCTCGAATAGCTTTTTGTGCTGCCTCCTGTTCCTTAAAAACCAAAGCCTTGGCCTCTTCAACTCGTGAATGCATAACTTTTAGTGCATCTTGAAGCTTGGCAACTTCTTGAGATTTAGCATCCTCGAGATCAGTCTATGTTTGAGTGCAGAATAATCAGCTATGTTGAAACTGGAGACTAGAGACCAATTAAGTATTAATTTAACAACGGCAGGCAGTACCCTCAGTCGTTTTTCCAATTGAAGGCGCCACGTAAGTTCTTCAACACGCTTTTCCAACTTATCCTTTGCTTCTTTAAGAGCTCCAGTGTCTCTAGCAGCCTAAATACAATCATATGAATACTAAGCACATATTTTCCCTCTCAATGATACCATGTACATGCTGACAACCATCAACGTACCATTTTTAGCATTCTGAGCTCTCTTCTAGCAACTCTGCATCTCCACCCACATTGTGTAGCAATTGTAGCCTTCTTAAGATGTCTATAATAGGAACGAGCTTGATAGCTACGCCAGTCAGCCTGAAAACCAGTTAAGGAAAATAACAACGATACTCCAATTTGACATAATAGTAACACCCTACTTCAGAAGATTGAACAGACATAGAAGATATGACTATACCTGAATTACAGTGGCAGCTTTAGTTTGTTTTCTGAACCTGAACTCATTGCGTGCAGCCATTGCCCTTAATCCAGTCTGCAATGTGATTGCAGATGATCGTTTCATTAAGTAAGATTTTCTGGCAACAAAGAGACGGAAATTTTTCTGAATCTTTACAGAAGCTGCTTCCCTCCTCAAATGCTCGAACACTTTGCGGGCCTTGTTACCTAAGACATGAAGGATAAAGAAATGTTAAGGGGGGAAATGCTAAAAGCTTTCCAATTTTATGAACAAACAACCTGCCACTTGACTAATACTCTTTTCACTGTCACAAAAGGAGCCCTAGTTTCTGTCTACTAAGTTGTTGTTCAATCAGTTCATGTGTGCTGTTTAGCATTACATGAATTCTGCAATCTCACGGTTATAGAGGACCAAACAGTCTGCTTTCTAATCATGGTAAAACCATTTCTCAAAATAAAAAAATCATGGCAAAGCATCAATGTGGCATCTACTCATACATCAGCAGGACAAATAACTTACAGGAACCATCGCTTGCTAATTGAAGTGAAGGGAATAATATCAATCACTCAACATAGTCTCCTAAATCACCTCGTATATAAGACTGAAGCTCCATAGCTTCTTTTCTCAAAGAAATGAACTCCCTGCGAGCAAAATGAGTGTGGATTTGTCGCTGGATGATTCTGGCTGCATTTCCAAGTACCTCTGCTCTCCGAGCATCCAACTCAGCCATCTGACCTGCTCTCAAGAATACCTTTGTCTTGCCTATCTGCCAAATGTGAGTTGCATGTGAGTTTATGCTTCTAAGTATGCTGATTTGATGTTTTTTATTATTAATTGAATTTGATTTTTAACAGCCTACACTAGTGTACAGAGACAAGTCTCAATATGCATCGCCACCACAGCACATGTTAACTCCTTACACTAAAAAAGGAGAACATGGTTCCCAGCAACACAATGTAGGAAAATCACTAGAGATAGAGGGGCTGGAAAAGGAGCACAAATGTTGTAAGACCATAAAAGTGAAAGTTACATCACCTGGTATCCTTTCAGTCCCTTTTTATCGAGAATCAGTTGGCATGCAACCTTATCATCATAACTGCAAGAAAAGAAGAAAAGAACTTAGAAAGTAATGTTTCCTATCATCAATCCAAACAACGAAACTGCAAAAAAGGCAAAAGAATTAGAAAGTATGTTGCATAACATCAATTTAAACAACAAAACAAAGCAGCCAAGCAGAATCCGTTTCAGATTTTATCATACATTAACAAGGAAGAATATAATAGGAACATACTTTCCATCTAAGACTTCTGGAGCCAGAAGACCAAAACGATTAAGAAACTCATAAAAGGTTCGCCTTGTAGGGTATCCAGCACAGCTAATCCTAATTGCCTCAAGAACACCCTGTTTTACAATGTACGAAAATGAACAACTTAGTAGAAAGCATGAAAGATACAACAGATAGATTCCGGCGAAAAAGGAAGTAAATTTCTACAGGTAAAACAATTAAAGATGTTTCAGTTTAGTACTGACCCCACAACGTAACTGGTGAATGATATTGACGCTCTCAAAAATGGCAGGCTTCAGAACATTATTAGGCTTCACACATCTAATGTAGTGGGGTTCCGTCACACTCAAGGTCTCCATCAGAGATTGAAGTTGTAGCTGGTACCAGAATAATAACATGAACTCAAATAATTTTCCGCAACAGATAATAAACGCATATGATTAAAATACAGGAAATATAATAAACAGAACGTAGATTTATGAAGGAACAAAAACAGACAGCCAAAGGGTGTTGCTCTTGAAGCACAAGTGCCATGTGAATGTAAACATGAGAATGAAAAGGAACAAAATATGTATCTATTACCTTGAACCGAGAACCAATGGAAGAAAACTTAGATGACTTCAATGATTCTTCTTTAAGTGTAGGGAACAATCCCACAACAAAGTGGCATTGAGAAGCAGTCATCAGAGCTTGATGTTCAGCTATAACATAATCCTTATTTTTATCCAAAAACTGATTGGCTTGATAATTCACCTTCAAACACGCAAAATTATAGGAAACGATGAAAAATTCAGCAACCGTTTGATTTGATGGCAATTTTTTTGACTTATTTCAGATGACAGTAAAATGATTCTACCTCCCCTGCATAGTGCAAGATAGTGAAATCTGTACATGAGAGCTTTGGTTTGATAAAACGCTTGTTGTTTTTAAATGTCTGATACAGCTTCTGAGCAAAAGTTTCATGGGTGGACTTTGGAAACATGCTGCAAAGACATTCATAAAGTCTGAATGGAGTCCTCAAACATAGTGGGGACGGCAGGATCCAAAACTTAAAAGACCTCTATTTGAGCATGTTGAAAACTACAGCGTACCAGGCTTCATCTAGAAGAGAAATAATTCCTCCAGGTTTCTGCAAATAGCCAAAAAATCAGTTAAGTGCATTACTCGGGTCTGATAATTAGAGTGACTCACTAAGATAAGATATCTTATCTGTTAACCATTTGTAAGCTTTTAGTTAATTAACAGCATGTCACAAGTGGCTCATGCCGAGAAATGAAAATTTGCGGGTAAATAGTGTCTCGCTACAGAAAGAATGCTGCAGAAGTGTTAAGACCTTCTCAATCAGATCCAAAACATCCTGATTATCGACAAACTCTATGTAACTCCAGTTAATCTCCTCTTTGGTATACTCTTCCTGCTCCATTTTGAACACATGCTGCACTTACAAGCAATTGAGTAAAACATATTCGAAGGGTAAACCTGAATGCATAGGTAGGTGAAGCGATCCCACCTGATTGAAATGCTGCTGTAATTTTTCATTGGTGAAATTGATGCAGAATTGCTCAAAACTGTTTCACAGTCACAAACATAAAAACATAAGGCAAACAACAAACAGTTTACTTGGTCTATCTTTTGTCTATATCAGCATGACATCAGAAATCTGACAACTGATTGTTTTCAGTTTCGCACATGACTAGATAAACATTCAGACACTTGTAGGACTTCCTGATGGTAGCTCTAAATTGCATCAATCCAAATGGGAGAAAAATATGTTTCACAAGGAGCATGGTCCCATGAACAGAGTTCCACATATTTACCAAGTGTTGTATGCAACATACAAAAGGGTACAAGAGCACATACCAATCCAACAGAGAGTAATAGAGTACAGAAATCTGCACCAAATAACAACCAGACAATGGTAATGACTTGCCTGTTGCACTTAAAGCTTTCAAAACCATATATATCTAGAACCCCAATTATTGATTTTGATTCTGGGTCCTGCCCAATTGAAACGTTTAACTTTTCTACAATCCTGGCAAACAATTGAGAGCAACAATTAGTAAATTATCACCATGGCAGCAAGAAATTCATTTGTCTAATTAGAACATCATCAGAAGTTCAAGAAAAATGTATACCAATCAAAAAGACGAGAGTATAGAGTCTTAGCCAAAGCATCTCTACTACCGAGAGCATTCTCGGGATCAAGTGTTCTTGTGATAATTTCTTCAGGTGTAACCATTACACGTTGAATAAGGGCATCTTCCAAGCTCTTTGGATCACACCTAAGTATGAGACAGGTTAAGAGTGATGCAGGAGTAGAGTATATAACTATGTTTTAAAATATATGGGCATTTCAACTGGTCATTTGAAGGATAAAAGAACCCCACCTGAGGAGCTCTGAAGTTGTATCAAGATGAAATCGGGATTTATCATCCTTAAGCTTTGATGAATCAACCTCTGCTCCTTTAGCAAATTCAATATTTCCAAGGTGAAGAATTGCTGCAACGACCCTAAAAATTGCTTCCTAACAGCATTGCAGACTGTTACAATCTAATTTGAGTATTTGACTGTGTTTCACGAAATAAGAAATCGATCAGATTTTAGAGACAAACCTGTTCTTCTTCACTAATCCCAACTATATCCATTGCTCTTCTGGTTTCGAGATATTCATGGGCATCATTTATCCCATCCAGCTCATAACAACTTGATTGATTCAAATAATGGAAAAATTTTGGGCTCCCCAACTTGTATTTTTCTTTAACCTATAGGCAGAAACAGAATCTTGTAAGGTACTTACAGGATGAATACATTGCTTGGTATCAAAAGCACAAAGACCAATTGTTGAATTACAGCAATAATTAGGATATGATTAGGCATAGAGATTAGAGTAAGCTAGCTGTCCTAGTTTATCTATCTAGCCTGATTCGATGCAGTATATTCGTAGTAAGTAGTAGGTAGAGTAATCCCTGATTTGTAGGGATTATCATAAGGTGATTCTGCACCCTAATGGTGCAGACCTTGTATATATGTATAACGTGAAACACAGAAATAATATCATCATACCAGAATCATTCCTATTCCGGAATTCTACATGGTATCAGAGCGAGGGTGCATCCACTAGATCTAAGTCCCGTTCTTTCTTCTTCTAGACTCCTATCTCTGTCTCTAACTCTCGTCCTCACGGCATGGCCAACACCAACGCTGAAACCCCTCGAACCGGCAGCTCCCCGCCGCAGTCACCATCCGTGACTTCAGAAGATCCGTCGCTGAAGCGCACAACTCCAGCAGCCCTGTCAGAATCCATCCTAGGCTGCATCACAAATCACAGACTAAATGGAGACAACTACCTACAGTGGTCGTCATCCGTTCTAAAATTCATCTCAGGGAAAAGGAAGAGAGGATACCTGACTGGAAAGACAAAGCAACCAGCAGAAGATGATCCGGAATTCGCCAACTGGGACATTGAGGACAATATGGTCCAGTCATGGCTCCTGAACTCAATGACCACGTCCATTGGTGAAAAGTTCCTTCTCCATCAAACTGCTCATGAGATCTGGGATGGAGCTAGACACACATACACCAATCAGACCAACAAAGCTGAAGCCTTTGAAGTGGAGATGCGCCTCCATGATCTCAAGCAAGGGGATAAATCAGTCACTCAGTACTATGACGAACTGAGCAAATGCTGGCTGCAGCAGGACCTGTACGATGTCCATCTGTGGAAGTGTACAGACGATGCAGAGCTCTATCGGCAGATTCTCCAGACAAAACGGACTATCCGTTTCCTCCTTGGTCTAAATCAGGTCCTAGATGAGGGCAAGGGTAGGATTATGGGCCGTCTCCCTCTTCCTTTAGTCAGGGAGGCGTTTCCTGAAATCAAATGGGAAGAGAGCAGAAGAAAGCTCATGATCCCTGACTCCAAGAGCACTCCAGTGGAAGGATCTGCCTTGCCACTCATTACATTGGAAACCAAGAAAATGCTTACACCAAGTCTGGAAAGCTACGTCCTCAGTAGACTCACTACAACATGTGGAATTACAACATATGATTATGTAGTATTAGGCGTAGGATTAGCAGAATAATATCTAGCCTAATTAGTAGCAGAATAATATAGTAAGATTGTAGGTAGGGTAATCCCTGATTTGTGGGGATTACTAAGAGTCGATTCTGCTCCCTAATGGAGCAGTGTCTGTATATATATACCGATATCAAACTGGAATAATAACATACCAGAATTCCTAAGCATTCTGGATCTCTTTACAACAAGATGGGACACACGAAGGAGACGTGTTGGAAGCTACATGGGAAGCCTGCCGACTGAAAACCTAAGGCAGAAAGGGAGGCTCATGCACAGGCTGCTGCAACTGAGCAAGCACAACAGATTGGTCAGATCACCAGAGAACAACTTGAGATCCTCCAGCAGATAATGGCTCAATACACTACTAAGAAGGCATCTGCAGGTCCCTCTGACACTCACCACAGCCTGTTTGCCAGCCAAGGTATTAAATCTGCTGCTTTCCTTACTCTAAATCAGTTCAAACAACACTGGATATTGGATTCAGGTGCTACTGAACACATGACTGGTTTCAGACAGCTACTCCACAATATCCAGGCTCATGTAGGGAAAGCAGGAGTTCGTATTGCTGATGGAACCATAGCTCTGGTTGAAGGAATTGGGACAGCCTACCTGACCCCTAATCAGGCTGTGTTCCCTGTCCTATATGTTCCAAAACTGAATTGTAACTTGATTTCTGTTAGTCAAATTACAGAAGACCTAAACTGTCGACTAACTTGTGACCCATCACAATGTGTATTGCAGGAGGTGGGATCTCACAGGATGATTGGCAGGTTTGAACTGTGTGATAGACTGTACCTTCTAAGGACAATAAGCGGATTAAGACCAGGAGGAGAGGGTTCCAAGTCAGTTCATTTGAGTTCTAAGTCAAGCTAGTTAGAATGTCCTGTCATGATGTGGCATTACCGGTTAGGCCACTCTAGTTTTTCTTATCTCAAAAAACTGTTTCCCAAGCTTTTTATCAATAAAAATCCAAGTTCTTTCTATTGTGAGGTCTGTCAACTTGCCAAGCAAACAAGGGTTGTCTATCGTAGTCTACCATACAAGCGAACACATCCTTTTTCAATCATACACAGCGACATTTGGGGCCCATGTTCTGTCAAAACAGTTAGTGGGTTTCGATGGTTCATCACCTTCATTGATGATCACACCCACTTAACATGGACATACCTCATGAAATCAAAGACTGAAACTAAACAGATTTTCCAAACTTTCCTAAATCAAGTCAAAACTCAGTTTCAAACACCTATTCGAGTTCTTCACACTGATAATGCAAAAGATTATTTCAATCAATCCTTAAGTTCTTTTCTAACTGCCAACGGCATTGCTCACAGTAGCTCTTGCCCTTACACTCCTCAGCAAAACGGGATTGCTGAGCGCAAAAACCGTCACTTACTGGAAGTTGCAAGAGCATCACTGTTTGCTGCTAAGGCTCCAAAGACTTTGTGGGGTGATGCTGTTCTTACAGCAACGCATCTTATCAACCGACTCCCAAATCGAAGCCTACGTTTTAAAACTCCTCGTAGTGTTCTGCTCAAAGTTTTCCCTCATAGTCATGCTCTATCATCCGACCTTCCTCTTAGGATATTTGGATGTACAGTTTTTATCCATTTTGATTCATCTCTTCGTACTAAACTCGATCCTAGAGCAGTCAAGTGTGTCTTTCTTGGATACTCGTCTCATCATAGTGGTTACAAGTGTTATTCTCCAAGTAACCACAAAGTCTATCATTCCAAAAATGTCACGTTCTTTGAACATCGTCCATTCTACTCCCACTGTCAGCCTCAGGGGGAGAATTCTACTGGTGAGTCCATGGGTGTTGAGTCCTCCATTGGTAGTATTATTACTCTAGAATCTCCGGTTGTCCTAGAGCCTCCTATGGTAGTCCAAACCTCTCCCACAGAACAAAGCAGCCAAATCCCTCCTCTTCTGGTCTATCAGTGTAGGAAGAAGACTGCAGGAAACACACATGCTCAGCCTGACCAGGAATTTGATGAGACCTCAACCTCCCAAGAAAGCAAGTCAGAACAAATGGACCCGGGGGTTGAACATGGTGATGTTGTCAGGAGTGGTGACCAAGCAGAGGAAACTCAGGCTGCGAGTACAGAGGAGACTCAGGTTGATGATACAGTCTACCTTCCAATTGCTCACAGGAAAGGAACCAGATCGTGTACAACACATCCTATTGAGAGATGGGTCTCCTATGGTAATCTAAGCCAGAAGTACAAGGCATTTGTGGGGACTCTCGGCAACATACAGATTCCTCACTCCATTGAAGAAGCTATGAGTATACCTCACTGGAGGGCAGCAGTGTTGGAAGAGATAAATGCACTTCTGAAGAATCAGGCATGGGATACAGTACGGTTACCAGCAGGAAAATCCACAGTCGATTGCAAGTGGATATTCACAATGAAGTATACTTCAGAAGGGAAGATTGAGAGATATAAGACTCGCCTCGTAGCCAGAGGATTCACACAGTGTTATGGAGTGGACCACGAGGAGACATTTGCTCCAGTAGCCAAGCTTAAAACTGTGAGAGTTCTCCTAAGCATTGCAGTAAATCCAGATTGGTCTCTCAACCAACTAGATGTGAAGAATGCTTTCCTAAACGGAGATCTAAGTGAGGAGGTGTATATGAATGTCCCGTCAGGCGTCACTACTGAACCAGGAATGGTGTGCAGACTGAAGAAGGCATTGTATGGCCTAAAGCAGTCACTACGGGCATGGTTTGAGAGGTTCTCTCAGTCGGTGAAAGGATACGGGTATTATCAGTGTCAAACTGATCATACTATGTTTATAAAACAAAATCAGGAAGGAAGAAAGGCCATTCTCATTGTATATGTTGATGACATTATCATTACAGGAGATGATGAAAAGGAAATCAGAAATCTCAAGGAGAAACTAGCACTGGAATTTGAGATAAAAGACCTAGGAAATTTGAGGTATTTCCTGGGTATTGAAGTGGCACGATCAAGCAAGGGACTGAGCTTATCCCAACGGAAATACGTTCTAGACCTGTTAAAGGAGGCTGGAATGATTGGGTGCAAACCTGCGAGCACACCAATGGAGCACAATCTGAAGTTTGCTCTTGGCCAAGAAGTAGCACCAGTAGAGAGGGGGAATTACCAGAAATTGGTAGGAAAGCTAATATACTTAGCACACACTCGTCCAGACATCTCGTTTCCAGTGAGTATTGTGAGCCAACATATGCACGATCCAAATGAAGAGCATATGGAGGCAGTAATGAGGATTTTAAGATACCTAAAGGGTACACCAGGTGTTGGACTGCTGATCCAAAAACACGCTGGACGCAGAATTTCTATCTATACGGATGCGACTTGAGCTAGAGACCTTACGGGTCGAAGATCAACCTCAACGTATTGCACCTATATGTGGGGGAACTTAGTGACCTGGCGGAGTAAGAAACAAACTGTCGTCTCAAGAAGCAATGCTGAAGCAGAGTGCATGGCACTGGCAGACGGCATTTGTGAAGGAATTTGGTTAAGGCGCATTTTAAAGGAACTCAAGATGGAGAATGAGAGTCCTGTTAGAGTGCTGTGCGATAGTCAGGCAACATTAAGCATCGTGAGGAATCCAGTTCATCATGACCGTACTAAACATGTTGAACTGGATCGTTACTTCATTTCTGAGAAAGTAAATAACAAGGAATTCGAGATGGAGTACGTTCCATCTAAGCAGCAGATCGCAGATATTCTTACTAAGGCTCTACCTAGAGATATGTTTGATGATTACAAGGCAAGTTTGGCCTCCATAACATCTACAACCAAACTTGAGAGGGAGTGTTGAATTACAGCAATAATTAGGATATGATTAGGCGTAGAGATTAGAGTAAGCTAGCTGTCTTAGTTTATCTATCTAGCCTGATTTGATGCAGTATATTCGTAGTAAGTAGTAAGTAGAGTAATCCCTGATTTGTAGGGATTATCATAAGGTGATTCTGCACCCTAATGATGCAGACCTTGTATATATGTATAACGTGAAACACAGAAATAATATCATCATACCAGAATCATTCCTATTCTAGAATTCTACACCAATGACAAGGAAGAGAAGCAAAAGAGAAAGCTTTACCTCAGCTGGTGCTGCACATAGAAGATAAAAGCAATGATAGTTTCTTTCTGGATCAGAAATTTGGCACACCCGAGATCTCTCAAGCAGATAAGTCCTGATCGCAGCACCAGATATTCTGCCGCTCTTGTCGAATTGGATCTCCACAAACTTTCCAAACCGACTATATTATGAACCACAATAAAATTAAAGGCAATGAAGATAGTGAAGGTAGAACATTGATGCTCAGGACATCAATAATGAGAGTCACGTCATTCCTTTTATAAAGCTATGAAGCTTTACCTTGAGTTATTGTTGCGAACAGTTTTGGCATTACCAAATGCTTCAAGGACAGGATTTGACTGCATTTAACGCCAAAAAAACATTACTATTCAGGGAGTAACAGCAATATCAAAGACGAAGGAAAGTAAATGTTATTTGACACACAGAAAAAGACTATGTTTACCTCCAGAACTTGTTGTTCAACTGTCCTTCCTTCTACTCCAGATCGCCCTCCTAAGAAGGCAAGATATCTCATGAGCATCTTTGTAGTCTCAGTTTTGCCGGCACCACTTTCACCACTAACCAGGATTGAATTACTTTTTCCGTCATTAATCATTGCCCTGTTTGCTTCAATCTCAGGACATCAGTAAGAACAAGTAAAGATTACAAAGACGCAGTGCCATAAGAAAACTAACACCAACCTGTATGCAGCATCTGCCACTGCAAAGACATGAGGACTTAGCTCCCCAAATGCAGCACCTTTATACTGTTCCATCATGTGAGTATCATAGAGATGGGGTAATCTTTGAAACGGATTGACAGCAATTAGGATATTTCCGGTGTATGTCTGAGAAGGTAATGCACAAACATTAAAGTTGGTACTCATATTTCAAACAAGTCTCTCTGTATATAAAATAGGGCGATAATAGCCAACTCACATAGATTTCATTAAGTTCATATCTAGTAGCCAGATTTTGCAGAACTCCAGGTTCGTGTAAATATGAAAGCTTGGTCATGTCATCCACGCCCCCAGGTGGGGCTTCAGTGTCCTTGGGAAATACTTTTGATATACTTGTAACCACCTGTAGAAGCCATCGTTTACACAGTTCAAATTAGAAAGAGCAGTCAGTCTGCAGAGGAAGTTAAGACCAAGAAGATTGAGAATTTACATTTTTCCCATTCGTAGTTTGTACATGGACGTCTTTGCCACTTATCCTAGTAACTTCACCATCAATCCATGCCAACTTGGGATCTTCAATCCACACATGAGAACCAACAATTATGTTGTCTGGTGCAGCCTGAAAAATGAGAATTTTGCTAAAAATAGTGGAAATATAATTGTTTGATCCAAGTCTCCAAATATGATTTCAGCATTAGATGGGAAAGGATTACAAAATGCAAATTTCCTCAGGAATGTAGATTGCGTACACAAACGTGACACAAATAAAATGCAGAATACTCATTTTATGGTCAGAGTTCACATCTAAAAATAGCCCAAAGCTCATTTGCCGATACAAACTCATCTTTCTGACATAAACCTTGAAACCTGACACTCTGAAAGAATTGCCAAGGAAAACTAACCAGTTGCCAAATGTCAAAATGCCCACAAAGCAACTAACTAAAGATACTTGCAGAATATCGCAGTTGCAATGGAGAAGTCCGATGTAGTCAATCAAAATTCAAACGGAATTCAAAAGCTAATACAGCAAAACCCAAAAAACAAGGAAGCTTCATACCACAACTAAAGTACAAAAGGAATCACGAAATGAAGCCTTAGAACGCCATAATCAACATCTCAAAGAATCAAACAGTAGCAGATTAATAAGAAGAGGAGAGAGGAAGAAGCTAGTATAAACAATAAATTGAAAGACTCCAGCTTTTCAGCCCGGAATTACCATTCGATGACACCAAAGCAACAGATCCTTGGGCTAACACAATCCTCCAACACTCATGAAACCGAAAGAAAACAAACCCAGTTCTTCAAATGTCGAAAAGGGAAGCAATCAATCCAATAATACACAAGAAGTATCAAATCCTCAGCCAAACCGAAAGCAACCCCACAACTTTTTTCTCCCTTTCTTTCTTTCTTGTCTCTCTCTCCCTGAAAGTTTCAAATGAACCTGAAACGTATATACCACCAACGACTCCTAAACTGTAATGCGAGACTGCAGTCTTCTATGAATCTCTCTCTATTTTGAAAAAAGGAAGCAACTTTGGAGGAAAACCATTCCTGATTGTGTGTGCCTCTCTCTCTCCCTCAAATTTTTTATGAGTTTGCCGGTGTTTGTTTCTCTCTCTGAAAAGTTTGAAGTTGTTTCGAGTTTTGGGTTCTGGATTTTGTTTGGGTCGGATTGTCCCCACAAACAACAAACGTCTGTTTCTTCTTTGGGTTTCAACTCGTTAAAAATAGAGGAGAATTGAGATTACTGCTGCAAATGAGTCTTTATGGTCTAATTAGGAAGGAGTTTTAAGTTTCCTCTTGCGAGTTTAGGCTATTTGCATATAAACCCCCTTGCCTTGCTGGCCCCATCTCTCCATCATACCTGTTTTCAAATGTTTTCATAACGGTATTGAGTACAAGCCAGGTAAGAAATTTGATGATTTAATCGCTGTTTAGTATCAGTTCAATTGTTTATTAATATTAAATAAAAAAATAAAATACCGTACGGGATATATTAGTAATAAAACCGGATTATACTTGCAATACATAGAGTTAAATTTCACTATTATATGGCTAGCCATATATCGGACAATAATATTAGATTTACAAAATATACTAATGTTGACAATACACTTGAACTATCACCAGGTCAACTTGTTAATTCTAAGTTCACTACACCCAAAATTACAAGTATTCCACTAACATTAATGGACCTCTGAATATAAAGTTGACAGTTCAAATTTCACAATCTCAACTTGGAAATTCAAGGTTCACTATATACATACACTCCCCAAATTAGAAGTTCTTCACTAATATCAAGTGATTCCAAATGTGTTATGGTCAACGAGAGTAGATCCACTCAATCCAAGGCCAAAGTCGATGTCCACGGATGTCTCACCACCTTTATCTCCAACAAGAATCTCCAGCAAGAATCTCCAGCTAGAGTTTTGGTTGCTCGTCGAGATTTATGATATCCCAAAGCTTTTAAATAGGCTCAATACCCAAATCTAACCGAAAGTTCCAAAATTTTAACAAATTTAACCCGAATTATTTTAAAACCGGAATCTGTCATTAACGGTCTTCCATCACATTTCCCGTCTACGTCGTCCGTGTATTTGAACGGAAGTTAAGGGGCCTTGTGCACTGAGAAACGTGGACGTCCAGTCAGAAATTAGAACCCACTTGACTGTGAGAAATTAAAATTCACTCCATTTCCCTTGCTTCCAAACTCAATCGTCGCTTTACTTTCCTTCCATTCAAACATGAACCCCGATGAGAGATTATATGATTCATCGAGGTTTGCATTCTCAGTGATGGTATCAACGATAGTAGGAACACATGACAAAGAGACGGGAGGAACGATAACCAACAAGTATCAACCAGCTCTAACGGTTTAGGGTAACTGAAGAAGGAGGTTTTGTGGTTTCTGTTGGAGGTGCTTAGGGTTGTGAAGAAGGAGGGTTTGTGGTTTCTGTTGAATGGCCCTATCGGCAGTAGCTTTTGTTGGTATGGAGGCGAGAAGGACTTGTGTGGTGTGGGTGAATGAATATATAGGGTTTCAATCTTTCTGGGACCACAAGGTGAAGTAACTCTCCTTTACCGAATCTTTTTATATGTACGTTTTAATTAAAGGGTGACATTGGAAAGGGTTGGAGGTCAACATCGTCGAACATTTTGAGATTCACAATGGTATTGCCAGCTTGTGGTTGACAGCTTATAGGTGGGAGTTATTAATTAGGGTTTCTTTCTAGATACAATTATTTTTTAATTCTTGTTTAGGGTTGTTTGGATTTTTTATCTTAAAACCTCAAATTGGCATGAAGTATAACGTAATTACATGTTTACACATGATCTTTTTTTAATTTCAGAAATGGCGGAACTATAAAAACTTTTAAAATTCATGGAACGCTATTACGTTTCATCTGCTTTTGTAGACAGAACTTGATTATTTTGCCACGTTGGATGCCAGGTCATTTTAGTTGACCACAAAGTTGAAATTTTTTAAAGATAAAATCCTAAACTACCCATTCTCATTCATCTAGCAACCCTAGCTAAGATCTATCATCGATAAATATTTCTTTTGTTAATCAATAGCTTGACAAATTGTTAATACGACCCGCAAGAAATAACAACCAATGCCGACAACAACCTATCTTCCTTCAATGGCTCAAATGCTACACACTTTTCATCCCCCAACATTTGGTATCCCATCATCCCCTAATCCAAAGATTAATCTACTAAGAAATAATCTCCACATCGACACTAGTAACAAAGCTCCAACCCGTCTCCTCTTTTTTCCACCACCACGATCACCATATGCTCCAAACTATTGTCTTCCAAAGCTTCAGAGTCTCCCTACAACATAATAATAAGTGACTCGGCTATAAAATTTAGGGTCTTTTCTCTAAGACAAAGTAGGACATGGATCAAATTGGTCTTCCTCCATCACTAATTCGAGTCGATTCCCTCATTACTTGTTGGCTATAGTTTCTCATCGACAAGGCTATGCAAGAATCCATCCGTATTTTGTCCCAATTTCATCATTTTCTTCTCCACGCCTCTGTAATCCAACGCACCAAAAAATCAATTTGTAATCATTGATATTAGAGCTTTCATGCAAAGCCTCCATCTCCTTGATTATGTCTTGAAACTCCTTGGCTACTTCATCCACCACGTCCTCCTCGACATAGTACCTTTTTCCGACAATCATCCTCATCACCGTGTTGGAAGTCAAATCCGGGAGTTTCTCTATCTAATATTAGATTGCTTAACATCAATATCAGAATTTTTACTATTCGGTTCGATTTGAACTAAGAGTGGAACAAAATAGAAGTATAAAAAGCTAATTTCATTTTCATTCTCCCTCCTTTTCCCGTTCTATTCTCCTTTATCTTAGACAACCAAGTGGTGGCATAGTGTGAAGAATCATAGACGTTAATTAGGTTAGTCCATAGTCGTCCTCAACCTCCTAGTGTATTTGCAATACATGTTATACTTGTCGCGACGTTCCTCGAGGTCTCTATGTTGTATTACTTTGGGTCGAGGGTTTCATTTCATTTTGCTTATAGTGGTAATTATGCGGGTTCCTTCATCAATAACTAATAGGATGATTGCTTGTGCTAGGATTTGTAGTGATTATTTATCCCTACCTGCATGTTTTTTGAGTGAATATTAGCTTGTTCGTGCTTCATTCCCGTGTGGTTTTTGTTTCGTCATTATGTGTCTAGACCCATTCACTTGGACCATTTCGGTCCATTTGAGGTGTTTCTTTGTAGTATTTGTTATCTACATGTAATTTGGCAATATGTGGTTTGGCTATGAGGCTTTGGATGCGGAATAGAGCACAAATGGAGCTCAAACAGAAGGATGAAACAAGAAATGGTGAAGTAGAAGAGTTACACGCCGTGCATCACTGCACGTCGTGTAGTCTTAAATTACAATTCAAGCTGCATAGAAAAGATCAAGGAACGTCGTGCATGGGTGCACGTCGTTCACCGTTATTAGGGACATGACCATTTCCAGTACAGGGGGTGCACGACGTGCACCTCCCGGATTCTGTAGTTGCCCTATAAAAGGCGAATTTGAGGAAAGAGAAAGAAGATCTTCCCTAGTATAATTCCTTTGATTTTTCCACGACCTACCTTTGAAAAAACACCATAGTCCCATCCCTAGGAGTTAGATTGAAGATCGGGATGAGTCCCCATTGAAGATTGAAGCTAGGATTGAAGCTCAAAGATCAAAAGTGACGATTGGAGCAAGTACGATTCATTGTCTCTTCATCAAGATGGTGGTTAGGTCTTATTGTACGTTCTTTTCGTCTAGAGTCATGAGTAGCTAATTCTTTAGAGTTTCTTGATTGGGATGTAAGAATTGAGCCATGATACTCTCCCTAAAAGTATAAGGTCGACGATTGTTGGATAATTAGATTTGAATGAAAGATTGCTTTGATTATTGGGTTTTCAACCTTGTTCTTGTTACGAATTGAATTAGGTCAAATCTATGAAATCCTCTATTTGATCGACTCTTGAATTCATATGATTAACAATCTAAGATAGAACAAAGTTAACGGTTGGGTAAGCCAATAGCTCGATTCTACCTTTTGTGCTTCTTTAAGTTTTAATGGTTATTCATCAAATAATTGGCGGGCACTGCGTTTGCACCTAATGGACCAAGTTGGGTGTAGTTATCAGTAGCTTAAGTGTTGATGGACCAAGTTAACACTAATTCCAATTACTTGTGATTTCTTTTAATTCTTAAAGAGCACCTTATCACTTTGTAGAACTTCTCCGTGTTCATTACTTGTTAGCCTAATTGAGGATATTCCAACCTTAATTGGGAAACTAGTAGTGGTAATCTACGTGTATGATCGTGCCGCAGATTCATAAGAGTGACAAGAGGAATCATATTGTTCAATCCAAATCCAACGTTGCTCGATCTGACTACTATTAGGAAGTTGAGCTTGATGAATCATCCCTTCCAAGAACTTGTTCTCTCCTTCGGATCGGACCTAAATTGCTAGTTTAAATGAGTTAATAGAATACTTAGACACCAAAATCAATTCGTCCAGTCTAGACCATGCTGGCGAGTTTGAGTAAAAAGTATAATGAGAGGAATCCTTGGACACATAAGACACGTGTGTTGTTGAGATAACTTCACAGTTATTTTGGCGATCTAGTTTTTGGCACCATTGCCAGGGACTCTCTCTCGTTGCTTTGAAAGGATCTAGTCAGTGCCGCTGTAGGCATTCGTCTCCATTTTTTAACTTATGTTTTCTCTTTATCTTTGTTGTTTAGCTTGAGTTCCACTTTGGTTTGTTATTTTTGGATGTGCAGGATTTTAGGTGTCGTATATG
The DNA here is from genome assembly GCA_030674075.2 of Linum usitatissimum. Lineage (NCBI taxonomy): Eukaryota > Viridiplantae > Streptophyta > Magnoliopsida > Malpighiales > Linaceae > Linum > Linum usitatissimum. The sequence goes on along the minus strand of JAUJYP020001034.1, from coordinate 291,809 downwards.
AGACAATCTAGTTGAATCCGTGAATGACGACTCTGGAATCTACAGAATAATCAACCATCACCTTGAGCTATGTTTCCTCCTCATCAACAAGCCAAAGGTCTACCCATCCTCAACCTAGAGGTTGTCCTACCATCGCCTTCACCACCTCATTCATCACCTCCACTGTCACCACCTCGCTCCTCACCTTCAGCATCTTCCTCATCACCAACAGTTTCTTCTCAGTCCAGTTCTTCAAGTGAAGAAGAAGAACTCGAGGAACCAACCAGAATGGGAGATCAGCCCCGAACACTTGGGGACTATGCTAAACCCACAACTGTGGGCACTGGCTCGAGCATAGTCCCTCCGGCATTTGACAACCAGAATTTTGAAGTCAAGACTCCATATGTTTAGATGGTACAACAAAGACCATATTCAGACAATGATCATGAGTGCCTGAGTCGGTATTTGAGGCATTTTAATGAGATTGTAGAGCTCATGAAGTTCATGCAGATGTCATCCCCATGAAGCTCTTCTCCTTCTCACTCCAGGGGAAGGCAAAAGCTTGGCTGGATAATCAGCCAATCAATTCATTCCTAGAAGAATTCTTTCCACCATACAAGACGGATGCAATTCGGGGTCAGATCGGTAATTTCTAGCAAAGATATGGAGAGCTCTACCATGAGACTTGGGACCGTTTCCAGTCCTTGTTGTATTCATGCCCCCATCACAACATGGAGGATTGGACCTTGGCGAACATCTTGTGCATGCTCTCGATCATGAGAACACGCAAATGATCAATCAAGCTACATAAGGGGATTTGAAGTTGCTCACCCCAACAAGGTGTCTTCAGCTATTCAGGGAAATGGCTGGGCAGACCAAGAGTTGGGTGCACCAATAAGCACCAAGGAGCTTACAAGAACCAAGTGCACCATCATCGTCGAGCAAGCCACAACAACCTCTCAAAGACAACTCCAACCGGTTCCTCCATCTTCTAAACTCCAAGGTTAATGCATTGGTGCATCACACGAATAGCATGGCCTTGCCTAAGGCACCCAGCAAAGAGGCTGCACCACCTCCAAAACCTCAACCAAGGAAGGCAATGATGATGTACTATTGTGAGGGTTGTGGACATGAAGGACATGATGTTTCATCATGTCAAATTTTCTTAGAGAAAGGTGCTCCGGAAGAAGATGTGGAGAATTTCGAGCAGGTGGATTATGTCCACGGGGTCACAACCAGCAAGGTGGGTACAATCCAGGTGGTTACCAAAATAATTATCGACCGAACCAAGGTGGATACTACAACTATCCATGGAATAATAAAGGTTACTAGAACTACCAACAAGGTCTGGGACCTTAAGGACAGGCTCCAAACCAACCACATGCAGCTCCTCAAAGACCTCAAGGGCAGTCAAATTAGGGGTACAATTAGGGTTTCCAAGGGAATCAAGAATACCGCCAGGGAAATAAGAGGTTATCCACCCAAGGACACCAACAAGGCTTTAATCAAGCCTCTCGAGCACCTCCTCCCAGATTCCCACAAGCGGTTGCACCCCAAGTTGGACCATCATTTTCCTCAAAACCTCCATTGGACAACAAAACCTCTCTACTCTAACTCATTCAGAACCAGGAAACTTCCATCCAAAATTTGGAGATTCAAATGGGGTACGTCAGCAAGGGTCTCTCCATTCCGCAACCGGGTACCTTACCCGAATATACCAAAGAGAAACCAAAATGTGAATATGCTGAATTGAAGACCATCACTACTAGGAGTGGGAAACAAATAAATCCCATTCCTATCATAGTAAAGCCTCCAGTGACGGTTCCCCTGAAGTCGATTACTCAAGATGATGGGTCAAATGAAGTTGAAGATGAAACCAAAGAGGAGGAAGACGAAGCACTCCAACCTCTCTTGGATTGCGGGGCACCAACAATTTCCAAGGGAGCTGCGTCTAGCTCTAAACTGATATTGGTACCTCACCAGCCTAAGGCGCCATATCCCAACCGGTTGGATAAAGATTCTCGTGTTAGGAGTTTTGCTCAGTTTGTACAGAGGCTTAGAGGAGTGCAGCTCACACTTCCCTTCACCAAAGCCATTTCAAAGATGTCGATGTACGCCAGGTTCTTGAAGGAAATCTTCACTAATAAGAGGAAGTTGACGGAAGCTGCAAACATCACCCTCAATGAGCAGTATTCAGCCATCGTTTCTACATTCATCCTAGAAAGCTCAAGGATCCAGGTAGTTGCCATATCCCTTGTAGAATTGGTGAACAAGATATTGAGAAGGGCTTAGCCGACTTAGGTGCTAGTATAAATGTGATGCCATGTTCTATTTATAGAGCACTAGACCTAAGTGAACTCAAACCAACTAAAATGAGAATTCAATTGACAGATAAGTCACTTAAATTTCCTAGAGGGGTAGTAGAAGATGTCTTTGTGAGAATGGGAAATTTGGTGTTCCTAGTTGACTTTGTGGTACTGGATACCTGAGATACTAACTTATCTATTATCTTGGGTAGACCCTTCCTCAACACGTTGAAATAAATTATAGATGTGTTTGAGGGGACTCACACCTTGTGTGTTGACAAGGAAGATGCTACTTTTAAGTTAACTAGAAGCATGAAGTTTTCTGATGCTCAGGATGATATTGACGATAATGATGTTGAACTTGATGATGTGAATGCCATTGCTTTGGTTTTTGGGATTAATGATTTGTTCAATCTAGATGCCTTTGATTCGTCCTTGAGTAATCAACTGTTGCAGGAGTCACCCGATGAACAGGATCCATATATAAATCAGACTGAGGATTGTATAGAAGTTACTCCTCTCATAGGAGTTTTTACAATAAAGAATACGTCATACGAGGAACCACCCGAGCTCATGCTTAAACCACTCCCAGCTCATTTCGAGTACGCATTCCTCGTAGAAGGCTCCAAATTACCGATGACCATCAGCTCATCTCTCACACCGAGCCAGAAAGAGAGGTTGGTGGAACTTCTAAGACATCACACGGTGCCAATTGCATGGCAGATTTCAGACATCAAAGGCATTAGTCCAAGCTCTGCATGCACAAGATTTTGATGGAAGAAAACTTTCGTCCGGTAGTTCAACCTCAACGGCGACAGAATCCCAATTTGCAGGAGGTTGTTCGTAAGGAAGTTGTGAAGTTGATGGATGCTGGCATTATCTACCCCATTTCATACAGCGAATGGGTTAGTCGGTGCAAGTGGTGCCGAGGAAAGGAGTCTTCAACGTTGTTGAGAATGATAAGAAGGAGCTAATCTCCACTCATACGGTTACGAGGTGGAGACTCTGCATTGATTATAGGAGGCTTAATGATGCCACCTAGAAGGATTAGTTCAGCTCCCGTTCATGGACCAGATGCTCGAACGCCTCACTGGCCACGAGTATTTCTATTTCTTGGATGGGATGTCAGGATACTTCCAGATTCTGGTACCTCATGAGGATCAAGAGAAGACGACGTTCACTTGCCCTCTCGGCACCTTTGCATATAGAAGGATGTCGTTTGGGTTGTGTAACACCCCACAAATTTTCAGAGATGCATGCTGGGAATCTTTGCTGACTTGGTGGAAGAAATCATGGAGGTGTACATGGATGATTTCTCCGTGTATGGCTATTCGTTTGACCATTGTTTGCTAAATTTGAAGAGAGCGTTGCAGCGTTGTGAAGAAACCAACTTAGCCTTAAGTTGGGAGAAATGCCATTTTATGGTCCATGAGGGGATCATACTCGTGCATAAGGTCTTTGGAAAAAGGATTGAAGTGTATAAGGCGAAGCTCGAGATGATAGCTAATCTTCCACTCCCTTCTTCGGTCAAAGGTGTTCGCAGTTAATAGGGCCATGCGAAATTCTATAGCCGATTCATCAAGAATTTCTCCAAGATCGCAACACCCTTGAACCGTGTCCTTGAGAAAGATGCTCCATTCATGGTCACCAATGAGTGCAAGCGTTCTTTCGAGCTTCTCAACGAAAAGCTCACAAGTGCACCAATCCTCATCTCTCCATATTAGTCGCTTCCATTTGAGCTTATGTGCGATGCTAGTGACTTTGCTTTGGGAGCTGTTTTGGGACAACAGAAGGGTAATTGGTTTCACCTATCTACTTTGCAAGCAAGTCCCTAAATAATGCACAGAAGAACTACACCACCACAGAGAAGGAGTTGTTAGCTGTGGTGTTTGTAATTGATAAGTTCATATCCTATTTGGTGCTCTCTCACACCATGGTCTTCAGTGACCACACGCCTATCAGGTATTTGATGAGCAAGACAGATGCAAAGTCGTGCCTTCTCCGGTGAATATTGTTGCTGCAAGAGTTTGACCTCGAGATCAAGGATAAAAGGGTTCCAAGAATGTGGCTGCAGACCACCTCTCCTGCTTGATGGAAGAGGAGATACAAAATTCGGATGGGATCCCCATTCAACAGTGCTTTGCAGATGGGAGGCTCTTCATGGTCGTTGCTAAAGTCATAGAAGGGTAATGGTTCCCTAACATAGCCAACTACCTCGCTAGTGGATCCTTCCCAAAGGACGTCACCCCGCAAGGAAAATGGTAGATTTTGACAGACATGAAGAACTACTTCTTGGATGATCCATACCTATTTCGCATCGACGCGGATAAGGTGATTCAACGATGCGTCCCTTACTACGAGAATTCAGCTACCTCAAACACGGCCACGCTGGGCCAACTGGAGGACATCTTGGTGCTAACCGCACCGCTCGAAAGGTAATTGATTTCAGTTTCTTTTGGCCAAATGTCTATAAGGATAGTTTTGATTATGTGAAGTCTTGTGATAGATTTAAAAGGTCTGGCAACATCTCTAATCGGGATGAGATGCCCCAAAATGTTAATCTTGTTTGCGAGATCTTTGATGTCTGGGGGGTAGATTTTTTGGGACCATTGATTAGTTTCTAAGTGGGCATAGGTCATATCTCTTCCCACTAATGATGCTGGAACTGTTGGGAATTTTTAATCAAGTTGTTCTCTTGGTTTCGGATACCTCATGCTATCATTAGTGATAGGGGTACCCATTTTCAGGTCAGTTTGGCCGGGTGTGCAACCGCTTTGGTGTCTCACACTGATTCCCTACTGCTTATCACTCGCAGATTAGTGGGCACGCTAAGGTGACAAACCGAGAGCTAAAAGAATTTTACAAAAGTCTGTCGACCAATCGAACAAAGATTAGCCAAGTAAGCTCGATGACGCCCTCTTGGCTTATCACATCGCGTACAAGATGCCTATAGGGACCACTCCCTATATACTAGTCTATGGAAAGTCTTGCTATTTACTAGTCGAACTAGATCGAGCTTACTAGGTTTTAAAGTTTCTCAATATGGAGGCCAGTGCTATAGGTAAACAGCGGACATTTCAGATACATGAGTTGGAGGAGCTTCAACGCCATGCCTATGAGAGCTCTAGGATATACAAGGAGCGGACCAAGAAGTACCCCTGACTCCCATTTGAGGGCCATCAAAGAATTCAAGGAAGAAGACATTGTCCTCCTCTTTAACTCAAGGCTCAAGCGGTTTCCTGGGAAGCTGCAATCCTGATGGAGTGGTCTGTTCACTGTCACCAAGGTCTTCCCTTATGGGACTATCGAGGTAACAACATCATCTTCCTCTGAACCTTTCAAAGTAAACGGTCACCATTTAAAACTCTACCGAGCCGGTGACACCATTGGTGTTGTCGACGAGGTCAATTATTTCCCACTTTAAATTGTTCATGGGAGGACGTCTAGCTAAAGACTATAAAGAAGCACTCTCAGGAGGCACCCCTTGCGTATCTATAGTTAGAATAAAGAATAAAAGCCCTTAGGTTGTGCTTGGTGTGATTTTTTCTGTGAGTCTTGTGTTTGAGTGGAGTCCTGAGTCATTTATTCGTGTCCTAAATGATTATTGATGTAACTCAAATGCTAGGGAGCTGTATGTTAGCTTAGGAGGTTCCAAGTAGCAATCGTTCGAGCTTTGATAGGTGATGAGATCTAGGATCAAGAAGGAATCGTGGGCACCACTTTTCGAAAAGAGTATTTCCACCCTTACAAGCCTTGGGTATCAGGAAATCCCTTCCGAGGATAAGACCGTCTTACTCAAGTTCTTAGGCTTCAGATACTTGAATCACTGTCATAATTCGTAGGCTAGGATAGATGTTTGTTTCTATGTCTTTTTCTGCACACTATTGCCTCCTTTATATAGGCAAGGGGTCAAGGACAAAATGGTGTGAGTATCTTGCACCAAGAGGTGCCATTATCCCCAAGGATAAGACTTGTAGGCAACAACCATGAAGTCCCTACGGTTTTTGGAGGGAAAACAACTCAGAAAGAGTTTGAATCAAATGAAAGGGTGTGTGCCCATTCGTCCTAGGAGAGAGTGTTACCACTCCTACTACCTAGCTCCCCACCTTCACTCTAGTTCAGCTTACCGCAGCTAGTGACACTGTCATCCAGCTCAAGGCTGAGCTGGACAAGCTTCAGTGTCAGTCCCTAGCTTCATCTAGCTCACCGTAGAGCTGATGCTAGCTAGTTTCAGCTAGCTCCTGAGCTAAAGTGAGGTTTCCCGTCAACTCACATATTCGTCTTATCTTTGGTATCACACCAAGGTCAAGTCCATGGTGCATATTTCCAACATTGTGTTTGTTGGTCGTTGAGTGTGGAATTGGCAAAAATTGAAAATAAAATCCTGCTTTAAAACTGACATGCACGCCGTGCACCCCTACATGTCGGGCAGGTCAATTTTACAATGCAACTCGTAGCAAGTGCACAGCGTGTACCCCCTTTTCTGAAATATGGCCCGTCGCAAAATAGGGTGAACAGCAGGTAAAAAAAAGTCGTATCCAGAAAAACCCAAAACAAATTTACCCGAACCAAAACCCGACCCAGCCCCCTTATCCGATCTCTCCACGCGTTTCTCCTCTTCTCCTTCCCCTTCTTCCACTTCCCGACTACCCTCTATCCATCTCCATCCCCAACCACCGCCAACACCACCCAGCACCACACCTCTCTGCCACAGCCTTCCACCTTCGTCCCCTTCTTTCTTCCGGTCGTCCGCCACAACACTATCCGAACACCACCACAACTCCACCATCCCCAGCCATCACCACCGCCCAGCCTTCCACCCGACCCCGCTGGCGCTACCTCTAGTCGGTGCTGTCGCGACCGCTGTGACCACCCTCTCCTATCTCCTCTCTTCGTCTTCCTTTTCCTAACCCACCAACCACCTCACCTCCACACTCACTCAAACGAAAGCACCCCATAATCACCAAAAATTCAATTCGCACCCGATTCGAATGATTCGGGGCTTCCCTTAGCTCTCGTCCATTCTAGGACTGCCCCGCTCCATCATCCAAGATTCAATTTCGGTTAGTGCTTGAATTTTTAGGTCAAAATTTTTGATTTCCAGAATGTGGGTCAATTTGATAGAATCATTGTGAACCTTGTGCTTGGAATGATGTCTATGAATACGTAGGATGCTTGTTCTTTGCCTGAACTTACTGTTCACTTGATTTTTCAGTTTTTTTATATTAGTAGAATTTTCGAGTTTAGCCTATTTTCGAAAATCTGAAATTTCAAGTTGTTGTTACTGTCCATGTGTTTCATATTCTTGTTTGATGACTTGATATGCCTCTGCCCTACTTTTTTGCTTAGCCTCTTGTTGATTCGATGAAATTTGCAATTTTATTATGTGAGATGAACTTGCTGGATGTAACTGTGTTCTCTTGTGCTGCGATGCCATACTTGATGGTTATGATGGCTGTTTTCTATGACTAATGCTATTGCTATAAATTGTCAATTCCATCGACTTCTTTTCATTTGGGACCTTTTGATGGTTATGAAGCTTGTTGTGATTGCTGGAACTTACCCCTACCTGTTGCTATGCCTTGGTTTAGCCATATTACTTATTAATGTGCAAGTTTACATATTATGGATGCTCATTTGGTTTGATTGTTCTTCCATTGTGCTAGGATGATAGTTGTTCTTTCTTAAGAGTAACTAGTTATTCTTGTCCTTTAATTGATGTTATTCATTGAGTTATGCCTTGTCATGATTGATTGGTTTGTTCTTAATTTTGTGAGGATGCGAACATGCTTATTGTCGGGAGAAATTGATTGTTTTATGCGGTTGTTGGTGCAAACCTAAATGCAAATGTATTGTCGATTGATTATTGTTCAATTGATTTGCAAGATGACTAGGAAGAAGTTTATCGCTTCTGGTATGGGGAAGGTGACTGGCACTCGAAAGAGACTACGACCAAATACTCCAGAGTCTTCTTCTACAGTGGCTTCTCCACCTCGTGCAGCTCCCACATGTACTCCTCCCCATCCAAAGCGAGTTGTAGCCTCATCTTCTTTTGCTCCCCAAGGACCAGAAAACGAGCCCATTCCAACTGCTGCTTCAGCCTTACCACCCCCAGACTTGGTGCAGAGGATCTTCAACTTCGAACAGGGGAGTGAGTTTGCCCGCCGATACAGAGTGTATCGGACTTGGGTAGTGACGCATCATGGATACCTTGACATTTAGGGCTTTGTGGATAAAGGATGGGACAGTTGGCTGATTGGATACTGCAACCAAGCAGGGATTTGGCCATTGGTACATGTCGATGATCAGAAGCTCCCGCATGTGACCAGGGAGGTCTACTCCACTATCAGGATCGCGAATTACACCTCTACCCAAGAGGCGGGTAGTATCACATTTCAGCTCGGAGGTCAAGGCTTCTCCTTCCCAGTAGATGAGCTAGGAGAGCATATGGATTTTTACACCCGGGAGTAGGTGGTCAACTTGGAGGTGATGTCGTTGGCCAACATGGAGAAGAAGGCAATTCTGAATCCGAGGGAGTTTTGGCTGGATATCTCGTGGGGGTGGTACCACCTATTTTGCTCACTCGTCAAAAGCGAGACGGGTTAAGTTGCCAAGGCTTAGGCTTCTCCTCTTGCTTTCTCAACATTCCATCACCGCCTGGAAGCAGGCTAGAAATGGATGGGTAGTGAACGCCATAGACTTGTGGCTCTTTTATTGCCTCGAGAAGGGAGTGAAGGTTTGTCTCAGCGACTTGTTGGTTGGGTTGTTTAGGCGTTTCCTCGAGCAGAGAGGGATGGGAGTTCTATTTGGAGGGAGCTACATTGCACGGCTGGTGTGACAGCTTGGAGTGTTAAATGCCTTTGGGTAGGACCCGTTGTATCAGCGTGGGTTTCCCATCATAGAGTTCCCAACCTGACAGCTTCTATTTGCCAGTGGACCCAAAGCTACAAGAGAGAGAGAGGTTGCAGACTTCCCAGCAGAGTCAGTTGAGACACTTGCAGTCCATATGGGGATTTGTAGATGGGTGTGAGTGATTTTCTGGACAGTCAGAGGGGACTCAGGCATGACTTTCAGAAGTTAGAAGAAGACAGCTAAGCTGTAGAGCAGAGAGACTTCAGAGCGATATGCGAGGACTTTGCCATGATATTCAGCAGTATGCCACTGAGACTAGGGACCTTAGGGACGTCAGGACAGGCAAGCTGAGCAGTTTTCCAAGACTCAGGCTCACCAGGGCTAGTGGATACAACACCAGGGCCAGCAGATCACTTACATCCACCAGCAGCAGCATTGGCTTAGTGGACACATGTCCTACTTATCAGGACAGCTACTTCACCAAAGCGACCTTTCCTCCTCTGTGGCCAGCATATTCGCCAGCACCATAGTGGCCTGAATATGATTTGTACCCTCTGTTTTCGGGGTACCCATATCCTCCACTAGATCAGTGATTGTTTAGGACGTATCAGTGACTTAGACTTTTGTGTTTTAGTTTTTCATTTGAGACTTTGTGATTTTTATTTCTCTTAATTTTTCTTGGTGGTCTGTATAACGAATGATAACTTCAGTTACATCTATCACAAGTACATTGTTTTTGTATGAGTGGCACGTTCCAAAAATGGTTGTTCTATCACATCTCACCATCAAACTCCATTTCACCAACTCAATTTGGTATCAATTATTCTCTTCTATAATGTGACTTCTTGTGAGGGTAATGTTGTGGTTTGTGGGATGAATTAGGGTGCTAGTATTTCACTTGATTGCTTTGATTGAATTCTTGTCTCTTAATATTTGAAAAGCCCTCTTAAACTTGAAAACTTTGGATGATTTGGATACATGTTTAGCATAGTATTGCTACTTGAGGGTGAATATGATGCATGATAGATCATTTTTGGGCCGCCTCCTATTTTTCTAGAAACAAGTTTAGAATAAATTTATCTATTTGGTTACTCAGTCTTGATCTCTACCGACTTTATGAATAATTAATTCCCCTATTGAGTTACTCTAGTTGTTTAAAATCATATTTGACTAGATGGTCCGAATAAGGTGCAAAAGAGGCCAATGTGTCCAAATTTTCATGGGGGTTTGGTTGCGATTCAGCACACTGGTGACTTTGAGTCTCCTGCCTGCAAGCTAGTCCCTTCGGGCTTCTCTTCTCACCCTTTTCTAGTTGTGGGTCGGGGTTTTTTAGGTAAACTTGATCTATATGGATGAGAGCCTTAGCCTGATCAGTGTCACAACTACCCCCACTTGGAAAGATACCCCGAAAAGCTATACAATTTTTTGTAAGATGGGGTTGCAATTAATTGAGTAATTAAATTGACCCATAAGTGTTTAGTATATCATGTATATAAAAATTATACAAGAAGAGGGGATTGCTCTAGTTAGAATAAATTATTAAAGTAAGCACTCCCTCCCTCAGGACGGGAAAATACCTGGCCAATACCATATGCTTTGAGCATAAGTGATAGGGAAAATGTTTTTATCGGTGGGTGTTGAGTGGTACAGTTTCCCTATAAAAGTCAGAATTTGAGTAAATGTTTTCTACAGTTTCCCTATAAAAGTCCGAATTTGAGTAAAGAGAAAGAAGATCTTCCATAGCATAATTCCTTTAATTTCCCATGATCTACCTCTGCAAAAACACCATATTCCCATCCCTAGAAATCCGATTGAAGATCCAAAGGAGTCCCCCTTGAAGATTGAAGCTAGAAGATTAAAAGCGAAGATTCGAGCAAGTCTGATTCATTGTCTCTTGATCAAGATGGTGGTTAGTCTTATTCTACTTTTTCTTCTTCTAGAGTCATGAGTAGCTAATTCTTTGAAGTTTCTTGGATGGGATGTAAGAATTAAGCCTGATACTCTCCCTAAAAGTATAGGATCGATGATTATTGGATAATTGGATTTGAATGAAAGATTGCTTTGATTATTGGGTTTTCAACCTTGTTCTTGTTACCAGTTGAATTAGGTCAAATCTATGAAATCCTCTATTTGATCAACTCTGGAATTCATATGATTCACAATCTAAGATTGAAGAAAGTTAATGGGTGAGTAAGCCAATAGCTTGATTCTACCTTTTGTGCTTCTTTTGGTTTTAATGGTTATTCATCAAACAATTGGTGGGCACTCTGGTTTGCACCTAATGGACCAAGGTGGGTGTAGTTATCAGTAGCTTAGGTGTTGATGGAACAAGTTAACACTAACTCCAATTACTTGTGATTTCCTTTAATTTTTAAAGAGCACCTTATCACTTTTTAGAACTTCTCGGCATTCATTACTGGTTAGCCTAATTGAGGATATTCCAACCTTAATTTGGAAACTAGTAGTGGTAATCGGTGTGCATGATCATGCCACGGATTCATAATAGTGATAAAAGGAATCGTATTGTTCAATCCAAGTCCAATGTTGCTCGATTTGATGTTGCTCGATCTGACTACTATTAGGAAGTTGAGCTTGTTGAATCATCCTTTCCAAGAACTTGTTCTCTCCTTCTGATCAGACCTCAATTGCTAGTTTAATTGAGTTAATAGAATAATTAGACACCAAAATCAATTCGTTGGGTTTCATGCATCACGACTTGTGGTGATGATCCCACTGAACTCTGTCAACTATTATAACATTTCATTCGATTATAAACCTCAATCAAATGGGAAAGGAAAAAAATATTCATTTTATTGAAACAATTGGATGTCATACATCTCATGTAGAAACTCTACTACATAATGTATGTACAATTCTAAGCAGGTCTCAAACACAATCTCCAACAACTTGTCTGAGTCCTTTAGCCAGGTGGGCAGCTTTATGCTAGCACCGGTTAAAGGTTTAGACAATGGATTGAAAATGTTATCATCCATTGACACTTTGCACAGTCTGATCAAGTGTCTCATCACATTAATGTGCATTGACATTGTCTTGGGGTTTGGTTCCTTCAGCTAGGAAGTTGTCCAATTGTTTTCACAATGGAGCTCCATTTCCTTGTCATAAGAGCATACCACCACAAGTTCTGTCAGAAACCTCTTGATCCAGAAAGCTTACATTACTGCTTCAGTAGAAGATTGAGCCACTAAAATTCCATTTGGTGCTCTTCCAACATACCAGTCTTTCATATAACATGAATGCGTATCTGGATTGTGACTTTGTGTCATCAAACTTAGTCATTTGGTACTTGGCATCACTATGCTCTTTTAAAGTTTTACCGTCAACTATTTTTCACCCCAAATACAAGAAAATAATCATGGTATTTACTACACATGCTTATAGCATATGGATCTTCAGATTGAGTACATGTCACGACATACATGATGGATCCTATAACCAGATTATATGGAAACCTTATCATTTTCTCCTTCTCAGCTTGTATCCTTACATACGCTTTGTTGAGGTGTATGTCATTGTTCATATAAGATATGCCCACTTGGAGTTCTTCATACTGAACTTGTCAAGAACGTTAACAATATAATTTTCTTGACTTTGACCAATGAGCTTCTTTCATCTATCTCTATAGATCCTGATGCTCAGGATGTACTCTACATCACTCAAGTGCTTCATTGAAATACATTTCCCAAGCCACTATGTAACATCCCAGTTTTAGATATTGAAATGAATGATAAATTTGTCCCGAGACAAACACTTGATACATTATAAAAATAGTAAAATACAAAATACAACGATAATGGTAACCTTTTTAGAAAAATTGGAATATTACGCCAAACAACTTATTTTCGGAAGTTGGTGTCAAACGGTGAATGGACCCATCTGTAAAACAAATCCTAGAAATACACAGTCTCAATAACATCCCAACTTCGGTCTGGCGGCAGATGAGCAAATTCTCTATTAATTCTTCTAATACAATATAACCTGTCAAGAACTGGTGGGTGGCTCGGGGTCCGTCTTCCAAAGTTATCATATAGATACCAATTTTGGAAATCATCAGAAAAGACAACCATATAGCATGTAAACCATGTTGTAAAATTCTGACTCTAACTTTCGTATTTTAAATTGGGATCCCGGCTCACATATGCTAACGACCCATATACATGTTAGTGGCACTAAAATGGCCCACATAGAGTTAGTGTGGCGCTTACCAAATCCCACGGCAATAGTTAGTTGTGGCGCTTACCAAGGCCCACCGCGTAACAAAAGTGCAATAAGCACAATTGCCAGCATACTTGCCTTAACTAGGTGATCAATCAATACCAATATTACCCTTGTAATTGAACTTGTTCAACTGAACAATTACATGTAACATATCATATTAGAAATATATCACTTAGGATATAATAGAATAGTATATGGATCACGTATAATCTACATGTCACGTTGTCACATATAATGCATTTAAAACATTTAAACTTCAAGTATTATTCATGGAATTCAAAGACGTATAAATAACACAAGTAAAACATAAACATTTAAAATGGAAGATATTACCTCCTTAAACCAACCCACCTAGAATTAAACGAGTGGCTCGAAAGACGGGTCAAATGTCCAAAACGGATCAATAATGGCTTAACACAAAACTGTTGGGCCAAACTACAATAGCTGGAAAGTATTGGGCCGAGGCTGGAATAATTCAAAATTTACAGACTGTGTAGACAGAACAAAGGGTTTCAGGGGCTAATTCTAAAATACATAACTTTAGGGACCAAATTGGACATTTACCAAATACACGTGAAGCAACTCGCTAGTTGTTTCCAGAATCCGGTGACGACGAACCCCGGCTCCGGTGAGCCTTGAATCACCACTAAAACTCGAGCAAACTCGAATCGAAGGTCATGTAAGGCTTCGTCTCGATAATACAGAGTCAACTGAGGTATTTAAAGGTCTTGGGTTGGTCTGGAACTTTTTGAAGAAGGAAACAGAGAAGGATAGAAATAATTTCGACCTGCCTCCATTCAATACTAGCTCTGGACGGCTTTAAATAGCCAGATGATTTCCCACGAGCGACGGTTTGGTCTTGATTCGAGGCAACGCCACCTGGATTTGCAGTTTGGTGCCGGATACAAACAGAACGCTTGTCGGAGGAGATGAGGATGACGACGATGATGACCACATTCACTTATCTCAAAACGAAGTCGTTTAATGGCTGAGCGAAAATGAACCTAAAATTACAACTAGAATGCTTCTTTTGGGACTTGAACTCGGGTCAATGGACTTGAGGAATAGTTAGTTAACCAATTGATTTAGTAACAAATCTATGATAATTTTACAAACTAGATTAACTATACTTAACCATGTGAAGTTTAAAGAGCTCAACCCTTTGATTAGTAATTAATTACACCCTTTCCAAATGTAATTATTATTATCTAATACCGGTATAAACCCAATTTTTTATGGATAGATTAGAGACTTTTTCATAAATATTTTTGTATTAGGGTCAGGGTCTTACACACTACTTCACTTTACTCAACATGGAGATGTTATTCCCAATGAGCAGTATGCCATCTACATACCGGACCAAAAATGCCATTTTAATCCCACTGAATTTCTTAGAAACAATAGCTTCCACTATCCATATGATGAGGTCAAAATTCTTAACAGTTCCATCAAATGAGAGATTCCAACTCCTTTATGCTTGCTTAAATCCATATATGAATCTCTTAAGCTTGCATATCCAAGTAGATTGGATCACTGGCCTCTTGCCATTTCAAGGAGTTTGACTTTGTCATTACTTGATTGTAGGTTCTTAGCCTTTGCTTTCCAAAGGCAAGATGTCTAGATTCCCAGTCATAACGAAGTCACCATACTTCTTTGATGGAATTCTAGTTCTTTAGACCAGTGATTGGGTGAACAATAAAGGTTTGAGTATCTCGCTCATCCTTTGGCGTTTTCTCTACAATATCACTGTTTGAACAACTTCTTGTTCTAACAAGTTCTTTAATGTAAGTGTATCATTATCCATTTGTTGCTCATCATCTTGAATTTCCCCAAGATAAATATCTCCCACTTATTTTGTTGGAAATGAATTCACTTTCCAAGAAGACACCATCACAAGAAACAACCACTTTGTTCTCTTGAGGTTTGTAGAAGTAATATCCTTGTCTCTTTAGGATAATCTACAACTAGGCCATTGTCCAAGTTTGGTGCTAGTTTATCGGAAAGTAGGTGCTTAACATAGACTTTGCAACCTTAAACTTCTAGAAAAGATATCACTAGTGCTATACTAGTCCATATAGGATATGATGTCTTTTCTACAGACTTGGACGAAGTTCTATTCAGTGTAAAAATAACAGTTTGTAGTACATGTCCCCAAAAAGAGATTTGAAGTCCAATGAAGATCATCATAGATTGAATCATATCCAAATCGACTTAATTCATCCTCTTACAAACACCATAACCTATGGTGAACCACGAGGAGTGAGTTATGAAATAATAATTTCACAACTCTTGTGATGATTTGCAAACTCTTGGCATAGATATTATCCATCTCGGTCTAACCGATTGGTTTTTATTGTTCTACCCAGTTGGTTTTTATACTTCATTCATATTTGTTTCATTAAGTAGATACTCATATCCACTTAAGTCACTAGTAACAAATAATGAAGTACTTGAAACCTCCACAAGACATTAAACTTGTAGGCCCATATACATCAATATGTATGAGTCCTAAAAGATATGTGGGATTTCAGTTTGACTTTTGCTTCTTTGTGTTATTGACAGTAAAACTCTCAATCAATGGACATGAAACTGGCTCCATTAAAATGAAAAGTTATACTTCCATCAATTGAACTCTTCCAAACTTATGTTACAAGTATGATGTAAAAAGTTCATCAATCCATTCATCTACTAACACTTGACATAAAACACATTATAATTGATGCTCACTTGAGCTTCATTGCCAATGCAGAGATGTATATCTCCATATGTCCATGCTCTACTTCACTCTAGTCTCTACTATACAAGAAGTAGTTTGAATGTATGTAACCAAAAGTATATACTCTACTAACAGTAAAAGTCTCTTCCTTCTGAAATCCATTTTCATTTAGGGCTAGCCTATAATTAAGTGCTTCATGTGTATAACACCTCTTCTTCCTTTGTTTAATACTTAAACATGGATACCATTATCACAATGTCTGTTGTGGTTCACCAAGAGGTGAATGTACCACCCAGCCGCGGACGAGAAACTACCTTTAGTTTCCACTTCTCCTCCCACTCAAATCACACAATCATTAATTGTGTAGATATTTGGGAGAGATTTGGTGATTTGTGTACCAAGGATGAGGTAGGAATTCATAAAACCTACCCATAGTGGTCTTTTGTGTACCAAGGATGGAGTAGGAATTCATAAAACCTACCCATAGTGGTCTTATGAATGTCCACACTAGGTAAGCGACAATCAACCATCGTCTTTGAGACTTCACTAATAGTCCTCTCTACCTCATGTAAGGTGACTATTTAAAGCTCAAATTTGGATCTCAAGGACAGTTCCTTTTGCTTTATTAAGAACAATCTTTGTTCTTAATAGGGTAAGTGCTTCAGTAAGCTATTCCTTCATAAGGATTTGAACGACGATGAAAAGATTTACGCATTGACTAACTAATTTGTCTATAGAAAATGCAAAGTAAAAATTGTTTCAATTAGTACATAGCTCAAAATTTCTTGTAAATTAAGAGCCTATGTATACTTCATTCACTAAATTAATAGAGTCTCCTTGAATGAAATACTTTTCAATATCCTAAATCCATCAAAATTTTAGTCGTACTTTGGCACTGGCACTAAAAGTTTGCGATTTAGGTAGTCAACCATCATCTTTGAGACTTCACTAATAATCCTCTCTACCTCGTGTAAGGTGACTATTTAAAGCTCAAATTTGGATCTCAAGGACAGTTCCTTTTGCTTTATTAAGAAAAATCTTTGTTCTTAATAGGGTAAGTGCTTCAGTAAGCTATTCCTTCATAAGGATTTGAACGGCGATGAAAAGATTTACGCGTTGACTAACTAATTTGTCTATAGAAAATGCAAAGTAAAAATTGTTTCAATTAGTACATAGCTCAAAATTTCTTGTAAATTAAGAGCCTATGTATACTTCATTCACTAAATTAATAGAGTCTCCTTGAATGAAATACTTTCCAGTATCTTAAATCCATCATTGGTCAATCACAACACCTTTGTGACTCTCGGTTGATAATGTGACCGTTCACAAAATCAACCATGCTTCGAATCAAAACTTGGTTTTCCATTCGTTGAGTACGACCTTAACTAACTCATGGACCCCTAAGATCTACAATACTAGCAGGGACAATTATAGGACCTAGACTACTTTGGCATAAATAGGCCTAATTCTTGTCAAGGCATCATAGGTCCCATTATGGTAAAGCATTGCCTCTATTTTCGGTTCAGACATTTTAGGTTTGTGTTTGTATCTTCATTTGCTAGTGAACTAATCGCGCAACGGATATAAACAATAACCTAAAATATTGGTCTAAGCATTTGGTTAGAATACTTGTAGGTGATCGGATCTTGGCCCCCTCTACTTGGAAAATTTCAGCCTTCGTGTTCATCATCGAACAATCTCCCATCCTTTGAGTCTTTGGCTGACATCCATCTCTTCCTTTGTTGTAGTTACATGGCTTTGTATACTAATCACAAGAGATTCTCTAATCTATCTTGTAAATTAAATACAAAAAAATAAACCGCACACATACCGCATTTCCCAAAATCAATTACAACAAATAAAACGGTACGTAGACCGTATTTCTCAAAATAAAAGCAATTTAAATTGGGCGGGGACTTTTATCCGATCACCAAGACCCTGCACGCTCAAGATGCAAGTATATCTGAAACCAATGTATATAAAAGCATTTATTCATTCACTACTACATGAGTGAATGACTTTATAACTAGCATGCAAACCAAATTAACAAACCCTAATCAACCAATTTTAATTAAGGTGACATTTAATTATGAATAAAATAAATTTTATTCAAATCAAACTCTAAATAATAAACTCCTTTATCATTCTAATTGTTTCAACAATAAAATTCATTAAATTTCTAGGATTAATGTTAATATTTTCAATTTCGTCGGATATTTGTTTCCCTTTTATCTTTAAATTCCATCAATTACCATTTTCATTTAAAATAACAAGGGTGATACTATATACAGTCCGAATTTTACTTTGTACAATCCGTATTTTACCTTAAATGGCCTATTATACCCTTAATGAAAAACTATAAACTCAGTCCGTTTTTACTTTCTGCAGTTCAATTTTACTAAGGCATTCCAGTTTGCAGTCCGTTTTTACTTCGTGCAGTCCATTTTTATTAATGCAGTTCTTTTTTTATAAATAAATATTATGAAAGTTATAAATAAATAAATGAAAATAAATAAATATTACTTACCAAGTTCTCATAAAAAATGAACGTATTTTTAAAAACTAATTACAAAAATTATAAAAAAAGAAAAAAAAATATATGTATAAATATCTTCCGTATATTCAAACAATAATAAGTATTTCTTTTCGAATTTTTTATTTATAAGTTTTATTTTTTATTTAAATTATAGATAAAAATAATAAATAAATATATCTTGTGAATTTTATAAAAATAAACTGTAATTTAAAAAAAGGACTAGATGAAGTAAAAAATGACTATACGAAGTAAAAATAGAATGTATTAGTAAAAACGGACTGTACGAAGTAATTTTTTTAATTAAGGGTATTTTAGTCTATTTACGGACTGCACGGAATAATAAACGGACTGTATATAGAATTGAGAAATAACAACTCGTTTTTAAATTAAATGAGAATTTAATTATGAATTTAAAATTAATATTTCAATTCTCAATCAAATCTATGATTAAAATTAAAAATTACCCAAAAATGATTTTGTAATCAAATTTCGTTTGATGACCAATTTACATAGTCAGGACCAAGTCAAATATGGTGAAACCAATTCAAAACCTAATCAAATATAATATATTCAAAACCAAAAATAATAATAACTGTTATTATTAATTTGAATCATAAACCAACATATGATTAGACCAATCTGACCAAATTGAAAATTTTTTAATTGGGAAAATCAGTATATTATATATATATATATATATGGGTGGAGAACCAAACAGGTTCGACCAGATCGAGTCAAACTAGATTGATACAAACCAGAATGGGACATGCATTCGGGTGGAGAAAAGTCAAAGGCCATTACACTAAATGGCCATATAGTTATTGAAAATTGTGTTTAGAGAATAGGGTTTAGGTTTCAATAACACCCAAATTTACATTCCTTTATTTTAAATTGGTCTAGACGTAAACATTGATTTGAAAAACCAATGAATTTTCGCCTAACGCCATTACTCACAATAAACCAATGAAAAATCAATAGAAGATGAATTATTGGGTTTCTGTAAGCCCATTATAATTGCTTCTTTAATACTTTCAGTTCTAGGCGGACGAAGTCAATTCTATAGTTCAGAAATTTCAATTGATTTTCGCCGACACTGATATACGGTCATTGTTCGGTAGTTTCGATCTTCATCGAGCAATTTTGATGAAACCGCTTTCATCCAACAAAATTTACAACATTGAAATTCATTAACAAATCACAATCCCTTTCTTAAATTGAATAATTTTATTATGAACACAATTCGTTTTGTTATGAAATATACGCAAAACGAGAGGGCTCTGATACCATTGTAGGAAATCGTTTTAGATGCATAACAACTAATCGCAGCGGAAATACGATTACATCTAGCATCCTAAACCGACTCGTTTGCATATAAATCAATAACAAAGGTTTATACGAATTACCTCTTGAAGCGTGACTACTAGTTCGACGACTAGTACTTGTCAAAGCCTTAGATCGAATGCGAGAGTTTCACGTGTAGCTCCTCTACTCAGTCCACACTAGCTGGGATCCGGATCTCCTTCGTCAATGCCTACTAGAACGCTTGATCGAAGAACGGTTTTCCAGAGTGTTTGGAGGCTAGAGTTTTCTCTCTAAAAGCTTCTTACGGCTTCAGGCTTTTGGCTTCGAATAAACTGTTACAGCTAACAGTCTATTTATAGAGTTTCTCATAACCCACTAACCCTAATCCATCTTGGATTAGGACATTGATCCGCTCCGTACTATAAGCGTGTGACTTTGTAGGAACCGGTCCGATTAACCGTGGCCCAAACCACTAATTAACAGTGGCCTCTAGCAAGACGTGTTAACTCCTAACGAACTCGAATTAAATACAGATTAATCAGATCTAACACTTCACCAATTTTTATGCGAACTTAGGTCGAAGGACATAAATCCTTGAGAGTCCTCAATAGAGACTGTCGTAACATTCCTGGTGAAGTTGATCTTGAGGGCTCCATCACCGACAGAAATCAGCTCGCCATAACACATCCTCATCATCCACGACAGCATCAACGGGAACAAGATATGGTCCGCACAATCAAGAAATTAAAGGGAATTCGAATGGATCTTTACCTAATAACTATCACTAACCTGGTTACAAGACTTGGCAGTGAAGGACTGAAGGAAGCTTCATGAACTTTGAGGTCAAGAGAATCCAAGACAGTGAAGTTTGTTGATTGAGCGATGTTTACAGTAGCAGAGAGGATAGCTTTTTGGGATAGCAAATATGGCCTTTGAATTAATTCTCCATGATGTTCAGCTGTTTGTCAACTCTAACTACAGAGTCCACATATCTCTCGTGTTGGATATATTTTACTAGAGAACCAGACCAATCACTTGATCAGAATATATATGTCCTTTTTTGAGAAACATTGGTATAGAACAACAATCTATAATCACAGTAGCCATGTTTCTCCGCCGCATTGAACAATATTCTGTGTTCCTCTGTCCTTCAGGTATTGGACTTGTTTCAACTTCAATTCTTGCGTGTCAGTACCAACTTATTGTATCATGTGGTCTGTTTGCAAAGCGAGAGGTATTATAGCATTTGGATGGAAATGAGAAAATTAATTTTTAAATGCACTTCAATAAAAAATAAAGTGTTTTGCTCAAATTAGAAAATGCTCATAATTCCATTCTATAATTTCATCATATATTTTAACTGCCAAACGAACCACACCTACCTACAAGGATACCAATCTATACGTACGTATGCTGCTGATGATAAACTGCTCTTTCAAATTCATACCCTAAAATCATGTGTAAGCGAGAAAAACATACCACAAGACATTTCAAAAGGACCATGATTATATTATTTCTTAAATAAAACATCATACGGAAATTCGCAAATGCTACTACATAACAAAAACCAAAAAAGACTCTTCAAATTAAAATAGGCTACAAGTCTGCCAACGCCTAAAGAAGAACACTCTTACAGTGTAGAAGAAGCATTAGCGGGAAAATCATCATCTGCAAAAGTGCCTAATGGGCATTACTCCACAGATACTTCTTGAGAACATCCATCACTGAACCAAAATCAGCCTTTACATTCACAGGTGGATTAGCAAACCTACAAGCCATGTCTTTAATATCGGTGGAGTGATAGTCGATCTTACTCTGCGTAAACTTCAAACCATGTGCAGTACTCACCACCACAGTCCTGTCATTAGGACCTATAATCCCAGCATTCCTTAGCTTACTCAGTGCAGTCAATGCCACACCAGTATGTGGACATATGAACATCCCCGTTGAATCAGCTTGCGCCATTGCATCCATTAGTTCCTCCTCTGTCGCTTCCTCCACTATCCCATCACACTTTTTCAAAGCATAAACAGCTCTATCAATCGAAACCGGATCCCCAATCTGAATAGCAGATGCAAAAGTACTGCTGGCCTTCACTGACTTAAAGTCTTTCCACCCGGATTTGTAGTACAAGTAAAGAGGGTTTGCATTTGCAGCTTGTGCACAGACTAGCCTAGGAATTCTAGCCACAAGCCCTAATTCTTTACACATATGAAACCCTTTGTAAAACGCATAGATATTGCCCAGGTTACCTCCAGGAACAATCACCCATTCAGGGACTTCCCAATCAAACTGCTGCAGTATTTCAATGGCAGCAGTTTTCTGTCCTTCTAGCCTCAAACTGTTAAGAGAGTTAGCTAAATAAATAGGCAATTCAGCTGTAACCTCCCTAATCAGTTGCATGCAACCATCAAAATCAGTATCAATACTGAGGACAAAAGCACCATTGGCAATTGGCTGAACCAATTGGGCCATGGAGATCTTATTTGCAGGCAAGAATACAATAGAAGGAATACCAGCAGAAGCACAATAAGCAGATAAAGCAGCAGAAGTGTCTCCAGTGGAAGCACAGCCAACTCCTACAACAGGTTTGTTCATTTTCCTCAACCTATTCACTTGACTCACCAAAACAGTCATCCCCAAATCTTTAAAGCTACCCGTATGGCTGATCCCGCAATGCTTCACCCACAAATCGTTCATACCAAAAAACTGCTTACCATACCTCTCAGCCCAGAAGAGATTCGAGTTACCTTCAAACGCACTGACGATATCATCGTCAGAGATGTCGGGCAAGACCCACTCTTTCTTGGACCAAACCCCTGACCCATACGGCCAAGTCGTCTTCCCCACGCGGGAATCGAACAGAGACTTCCAGTAAGATCCTGGAAAGGCCTTGAGCGCCTCCATGTCGTGGTGGACGTCGAGTAGGCTGCCGGATTGTGATCGGTAGACGATCTCATCGAGGGAGTAAAACTCGGTGGAGTTGGGTCCAGCGTTGAACGGCACGTACTTGGCGGAGAAATTGTTTGGGGGCTGTGGGTGAGTGAGGTTGTGGCGGCGGGCCTCATCCCTGATACTGGAGCCTTTCGTCGAACTGGTGGTGTGCGATGAAGTTTTTGAAGGATCGGAGGGAGAAATCGAAGCTCTGGGTGTGGGAAATGAAAAGGAACGAGGAGTTGGTTTGGGTGAGTGCAGGGTGTGGCGGTGACGGTGGTGGAGGTTGGGGGATTGGAATAGGGTGGATAAAGCAGCCATTGGCGTGAAATGTTTGAAGATAGAGATGGAAGTGATATGTTGAGAGAGAAATGAGGGAGATGAGATGAGAGATCTGAGACTGTGTACGGAAAAAAGGAAAGGGTTTTTTCAAGGCTTAAAATCTGGCTGCCTACCTATCTAACCCCACTGCGTGCAAGTAGCCAAGTTGGGTGTGGTAAATGAACTGAATTCTAAACCACGCTCCATTATTCAAATTAGATGACACTTTAAGTTGAATGAATTGTTAAATTATTTTTTAATAATTTTAATTTTGACAAACTCAATCATTCTCAAACACTGGCTGAATACTTACCGTAGTATTCATAGCGATATCTCGTGCATCCGACTGATACTTCAAGTATTCAAATTAACGAACCGACCTAAACGAAATTAAGAGATTTAATTAAATTTGAAATAATTTTTTAAAAAAAACAGACGGACCGATTTTCCGTCCGGTCAGACCATTCGGACGAACCCAATTTCAGTCTAGGTGGTCTGACCAGACGAAATACCGTTTTGCCCGCCAAACAGACCGAACGGATCGGTTTTTCTTTCGGTCAACCACCAAGACGGAAACCCGGTCTGTCTGGCTATTCTCGCCGGAATTTGGCCTCGACATGAACATGAAAGTTGTACCCAATCGAATTAGCTTTCCAACGCCACCAATCATGCATCAATCGAACTTCTGAGCGATCAGTTATGTCAAAAATACTAAACTGGAACGTTTTCCGACCAAGCCGTTTATTAGGGTTAGTGTTTAGGGTTTAGGGTTTATAGTTTGGTGTTTGGGGTCTAGGGTTTCGATTTTAGTGTTTAGGGTTTAGGGTTTAGAGTTTAGTGTTTAGGGTTTAGGGATAGAGTTTAGGGTTTAGATTTTAGTGTTTAGGGTTTAGAGTTTTGTGTTTAGGTTTTAGGTTTAAATTTTAGTGTTTGCGGTTTAGGGTTTATTGTGTTATAGTTTAGTGTTTGGGGTTTAGGGTTTTGATTTTACTATTTAGGATTTAGGGTTTAGAGTTTAGTGTTTAGGGTTTAGGGTTAGAGTTTAGGGTTTAGATTTTAGTGTTTAGTGTTTAGGGTTTAGAGTTTTGTGTTTAGGTTTTAGGTTTAAATTTTAGTGTTTAGGGTTTAGGGTTTATTGTTTATAGTTTAGTGTTTGGGGGTTAGGGTTTCAATTTTAGGGTTTAGAGTTTAGGGTTTAGATTTTAGATTTTTAGTTTTTAGGGTTTAGATTTTTGTATTTAGTGTTTAGGGTTTATAGTTTATTGTTTAGGGTTTAGGGTTTAGATTTTAGTGTTTAGGGTTTAGATTTTTGTGTTTTCGGTTTAGGGTTTCGAATTTATGGTTTATAGTTTAGGTTTAAGTGTTTAGATTTTAGTGTTTAGGGTTTAGTGTTTAGGGTTAGGATTTAGGGTTTATAGTGTAGCTGTTACGGTTTACGGTTTAGGATTTATAGTTTAGGATTTAGGGTTTAGGATTTAGAGTTTAGGGTTTAGTATTTAGTGTTTAGGGTTTAGCGTTTAGGGTTTAAGGTTTAGGGTTTAGTGTTGAACGAACCAACTGAAATGAAATTAATAAATTTAATTAAATGTAAAAAAAAGAAAAGGGATTGACCAACCGGACGGAAAACCGGTCAGTCAAAATTTCTTTTTTTTTCAATCCAAAATTCAATTTTCGTAACTTTCATATATTTTGGGACGTGGTTCGTCGAGAGTGTTTTAGAACAACTAAAACATACCAAAAAGGATTTTTTAGATTGAAATTTTAGGGTTTTTCTTTTTACAAGATGGACGTTTAAGGCATTATAGAATATAGGGCGTCAGTTAGTTCGAAAATCAGGACGTTGTTTTGTAACCCTCTAAATGAATCATGGGCGGAAAAGGGCTTAATTACATGTTTTTGGCAATTATTCTAATCCACTTGAAGAACTTTTTATTAGCCCCAGCAGATATTATGATCCAACAATCAATAACTAATTTTGACAGCACTTTTAATTTACTGACTCAAAATTAATGGAGAAATTTTGTCAAATATTACAGTTATTTATTAAAATTTAAAATCAAATCTTAAATGTTTTAATAATTTAATTTTTTATTCACTCTCTTCCTCACTCATTTCTCTTCCTAATTGCTCTTACATGCTTCTCCCTTTTTTCTTCACATTTAGATCTGAAAAAATGAAATTTTTTAATTTTAACTTGCTTGAAACTATTGAGGATTTCAGTCATGAAAGCCATAGTTATAATGTTATTTTCTTGTCTAAAACAAAAAAGGATAAAAATAGAGATAAGTTCGTTGTTGGTGGAAGAGGTTGGTGATGGTTGTCGGTGTTGGTCACGCTGTCAAAATGATATCGTGATTACTAACTATTCTTGAGACTGTAAAATTCTTTAATGATGTTTTTTATTTTTTATTTTTTTATTCTTCCTGGTGTATTTTAATGGGAAAATATCAACATCAATATCTAATTTCTTTTTAGATCTAATTTTTGTATTTCTTCCTCCAAATTAAAAAAACACTCTTTTATCTTAGGGGCGTTGTTGTTAGTTGGAGAGAAGAAGCTGAATTAACTCTATTTTTTGTTATTTTGTATATTTAATTGTTTCTGAAAACATGGTGTTTATGTTTATGGGCAGGTTGAAAGATGAAGAAGGTTCAAACATGGATTGCTTTTGACAATGATTAAGTCAGTTTAGGATTTGTTTTAATTGGTAGTGTAATAGTTGTATGTATCTAGCAATGTTTATGTAGGATGTATTTAGCTTGTTCTTTCCGTAGACATGGTGATGTTGTTTTGCTTTTTGTGTATTATCTTTTTTATTTATTCTTATAATACATCCTACACTTGTAAAAAATGAATGAAATAAACACTCGATATTGTTCCATTTTTTAAATGATCTCTCCATCTCTGATTAAAAGAAAAGACACTTTATTCAACCTTTCCATTTCTGATATTTTCAAAACACTCCTAATAAGACATGATAACAATACAATGGTGATATAACATGCTTATAATATGGATATAATTGTGACAAACTCGTAAAACGAACATAGCAGTAGCATAGTAGATTCGTAAAATACATAATAAGTGAGATAAAAAGTTTGTGAAGGAGATATAATGATATAACAAGTTCGTAAAGTAAGCATAATATCCAAATAAAAAGAGTATAAAGTACACATAACAATGTCATGAGAGTTCCATATATAAGAGAATTACATTATTAATGTAATAGTTTCATAATATAAATATAACGGTTGCATAATATTAAATCTCATAAAATGACACACAACAAAAAAATGAACCAAGTCATTATGTATTAATTTATGTCAGCCTCTAACGACAATGTAACATTACTTATATAAAAGGACATAACAACTATTTAGAAACTTATACACAATAGTCTCATATAAAAACATATCATAATTATTATATAACATTTATATAACACAGACATATTACACAACACTAAATTAATAATTTTAAATTTATTTTGACAAAGTATATCAAAATTAATCTCATTGAACTCAAAAAATTAAAATAAGTGATATTTGTGAATATAAAATTATCTTTTGATTATTCTATAAACCGTCATAATGATTATAATAAATTAGTCACTTAAAATAATAATTGTTATGAATATTATAATTATGTGTATGAATGCCCATTTGTAACTCCTACATTTGTAACTCCTATACATTGAACATGAGAATGAATATCCTATTTAAGTGTAGTTATACTAGTGAATTCTAGAGCCTATAAATAGTGCTCTCTTGTACTATCTTTACACATGAATAAGAATACTCTTCTCCTCTCATATTCTTGCTCTTCTTCCTTTTAGTTTCTTAACACGTTATCAGCACGAATGCTGTAGTTATCTTCTCGAAGTTTCACGAAGGTTGCTATTGGCTATATCTTGCTTTCCAAAGTTATTATTATTTTTTTTTTCTATCTTGTTTGTTTTCGTTTCTTAATTTTCTTATAGTATCGTTTTTTTAAAACTAAATCTAAAGAAAGGAATCCATTTCTATATTCAATCATATAGAAAATGGTAGCCTTTTTTCCTTTCTATGTAAATTTGATATTGTTTTCAAAATCGATTTTTGTTGATGATTGCCACCAAACGTTTTTATAGGTCAAAGTAATCTATTATGCCTCTAAAGGCTATGACCTTACGTTTAATGGTTTATAGTCATTGTCTTTGTTTTATCATTTATTCGGACATGACTATTCGAGGTTTTTCCTTGATTTTATTTATTTATTTATTATTATCATTAGTATATTGTTTATATAATTCTCATTCATTACATTATTATTATTTTTATTGGTAATGATGCATATGATACTGACTATTCTTTTATAAATCATACATGTTTATTTCACAAAATATAGTAATAAGAATTTATTATTTGCCCATAGATGTATGAATTATGTTATGACCCTAACCTATTAAAATTGCAGTTATTTCATAATTTATGTAGACTATTCATACGATTTCTATTCATTGGTTTAATGGTCATTAGTTAGCAATTATGGAATTGATATATTTTTGCTACTGTTAGCTACGAAAACAAATTGATTGAGTTTTCAAAAAAAAATGGATTGGTTAATTATTACCATTCATAAGTATTCATGATTTTAAGTTTCTATTTGATAACAATTAGTTGATTCAATACGTGTTAGCTACCGTTTTAATAATTATATACTTAATCATTATATTTGGTCACGTTGTGATTTTTGAGATTGTGACTTTTGATATCACCAACAAAAAACATCTATTTTGAGTTGGATGCTCAAACTTATATATGTCATGAGCATAAAGATAAATAAGAATTAAGACAAAGCAAATGTTTTGATCTTCAATCACCATTATCTTTGTTACTTACAAGTTATGCATAGTAACGTAATAACGAAAACAACCATTCTTTTATTGTTATGTATATATAAATTAATTTTGTTTCATAAGTTTGAATTATGATTTAGTGATGAATAATTTCCTGAATGAACACGAGGGAAGTCATACATATATATATATATATATAACATATGGAATCGACCCAAAATTACAACAAGATGGCATTCTTCCCTCGTAGTGTTTAATGATTATTTTATTTTTTTATTGTTCGGTTTATATGTTGTCTACCTTATTTTCATCTTTATAATTTTTCAAACATCACAAAATTTAGAGGTTGCGGGTTTGATGTTTCTGGCGAGAATGATATTTTTCATGATATTGGATGTCTAAATCCATTTGCAAGCTCATGATATTAGCGAAATCATTAAGGATGATAGTGTAACATCCTATCAAGACAAAGTAAAGACTTTGCTCTTTACTCGCCATCATCTCAATGATAGGCCGAAGTATGAGTGCCACGAGACACAAGTTGTTCAAAGCTATCTAGCTAATATGTCTCCAATGGAGAGACACAATATCATTCCTCGAAGTGGATGTTTTTTTTTATATCATGTCCATAGTGACAATATGTACTCTCACAAAGTCAATACTTGTGGAGGATAAGACCTACTATTTTGGTCATGCGAAAGAAATTTAGGAAATATATACTTTTCCATGAAAGAGATGTGAATTGATGTTGGAAAAATTCTAATCACGTGAAAGATGGTCCAATTATCAAGTTTATTTTGATATTTTAGACCTCAAAGTGATTGTGCAAGACACATATGTTACACTATTTTTGAAAGCATATGTAACTATGCGACACCCTTTAATTCGGATGGACATAACAATTGTGGTTATACGAGAATTGTTGATCCATTAATTGGTGACATAGATGATTGAGAAATATCTCAAGTTATCATTTAAACTATGTACCATTCTCATGACAAAAATGAGTATTTTATGATGAGAATCACCATAATTAATTGTGATATATATCACATCGATAGTGCACCAAGATATATGGTGTACTACAACATTTCTCTCAAGCTTTGGATCGAGCTATTATATTTTTCACGAAGGAAAAAAAATCCTTATTCCAAATTGTTTAGGATCAAGAGAGGAATCATAATATGGTCTATGGCTATACAATTATTGAATCAATAATATTATCCTCCAATTTGTACTACACATGTTATTGTGATTGAGATATATTTCAATGTAAACTAACAGTTTACTAGTCCTAAAAAATATTATATGGCACAACCGGTGAGACCATCCCGGTTCAATCATGATGCCAATTGATAAATACCTCTATGGTCAACTTTTATGATTTCCAAAATCTAAAAGAGTAGGTTCTCACAAACATTATTGTGCATGGAGGTCTCAACTTGGGTATTCTAAAGAAATGATTCCTAAGGTTATAGGGATTTAAGTAGTCCTTGTGACTCCCCTCGCTTCCCGGGAACACGAACGATTTTCTCGTTCGTCAACAAGGTTTCGTTTCTAGGAAAGCATTTTTGCCTTTCCGTTACCCATTGTTGGGTAAATCTCCAACACATAACTCATTTTTGGGTTGCTTATTCTTAAATAGAGTTGATTGTTTGGATAATCATCAACTAAAGTAAGATAATTTATCTTATACACAACAAAACAAAGGGTGATGTGTGTGGATCCATACACCCAACATGTGGATCAATTATTTTAATTGATGTATCAACTAGAAAGTCACATGTATATATGAAAGCAAACTAGAATTTGCGAGATTGCTAGCTCAACCATTTTGGTTATGAGCATATTTCCATGATTATCTAATAACGAAAATGTGTCATTGAGACGAACATTTTCCATTTATATTATTGTGAACATTTCATTTACATGAACAACACAAATTCGCATTATGCCAAAAAAAAAAAATTATTATGAATTCCTCCATTATATGTGGTTTTTGGGTCAAAACCTTATACTTCCCATCTATGGATATATGGATGTGATATACACATCTGAATTGCTCCACCACCATTTATTAGGATGGGTTCTCAATGAAGATTGAGAAATTATTGTGATTACGAGTTCATCGATGGTAAAATATCAAATTATTGTTGGAAGTATTTTGATGACTGGTTTGGAGGTTTATATTTAAACTTCCCAACGTTAGGGGGAGAAAACAAAAGTTTGCCAAGAGATTAGATGAATGATCATATTATTTTGATCCTCGCACTAAGCAATATGAGCTTGAAGTTCAAAAGTATATAATTCATCATTTGCCAAACACTTTACTGACCCAAACAAAGTAAAACTCTCATGTGCCAACTCGCAATGCTCCAGTGAAAATGATGTTGACATTGGGCAATCTGACATCACAACTGAGTCTAAAACCCGCATAAAACATGGTAGACCACACGGTTCCAAGGAAAAAAAATCCTCAAAAGTGAAATGGAGCTATATATCAAGATGGTCAAATTGAGGTTAAGATTATTTAAACAAAACCACCAAGAGAAATAAATAATGTGCTCAAGAAGAGTATCAGGTACCTAAAAGATATGAATATATATCTCAATTATCTATATCTTGGATGGAAAATATTGGAACCCTAATGAAGTCAACGTCGACGAAATTTTTGCGTATAGTGCAACGCTAAATATGATAGTTGAAAATGAGGATCATTAGCCAAAATGCATGCAAAGATAGAAATGATTGGCTGAAAAATTTGAATTTGAGGCAAATTCAAATTCCCAAGAGAAATGAAAACTTTTAAGACATCAAATCTTTATACATTGAGATGTAAAGTATGAGTATGAGAAGTTATGAAACATCTCATTTTTGAAAGGTTTTGTACAACAAACCTATAACATTTTGATTTTGAGAAAATATATTCTCATGTGGTGGATGCAACTACTTTTTATTATTCGATTAGTCTGGCAATTTGTGAAGGGAAAGAGTTTGCCCCTAATGGATGTCCTTGCAACCTATATGTATGATTTGCATAATTAGAATACACGTGTGTATATGAAATTCCCTCGAGGATTTATTTTGCTATAAGCAAATAATTCAAGTTCACGTGAACAATATTCAATTATATCCAATTGACGTCATATGAATTGAAAGATTGAGAGACATGGTACACTTAGCATATCGTACATTTCTTTATGCATAGATTTTTTGAAAAATCATCTTTATCAGATTTTATGGTTTCAAAATTCTTACCAAAATTTTTTTAATTTAATTTTATATTTTAAAATGTGTTCATTTTATTTTGACATAATTGGATGTGATCATCTTTTGTTACATAGATGACATACACTTTATTGAGCTCGTAAAGAGTTTCTCAAAGCAATCAACTATTGATTAGCTATAGAGTTCGAGATGAAAGATGTGGAAGATTACCACTAACTTGCCAATTGTGCATCTCTCTCGAACATGATTTTCGTATATCATTAATGATATACTAATTATATCCAACAAAAAGTTATATGGATATGACATGGCTATCAATGCATGGATGGTAGTAAGATCACCATGTGACTCTATATCGATTTTAATCGACCTTTATTCATACACAAGAACTATTCGGTTTTGAAGTAATAATTTTGGTCATATTCGTGTTGGTTGACCATAAATTGGTCTCATGTGGTAATTTTATCACATGGTGGGCTGTGCAACCAACTTATATAGCTACACCACCATTTCACGAGATGATTTTATAAATCATGCATGATATTTATTTTGCATATATCCTTGAGTTGCAAGAAAATGTTGCAACGTGATGTGATGATTATGTACTCTTTTTCCTTCACTAGGTTTTTATCCCATAGGGTTTTCGTAGTAAGGTTTTAATGAGGCATATTCTCATCTAATGGTCATCCAAGGGGAGTGTTTTGTAAATATTGATTATGGATGACCATTGATCATATTGATACATACATTATATGCACAAACTCCAATGAGTTGAAATATTCGCACTACAAATGCCCTCAAGCGATAACTTGGTTGATTTAATCACCAAGACTCTCTATACGTCAACTTTGGAGAAGCTAGTCCTAACAATGAGAGTTCGAGACATGAAGAATCTCAATTGATATCATAATGAGGGGGAACGATGTTATCATCAGGGGGAGGCGATACACACTGCACTCTTTTTCCCTTAACCATGGTTTTTCCCAATGAGTTTTCCCGGTAAGGTTTTTAACGAGGCAAAGATCAAATAGTGTATTCGATAATGATGTCTAATTTTTACCCAATGGACATTCAAGGGGGAGTGTTATGAATATTTTATATAAATGTAGTTGAATGCTCATTGTGTAACTCCCATTGCATTGATCATGTATTATATTACTCTCTTAATTGTATTAATATTAGAATGTATAGGTTATGGTTTCATGAGCCTATAAATAGGACTCTACATTGTATCATATCTACACATCAATAAGAAACTCTCTCCCTCTCCATATTTTCTCTTGTTCTTGTCTTTCTTTCAGTTTAGTTTTATAACAATAATAATAATAATAAATTAATTTTCCTAATTCCCTCCCAGAGTCACACTACGTTCATCTTCCCCCATTATCTTTTTTATTCTTGCCGAATTAATTTAGGCATTTTATAGTCCAAAAAGTGTAAAATTCATATTATACATATCAACCATTAGATTGTTTTTGTGTTTGATCTAACGGCTGGTAATCTATCAGATGGGGCCGATAGAATCCCCTGTATGCGGATTAACAAATACATGTTTTGGCATGGTTATTGTACTCAGATCGAACCGACATTTTTTCGCTACTAAGTTTTTCTGTCTGCACTCTTCTTTCCTATCTAAGGATTTTCATCTTAAATCGGATTTTTTTTGTGTTTCTCAACGAGGTAAGACATGTTGGTGGAAATTCAATCCACAGCATCATCAAAATGACACTGCAGTCACTTAAGTCACTGCGTTGCATTTTGGTCTCGAGTTGAATCGGAGACTCGGTCTAACGGCTAGTAAAGGTTGAACAAGTTTCCAAGAATCAACCCTCATCTGAGCTGTTGAGTGGAGGACCTAATTTCCAGAGACTCTCAAATCCCACGAATGTGGATCTGTTGGAGATGATGATGATCCAGAGAAGATAGGTCAATTTCGGTGGCAAGCTTGAGGTGCTACTGCTATAAATTGGCAGCTTAGCTGTTGAGGCAAATCATAAAAAAATCAACTGATTCCTCATCTTCTCAATTCTGAATCTCAGTTCTTAGATTAGTTTCAACCTTCATTTTGAATTACCACAGATTGAAGGAATACTGTATTATCTTAAGTTGCAATTGATATATCTTTATATCGGAGAATTTTGCTTCAAGGATAATGCTTCTAGCATGATCACAGTCGATTTCTAGTTTGATATCACGTTTGTTCTGTTCTATCATGATTTTTAGAACGTTTGATCTTTCCGTGTTTATTCATTTTGATTTATGTGTTAGTGTTTATAGTTCATTGATTTCAACATGGCATCTTTCATATCCCTTTTCACAGTCAGCGTTTGAGGAAAGACATCCTCTAAAGTTAGTGTTCGAGTTGAAACAAATACGCCATGAGAGTATGATCTGTAAAATGGGAAAAAATTATTTATATATTTTGCCCGTAAACCTTTGGAGGCGAGGAATTAGCCAATTTAAAAGTTATTTCTCTGGAGTTATGAATGTGAAGTCATGTCTCAAAGTACATATGTATGTTCGAGAAACAATGTTAAAGAACTTGAATGAAAATGCAAAAAATAATAAAACCGAAGCAGCTTAGAAGAGATCTTTCAGTGATCTTGTTATAGGAGACAATAGCTCAAAACCAAATATAGAGGAATATGCTCCTAGAAACACATGTGAATTTTCTCTCATTCGTACTCCAAATCCTTTTCCTAGGCAAAGAAGTTTGTTGAGGCAACCAAAATTAAGTGCGTTGAGAGGGACGGATGCTGCTTTGAGAACTAACTAGGTAATTTTCAGGTTGTGGTATGACATTATCTCTCATATTGTCTCCCTTTTATTGTGATATCTTCACCCAATTTTCTTGTCTTGATAAATTTTACTCACTGCCATTCAAAAGAACCACAATATTTTTCAGTGAGAATTAACTAGGGCGATACAAAAATATAGCTAAAAACCTTGATAAAAATAGTAATATTTAATTCATATTTTGGATATAAGATTAAGATCATAATTATATTGGAGTTGTTAGTGTCAATGTTTTCTTAAGCGAAAGGAGAGAGCAATACACTTCCTCGTTCATATCCCTCTGGTTTTTATCCTCAAATTTACCATCATCTTTCTAGCCTCCATTTTTAGATTTGTCTTCCGACCACCAGTAATGACAAAAGTAGAGAATGCGATTTGGTGCACAACTAGATCTGTTGCCTCTGCAATAAATCCTATCTCGCTTCCAATGGCCAAATTGTTATCTGACAAATAATATTTCACTTCTCCATTTTCTTTGTTTTGTTTAAGAGCAAAAGTTAACACTCTTTTCCTTTTTACAGCTTCTTGGTCTTCCAACATAGGTACCTTTCTTCAACCACTCTTCTCAATTTTATCATGCGTGTTTGATTTTTTTTTTAATTTCAGGCATCTGAGCACTTTGTTTGTACTTAGATACGTTATGGATCTTGTTTAAATCTTTATTTTTGTTGTTTATTTTAAAATATATTTTCATGCGGGATTTGTTGACTTTATTTCAAGTGGGTGGATGAATTAGTGTTATGCTCTCGCTCTTTATTTATTTTAAGAAACTTTTGGGCCTGCATTGAAGCCCTTCTTTTTGTTGTCGATATCTTTCTTTCTCAAATATGAAAATGTTTTTTTGTATTGCCCGGATGTGTGTGTGATTTGTTAATTTGACGTTTTGATCCATTATTTAGTCGTTTGAAAGAACTAGCTTTTCAGAGAGGCTGACTTGATTCACCGATTCCTCTTCTTATCGAATAATGGGCCTTCAACACCTTTGTGCTTGAACGAAAAAGTTTACCCCACTCCTTTTCTAATAATGTGTTATTGTAATGTTTGTTTACTTTCTTTAATGACAAAGAGTTTGTAAGATTAGATTTTCAAGGGACTAATATATTTTTATCTTTGTTTGAACAAGTGAATGTTATTTGTTGAATATGGATTTTTACTATCCTATTTGCTTTAATCAATGTTTAAACTAGCACAAACTTTTTTAGTAGTCGATTTTTTACTATCAAGTGTTTTGAAGAAATATCCAGCCAAGTTAGTTGTTGCCCTGAAAATTTTGCTAAAAAAAGATATAAAATTAAGTAGCTTCAACAACTTATTATAGAGGATGGTTATTGTGTTTAGAGATTTAATCCGTTTTATGGCTTTTTAGAAAAAGATAACTTATAAGTCTTCTTGTGGAAGAAAGTGATAACATAATGAAAAGCATTGTTATTTATCAACATTAAAGAAACAAAAGCAACAAGTCAAAAATTATTGGGCATAGCTACGATGACATGGTTGTTTTCACCACAAGATCTTCTTCATGTATCAGTGATGTAAATTTCAATTTGATTAGGTACTTTCATTCTAATTCACACGTGTCCTTTTTATCCTTCCCCCAGAATAATATTTGCTTATTTCATTGTTAACGTTTCCTTTGCAATGAAGTATAGTCTCCTCTGTCGGCCCTTCATGCATCGTTAATGGAGCTTAGCTTCCTCTATCGTGGCCTATGGGCCTCGTTAATAAAGTTTAGTCTCCTCTGTCATGGCCTATATGCCTCGTTAAGGGAGCTCAGTCTCCTCTGTCGTAGCTTCCGTGCCTCGTCAAAGAGCCCTGTCTCTTTTGTCGTAGCCTTTGTGCCTCGTTAGTGGAGCCCAATCTCCTTCGTCATGGCCCTCGTGTCTTGTTAATAAAACATAACTTACCTTGTCATAGACTTAATAACTTCCCTTGTTGTTTACTTTTTGCTAGTGATGTTCAAGTTGTTTGCTAGTTTATTAAGAATGTTATGATGATTATCTGTGAAGCTCAAAGTCATGCAAAATTCAATGCCATAGAGGAAGGCCATGCTCAAAGTGCTTGGTAATTGATACATTTTTCCCTACTTAAACAATAATATTTGCTACTTTGATACCTTAACATGCTCGAATTCATACCGTGTTATACTATTTTCTCTTTGGCCCTTTGGCTATGTTACGTTGTTTGGCATGTTTTCGGTGCATTTCAGGTGTTACACGGTGCTTAAGGACAAACTGGAGCCTAAATGGGAGGCTAGAGTTACTTTGACCGAAGAAGTGTTGGAAAAAGAGAACAACATGACCTGCTCCTTAAGAATATGTATTATTCTTCCAGCAGTGTGTGCTCCTTAGGAACATGAATGTGTCCTTTCTTCGGGTGCTCATGGTCGAGAAGTGTTTTTTCAAACAACACGGTAGTAAACATAGACCCCGAGTTAGTTTTCCTGAAGATTCTAATCTGAGAAGGACTGCTTGAAATGCTCGCTTCACTCTCCTGAAAAGTCTCGCGAGGATAGTCCAAAGATAGAAACAAACCCCCAAACTATGAGGAAAACCATCATGAAAACCTAATTGGAGAAAGGCTAAGAATCAAGGGGAACTAACAAAATACCTCCAAACAAATTAGGGAAATGTTCACCCTCAAGTCCTTGACCTATCACTGAAGTTTAGTGTGATCCGACACCAGTTTCTCCTCTCATTACAACTTCTATGAGGAAACCCTTCATTCATCAAAGTACTATTAGAGGAAAAGAAAAAGAGGAGAAAACTAACGCGACTCTGTCCACTAAGTTATTAAATAGATTGCACACCACAACCGTGGTTAGCTCGCCACCACGACCATGATGGACGAGCACCCATGTTTACGGTGACAGTACCATCACACATGTGGTAGATCGTGGTCACTGGTCATCCAACCACGTCTGTGGTTGGCTAGCAACCACGCCCGTGGTGAGCTTCCAACAATGCACGTGGTCTGCCACAAGTTTGATTTCCATAAACAACATCAAACCAAATTCACATCACAGCAAATCATCCTTAACCTAGGAGCGAGATGTTACAAGTTCCAAATGGCAAATGACACAAGAGGCGAGAGGAGAGAATCCAAGAGAAAAATGACAACAAATGAAGCAACATGCACAGGAATCGTGAGTGAAATTAAGGACACCTAACCCCACACCTGAACATTTAAGAACACATATTGAACAATCATGAACAACAAACTTAAATAGTTGGATAGTTTTCTAGAATTAGTAACAACAAAACAAGAAACGAACAATCATGCAAGAGTTTTATTAAAAGCTTAAAAACGAGGATTGTGTGTAGGTGATTTCCGAGACCGCTTTTTGTTTTTCCTCTTTGAGCAAGACGATTCCTAGGTTAGGCTCTACAACTCAGAACTTCCTTGATCTCATTAGCGGCTTCAAAGATTGGAGTTGAGTGTCGAGTAGCACCCTTAGAGAGAGATGGAGGAGTCGAAGTGGTTTTGAGGTCCAATTCTTTCCTTGAGGTGACCTCCTCCATCTAGTTGTGTATACTTGAGGAGGATAGAGGAAAAATGGTGTATGAGTACCAAGATCTATTTCTCTCCCCAAGCTATTGGTGGTACTTGGGCGAGGGTTGAGATCATTCAAGGGTGGCTCGAGAGGAAATCCTTTTAGACTAGTTTGAGAAGAATTTATTATGAATTTTGCACATATAAACTTCAAAACCAAACACGAGTCTATAAGGGTCTCAATTGGTCTTGTTGGGGCCACGACTTGAGGGAAGTGCCAAGTGGTTAGATGATCCACGAGAAGTAAAACGTCACATTGGTAAGGCTTCTTACCTTCGTGTGCCTCTACCGTTAACTCTTCATCATCCTCCCCTTGTAAATCTTCTTATCCAAAATTGAGGAAGGTTGATACTTTCACTTCTTCTCCACCCGTTCTATCAAACATCTCCAATTCTTCAAAAAAGAGAATTAGAAGGCCTACAGGGGAACTAACTTTCTCCCTTCCTAGCTCATCTATCCCCCCCCCCCCCCCAATCATAGATTGTTGGTTTGTCTTTGGGAATTGAGTATTTTCCCACCTCTGTATCTAC
This sequence comes from Linum usitatissimum, assembly GCA_030674075.2. Lineage (NCBI taxonomy): Eukaryota > Viridiplantae > Streptophyta > Magnoliopsida > Malpighiales > Linaceae > Linum > Linum usitatissimum. The sequence continues at coordinate 253,687 of JAUJYP020001034.1, read as the reverse complement.
TCTACTTTGCCACATGCCACTTTCAAATCGCCTTAGTGATCCACCTCTACTTATTGTTGAGGGTGAACTTGCACTTCAAAAAGTGCCAAATGTCACTTTGTATTATTTTTCTATTTCACATCACAAAGAAAGACTCTCGACAAGGAAAATGGTATTGGCTCTTGAGTTTTTTAGAATGGGTGCAAGAATGTCAATTGAAGCCTTGGCGATAGACAAAAGTTGTTGAAGAACCTTGGTGAAAAGGTAGTAAAGGTTTATGTGCACCCAATGTGGCATTATTCCTTGCATGAAGTTCATCCATCCTTGTTGCTCTCCTATATAATTAGGTGGGTGGTAACTTGGTGGACCTTGATGACCATTCCCATTACTTACAGCATAGGAACCTTACCATTCTTCATTCCAACTATATCCCTGTATTTTAACTCAAAACACTAATAACCCAATAAATGGAGTGAGAGAGAAAAAAATGAAAAGGAAGTTTAACTAGATCGATTGCTAGATCTTCTGAAGCATCGAAAGATGTCATCGACAACAGCGTCAAAAACTTAATGTCAAATCCTACGGGTGCTATAATTTGACACATAAGTGTCATTTTTAGTCCCAGGGTCTCTTTCGACATGCTTTTATTCAACCTAACTTCTCATGATCTAGTGCCTCAAACTTGAAAGGTTTCTATAACTAAACTATTTCTAAGATGCAAGGAAAAACAACGACTAACCTAAACTAACTAGCACGACACAAGAGTGATTCAAAGAGGAAATCATATTACTTAGATAGGAGACGATCTCACTGAAACTACCTAAAAGGCTCAGATCAGATATGGTTGAGACTAGATATGACAAGGCCACAAGTGATTCAGAGCTGCCAATTAGCATGTGTCAGTCAGCCCTTCGACATAGGGCCTCTGAATTTCAGGGGTTTAAAGATTTTGGTTGAGAAGTACCAAATATATGGAATAATAATAATCATATAGCTAGCAGAAATGAAAAAAAAACAGAAGGCTTGTGGTCGAATGTGCGAAATAATCTCTAGGACACAAGTTTGATTCCTTCCCTTTTAGCTTTTATTTTGTGTGTCGTTTTGCTTTTAATAGTATGTTATATTTTAAAGACCCTACTTTGGACCCTTATCTTTGATTAATAAGTTTGGACCTTTCTGTAGACCCTTTATTTTCATTTAATTAATCTTGACTTATTACTAAGCCTTTTGTTTTGTAAGATAAGTTTAGACCTCTTACTTTGACAATTAATATATGTTTATTACATTATCATTTTTCATAATCATGAATAATATAAATATTTAATATTCATATTACTTCTTAACTAAAATTTTACAATTTCTAAGATAAATTGCTTCAAATAATGATACAACAATAAGTTAATTGAGATTTGAAAAGATTATTTTCAAGTATATTTTTAAAAATATTTGCTAAAATTTATAACAACTACATAATTTCGTCACAAACCATCTGATATTTATTAGATGGGTTTGAGATTAACATGAACGGGAAACACTACAAGGAAAATAGTTTCTACGAGTGGAATATTAACAGGGGTTTGGAAACCCCTGTTAATCGGTAGTGGTTTAACAGCGAAACTAAACCGCTGCTAAATGTTTAAAGTTTAACAGGGGTTTATAAACCCCTGCCAAATGGGAGTCAGTTAACGGCGATTTTAAACCGCTGTTAAATGTAAATCTGCCGGTTGATGTTTCGAACCGTTGTTAAACAATTACAACATGGTGCGTTTAGTTAAGTAGGTCGTTTAACAGCGGTTTTGCTTAGAACCGTTGCAAAACGGATTATATAAATCCGCGTATGTTCTTCTTTATCCTCATTCGCGATTTTTGCAGAAGCAAAACACAACAACACACAGCAGCAATACTGCCTCCAATGGCCGCTTGTATCAGCCATCTCCGACGGCCCCGAGCTTCACCGTTGCCGTCAGTCTTCGTCGGCGACCACATGCAAGTAACTACCTCCCACGTTTTTTATTCGGTCTATATACGAGATGTATAGATTGAAAGTAGGGTTCAAGATTTTGTTGTTGATTTTCGAATAATGCACAGGTCTTGGTCGTCGTTGATTTACAGTTGCTTAGAGAAGATTAGACCCTCATCCTACACTTATTTGCTTGTTAAATGGGTAAGTATATCCATTAAACCCTAAAATTGTCAATTTGGGGAATTGTCAATTTGTGGAAATTTGTAATGTTAGGATTTTTATCCTAATTTGTTGAAATTGACTGATGGACGATTAATGTGAAGTCTTTTGAAGTTTGATTTTAGTTTAAATTTGAAAAATGATGCCTTTCAATTTTTGCATAGAAAAGAACACCAAATTATATTAGACATAGCTTGTTCTCGTATCACATGACTTCTCGTTTGATACTAAAATGGTTTGTTAAAGTCATAGAATAAAATGGTCTGTTGATGTCTTTACATTTTTTTCACATTTTTCTGTGATGTAATATTGTTATGCATTCAAGATGTTATAGAAATGAATATGTTACTATATCAATTTAATTTTAATTGCAACTATCAATTCTCGTGTGGAAATACAGGTACCATGGCAGCTATGTGTGGTGGCTCTGCTGGGGATGACGACGGTGATGAGAATAGGCGTCCTTTGAAGGAGAAGAGGGGCTCATGGAACTGTCATATCATCGGTATGTATTAGTATCAGTGTTTACATAATAAGTATAATTTCAGTATCAATTTATTGACTTAGTTGTAAAATTTAATATAGATAAGGAATGTCGCCCCTTCGAGAAGAGCTTGAGAACTCATAGGTAGAGTGTATTGGGTCGAGACGGCTCAAATGGGGTGTTGGAGTTAGACAAGTATGGGGTGCCTGTCGATGAGGAGGGATGCTTCCTACGGCAAGTGAATGGGAAGCTAGTGAAGAATCAAAAATTCTATATTGGTGCAAAAAACTGGCATAAGGTGACCAAAGTGGAGAAGGGTCACGTGTTCATGAATTTCATACAGGTAAGTCTAAAGTTTATTAGTAATGGTACCTACATAATGTTAGATGTTGTAGCTAGATTGCTAATATTACAACTACCTACCTAATCATGTTGTAGTAAAAATTCTGTTGGAATGATATCGATGAAAAAACTATTCGCAAGTACGTTATGAGAGACCTTGCGAAAAAAGGAGGGAAGATCGCCAAAAGCTTTGGGATAAAAATTGCAATAAGGAGGTTACAAAGGAAGACAACTACAGGAGGATACCAAAAAATTTCAATCCGAGTCAATGGAAGAATTTCATCAACTATAGGATGGGAAAGAAAATTCATGTACGAATCTTTGTATTTTAGATTGACTTAGTTATAATCTCGAGTTAGTTTTTTAGCTTGTCAAATGTTTATTTGTTGTTTTTAGACTTATTCTTCCAAGAACATTTAGAATTGAGGGAAGCAAAAAATTTACCACACTTATGGGTCCAAGACTTTCTTCGCAAAGTCGAAAGAGATGGTAATCAATGTTTACTAATCCCGAGTTTTAGCATAATGTTATTTCTTTATCATGATTTGTTATATTAAAGTTATGAAAAAAGGAGAAGGAGATGAAAACAGAGCCTACTAGAGGAGAGTTGTATCGAGAAACTCATAGGAGGAAAGGAGGCGGATACCCGAACAGTCCGACAAGAATAGCTATGGTAAGTGAATTCCTCGATCCTTTGATTTTTTATCCAATAGTTTCACTTTGTACTAATAGATTACTCATGCCAAAAATTTTGTAAACTTAGGTAATTTTGTTCTTCTTTTGTAGGTCTTTGATAGCTCTAGCTCACAGAGGTCTACATCAACCTCTAGATCCCTTGATAGTGTGCCGATGGAGCAGTTCCGACAATTTTCTACAAGGGTAATGAGAATCATTCATCATCAACCAACTTATGGAAAACAATCCGAATTCCCTCTCCCCCCTCCCCCCGAGTTAGCACAAAATAACAGCTGCTTCCAAAGTGAGTTTTCACAACCGTCGTCTCAACACTCACAGCTGGGTGGGAGTAACCACAGTGGATCGATGGCTACAGCTTATGCACCCAAGATTGGCACGACGACATCACACTCTTCTTCTAGTGATGACAGTGGATCAAGTGAAAACCAAAAAAATCCAATGCTCTGAGTTCCTCTATCGAGGATAGTGACGGCGATGATAATAGGGAGGACTAGTGTTAGCTACGTAGGTTTAAGTACTCTCGTGGACTTCGTTTAAACACTATGTACGTACTAGTATCGTGTTTATCTTTTTTTGTGTACTGATAGATGAAGTACTTTGTTTGAATTAAACTTTTGAGTTCTAAGATATAAAACGTTTTATATATATATTTGAGTTGTATGTGAATGTTGAGATTGAAATAACAATTGAAACAGAACCATTAGGAAAGCTGGAAGCAGAATCTGGTTTTGGTAAATTCCGTTTAACATGGGTTGTAATCTATAGTTAAACTGGGATTAGCAGTGGAACACACAAAACCGTTGTTAAACGGCTTAGCATTGTTTCATTTAACAGCGGATCTCGAACCGCTATCAAACCGTTTGGCAGGGGTTTAAACCGCTGTTAACTGACTTTATAACCCCTTCCAAATAGTGTCTTCCTTGTAGTGAAAAGATACTATTTAAGATTATAAAAGCCTACTTCTTTCATGCACGATGCGTGTTTTTCTTTGTATTGGTTACAGAGCCGTCAGCTAGCTCAACCGCTTTCGTCTTCCTCATGTCTTTGACTCTCTTCATGCCGTTTGACCACTCTTCATAACCTTTAGTCCATCCTCTAACCCTATCTCCCACCTCATTCGCAACGCTTCCATTTTCCTTCTCGCCCATTGCTCATTCCGCAGTTCCGGCCACTGCATCCTCTCTTCCTCTCTCCCCTTTCTCGTCCGCCAACGCTTCTAATTCTCACGCGGACGCTTCAAAGAAGTCATGGTCGGTTGTTTTTTTATCTGATGACCGATGTGAAGTTGATTGAAAAATAATTGCTTTATGTTGTTGATGGGGTATTACATATCCGTCAATCTGTTATGAATATTTAGGTCTCACTAAGTTGGAATCAACGCTCGTCACCTAGTTTGTGGATCGGCTCCCGCGATTAGGGTTTCAACTCAATGGTGAATCACCCCTAGGAATACAAAGGGGAGGGTGCACCAAACATTGCTAATCTCTTGTTGGTTGGTTGGGCGACAATACAAGTTACCGACACTTCTTTGCAAGTTGAGGCGATGTATGCTCAACAGGGGGATCCCCCTCAGTGGCGCGTTGATGTGTTTTTCAACGATGATGATGTTGTTCTATCGGATATTTATGAAGAGGTGGATGAAGAGGTTAATGTCGACGCATTGGCTTCTTAACGACAAATTGTTAAGAATCCATCTCAATATGTTTCTCCTTCTGGTTAGGCTAATGTTGGGCCTTCCACAGATAAGCCTACCTTTGGAGATTTTCTCAGTCATAGTAAGGTTACTCATAAGCACGGTCGAGGTCGTGGAGGCAACAATTGAGAGAGAAAGCGTAAATGATGCTTTTAGTTTGGAACATGCGCGGGTTCAACTCCTAGCAAAAGTTTGAAGCTCTCTAGTCTATTATTAGTAAGTCTAATATTGATATAGTTGTTATTTTATAGCCTAGAGTTATAATCAATAAAACTACCTCTCTTTTTGCCTCTCATTTTCCTGGCTGGTTGGCCAATTTCTGCTTTGAAGGTGCTCTTGGTAAAATCTAGTTATTGTGGAGGTGCTCTTGGTAAAATCTAGTTATTAGGTTACAGTGTTGTGTAAATCATCTTAGTTACTACATATCATGGTTGATCAGGCTTAGAGAGATGAGACGTATTTTTTACTTTTGGTTTCTTTGGTTCCTATTGAGAAATTTTGGATGATTTCAGGAGATTTCAATGCCATTTTAATTCTTGAAGAAACTTCTAATTGCCCATTTTCCTTTGTTGGAATGAATTATTTCAACGGTGTGTTTGAGATTGTGGGTTGCTTGAGCATCCTTATTCACGACGTAAGTTCACATGGATCAACAATAGAGAGAGTGACCCGCTTGATTGTCATCTTGATCGAGTGCTCATCAATATTTACTGGGCTGCTGCGTTTAATGCTAGTACGGTTCCCATTTCCCCTAGTACGATAGTCTCTAATCACTTTGCTATTCAGATTGAAACTAAAATGAGCTTACCCTCCTATCTCGAAGTCATTCAAGTTTTCTTTGTGTTGGGTTGATCACTCAGAGTTTCATGATATTATTAAGAATCTTTGGTCTAACAGAATCAGAGATACTGCTTTCTTTCGACTCTATCGCAAGTTGAATTTATAGATGGTTCGATTAAAAGCTTTCAATGGTCTTAACTACTCAGATATCCAGCATCGAATTAGAAAGCTGTTGCAGGTTTTGGACAGCCACAAGCCAATGCGTTCAATTGTCACACTTCTGTGAGTATTGTTGCTGTCAACGTTGGTTCCCAAGCCCTTGCCGGTTTAAAGGTTTGCAGGCAAGGTATTTTACGGTTGAAAGCTCGTGTTCTTTGTGTTAAATAGGGTGACCATAGTTCTATTTTTTCGTCAATTATGTGAAAGCTCGATGTGCTCGAAATACTGTCCGTCAACTTACATCTTCAGACGGGGAAATTTGAGATCTCATGATTTTATGTACTCTGAAGCTGTAAGTTTTTACAAACAATTGTTGGGTGCCAGCTCCTCCATTGTGCAATGGTAGATGAATGGTTTGATTCAATCGTTGGTCAGTCATGATCATGCTGAGTTTCTTGCTGATCATCATCAACGATGAAATGAAAAGTGAATTATTTTCTATGGCAGATATAAAAAATCACCAGGACCTGATGGGTACACAGTCTTCTTCTTTAAGAAGTGTTGGGAAGTTGTTGGGCGTGATGTCCTTGTTGTAGCTCATAGTATCTTTGAGATTGGTTATCTCTCTAAATGGGTCTATTCAATGGTCCTTACTCTCCTAAGAATTTGAATGTGACTAATATGAGTGATTTCGGTCGATCTCCTACAACAACATTATTTAAAAGGTTATATCTAAAGTGCTGGCGAGCCGCTTGAGAAGCGTGCTGTCCGATATTGTCAATCCCTTTCAACGGCGTTTATTATTGGAAGGTATGTTTGTGATAATATTATTCTTTTCCATAAGCTCATTAGAACTTATCAGCTGAAGTCGGTTTCTCCACGATGCACTTTTAAAATTGATTTACAAAAAGCCTTTGATTGGCTAAAATGGCAGTTTTTCCTTGTTGTGTTGCGTGTTATGCATTTCCCTGAGATTTTGTTCATTGGATTCATGCTTGCTTTTAAATCCACTATGCTTACAGTATGCTTCAATAAGAATTTATGTTTTTATTTCCCTGCTAAGCATGGATTTAAGCAAGGAGATCCCATCTCTTTATACCTATTTATGATCTATAGAAGTTTTATCTTCTCTTTTTGATAGGGCGGCTATTTAAGGACAAATTCCTATCACCCTTATTGTAAGAGAGACTATTTCACCAGATTGTAGTTTGCCGATGACCTTATGGTCTTTACGAAGGTTGGACGCTCTTCTATTAATGGGCTTAAGGACATGCTTAAATAGTTTCATTCTTTATATGGGCTGAGTTACAATGCGGAAAAGTGAGTTTTTTTATTATAGGATTTAATCAAGATGCTACTGTTGATTTGGTTCAGCATGCTGGTTTTAGGACGAAGGTCATGCCTTTTGGCTATTTAGGTGTCCCACTCGGTGTTCGGAAATTAAAAAAGAAGAATTTTCATGCCTTGATCGATATAATTACGAGACGAGTTACTGATTTGAAGATAAAAATATTATCGTACGCAAGACGTTTACAACTCGTTCCGTCGGTGGTGGAATGTATTATGTAGTATTGGATGGCTATGTTTTTATTGCCTAACACTTTGCTTAAGGAATTTGAAATTATTTGTACCAAGTTTCTTTGGGGTACGGCTTAAAATCTTGTTAGTTGGAATGCGGCTCACGTTATAAGACACCTTTGGAATTTTTATGTTAGGAGTGGTTCTCTTTGGGTTTTGTAGGCGTAAAAGTATCAACTCAAGGCTAGATATCTCTGGAGCTAGAACTCTTTTGTGGGATCTTGGCATTGGCACAGGTTATCTTTCTAAAGTTTTGGGCCACTGCAACAACTTATCTTTCTATCGATGTAGTGACCACACTTGTTTCTAGGGAGGCAAAAATATGAAGAAATATAAGGTGAGTTTAGTTTGGGAATTGATTAGGCCAAATGATGATCATGCTTTTTGGCCGTTCCTACTTTGGTCGAATTGTAGCATTCCAAAACATAGCGTTGTTGTTTGGTTGATTATCAAGGGGAAGCTTGCTACTAGGGACAAAATTGCTAAGTGGGATCCATTTGATGATCATTTTTTTTGTGTGCTTTGTGACGTTATTGAAGAAACCTCATGATCATCTTTTCTTTAATTGTAAGTTTTATCGGCTAGTGCTGTAGTGCATTCTCCCAAAAATTGATAACTTTCACACTTGGGAATATTTGTTTGAATGATGTATGTGATTGGTGGAAAGGAAGGTTAGAACGCTTGAAGCTTAAGCGTCTCATTTGATGCATTATGTTGGGCTCTATTTGGCAGGAGCATTGTTCTCGTGTCTTCCGCAATCAGTCGGTGGATGTTGATGAGGTTTCCAGTATTATCATTGAGCCAACTTCTCTTTTCTCGGCCAGCCAGACTATATATAGTAGTATAGTTGCTAATTTATGGCAAATAGTTTGTTTGTCCTCTGATTATGTACACTCTTCATGGAGTTTTTTTAATGAAATAAATACCTAATTCATAATTAAAAACAAATGAGAAAATGTATATCCTCATGCACCTAAACCACATAAATCCACATCTCATGTTCCGAACACGTGCGAGTGACGGTTGAGGAGCCATGTTGCCTAGCACGACAAGCAGACTCGTATTGGGTGGCATGGCGTGTTGGCTAAATCTTCAGCACTTTCAAGGGTTTTCTTGCCCATCTACAGTGGCTCCTAAATGTGGAAGAAAAGAGAACGATAAGAGAGACCCGTGTAACATAACATGGCACTACAACCCATGTTATATTCCATGTCATCCTCAGTAGCTGGTCCTGAATAGTTCTTAACATGTATCTCTTTTGTCCGACGTCTAAATGAGCTCCCGCGAGAACCATTGGCTTCATAATTGATTCATCTATCCACTGGATGTCTGCAATCTTAGAGAACACTCAAAATGCATGTAAAATGGAGCGAAATAGTCCTTTGGAAAGAAAATAATCACAAAACTCAGTTTCACCAAACCGGAGGCAAAAACCAATAAAAAGTCGTCAGAACAAGGTTAAACGCAATCGATATGGGTGTGATCACCACCACATTTGAGGTGTCTTCATATACAATTTTGCAGTCCTATGATATTGACTAGACAGTGCGGCTTCAAGCCCCACCACGAGATTTGGAGAACACTTGACAAGCTTATAATGACCACTCCAAAATAACCTAATTACCAAAGTAATCAGGGTCGAATTTCCCTAGGGTCTCTTAATTTTATTCTACTTGAGGTTGTTGAAAAGTGCTAATCTGTTTAACAGGTATGTGGTGTGAGTTCCACAATTATAAATCTAAGAATAAAAAACTATAAATAACAATAAATTAAAACAAGTTTGCAAGACTGCATGATTGATTGTTTTGACTAAGGGGAGAAAAATGCTTATACTTCGAATCCCTCTAGGCTATCCAAATTCACAAATGATAATTAACTTCAACAATGAATGCAAAATAAGATAAATTCAGTTCACCATCGCGGTTCTTCTCTAATCAAATCACGCCCTTTTAGGTCTGTTAATATGCTACCTAACTACTGTCCCAGTCTGCTCTTTTGAGACAAAGAGCTGAAATCCGCTAGGCGATAAAACAAATGAGACTGCTCAAACGACGGACTAGTTTATTCGCTCCAGGATTAGAGTTAACGTCTAACCTAGCTGTTTAATTTCAATGTTCTAGATATGCAAGTTTTATGGAGACAATCACAAATCTAACAAGATCCTATTCAGGTTGATTAGGCAAGAACAAAATCAAAATTAAACATAAACAAACATCCATCCAACTCGCATAATTGTTAAAGTCTACAAATCATTCGTTCATAAGGAAATCATTTGTTCATAAAGAAATCACGCAGGGTTCATCTAATCTAAGCACGAGGAGATAGCTACTCATAACTTTGATTAACGACAAAAAACCTCAGAATGTCGCACTATCGTGTGATCCCCAAAATGAACACGACCTATTAGTTATTGCATTCGTGTCGCGAACTATCATTTTTTGGAAAACTCCAATGTCACGTCGTACCATTCTGTCCTTTCTGTGTCAATTCATGTGTCTACATGGACATTGTCTTGCCAACTCAGCTTGACTTGCGCACAGTCAGCATTCCACTACAGAATATTCTAGAATTAAAGCCAAAACCTTATCCCTTACAATTGATTTTGAACGACACACTACATTCTTCATCTCCTTTCTCTACCCATCCCTTTCTTTTTCATCTCATTTCTTCCTTTCACAACACCTTACTAAGCACCTTCTCATCAACACTCCATACAGATCTTGATCTCGATTCATGCCTTCTCCCCAAATGCATCTACTTTATCTTCATGCTTCTCACACAATATTGGCACTGTGTGGAGGAGCACGAATACTGTATGCAACAACCAAGAAATGCAAGATGTCATATGGGAAATTCCGACACATTCAATCCTTGAACATTCAGTCATAGTTGGGTGAGTGCATTACCGATATAGAATAGAGTCGAGAAGTTGCATATATCACCCTCGGAATCAACCCTATCACCTCCTCCCTCATAGCCGCTACTCGATCCTGGGGTATGCCAAATAGTGTCCCGTTGACAAAACCAACTTTCCAATATTTAACATCCTTCAGAGGAAGGAACACCGAGTATCTACCATAATCCTTGGGCAAATGCCGAGAAGAAGGATAGAGTGTGTGCTTTAAAATCAATTGTAAGAGATAAAGTTTTGGTTTTAATTCTAGAATATTCTGTAGTGAAATACTAACTGTGCACGAGCCAAGCTGAGTTGGCAAGTCAACGTCCACGTTGACACATGTATTGACGGAGAAAAGACATGATGTCACGGTGTGACATTCGAGTTTGACAAAAAACGATAGTTCCTTACGCGGATGCAATTACCAATAGGTCGCATTCATTTTGAGGATCGCGCGATAGTTGGTGATATTCTGAGATTTTTTTCCTTGATTAACAAATCAGAACTATAAAAAAAAACATTGGAATCAAGGTTGCAAGAAAAATCTCAAAGATCCTAATTTCGCTAAAGATCTTAGAAGAACGAGATTCGCTAATCTTAATTATGTTGTTCGATCTGAGATCCTTAAAGTATTCCCTTCTTCGTGCTCAAAAATATCGGAATCATGCTCTAAAATTTGTCCCCAAAAAGTCTGTCTCATTATGAAGCGGAATCAGGCTTCATAGGGAAAAATCCTTATGCCAGTCAGTTGGAAAAAGTGTGTCGTAGAGCAGTGTAATGTGTGCCAGACTTTTCAATGGCTTATGGCGCACATTATACCCAAAAAAGCCGAATGTCCTGACATCTACGATCTAATGTGCGCTATAGATGGGCAAATGGTGTGGCGCACTTTTCTGAAACTGAGATCGAACGAGTTCTCAGGACCTGAGACTGAGATAATATTTACAAGGCCAAGGACAAGTAGCACTGGAAAGCCTCCCCGACCCTCAAAGAGAATTTGCAGTATGGAAAAGATATTGTAGAAGAAAAGAGATGTACATAAAAGATAAAATCCAAGTGAGCACTGCTGGTGCTTTGTTCAATTGTGTACTGTTCCAAATGAGGTTGAATTCATAATCGACAGACGTTGGGGTCATGAGATATTCATGCCCAACTTTTTGCATTGTCAATTGTTGAGCAACTAAGTCTTTGGAATACCTGAGTTTGTTACGCTCAAATCCTAGCGATCGGAATTATGATAGGGAGTTCTTAAACTATCCCTTATAAAGTTTAATATATAAAGTAAAACATGTTATGACAATATTAGTATTGGTATAAGAATTTTTGTATTAATTTTATTCATTATTTAGTTGCATATAATTTATGAATTAATATTTTCCAAATTGGGAATTATGTTACGATTAATATGTTAGCTGTTATTATTAAGTGTGTTGCTTGGCTTGGTTATGTTTAATGTTGTGATAATTAGCAGTAATTATTAAGTTTAAGCTATACTTTGTCCCTAATCTAAAGTTGTTAAATTGAATAAAAATGAACTCCCATAAAGGACTAGTTTGTAGTATGGTTGTGATAGTCGCGAGTTTTACGGACTATGGAGACAGAGTTGTGTCTTGCCCATTTACATGGATATACATAAGGGCTGCATATTGGACGTGACCGGCTTGAGAAATTAAACCAAAGACTTTCACAAGCGTTTGACATGAGTATGATATGACCTCATTTTAAGGAGTGCTTGGCTTTGATCCAGTCAAACGCTCACCTGAATAAGGGAGTTATAAAGACATGTTTTGGGGTAGTCACAAATTGAGTGGGAGCATGATCGATATAAGGCTGAAGATGTCTCTCCTGCTAGTAAGCAGGATACAGTGACCTGAGCCCCTTGTAGAGTGAGAACTGGATAAATGCATGGCCATGCTCAAATGAATTGTTAATCATTTGTTAGTTTAAAAAGTTCAAGAATCTCGGTATCTGGAAATAGTTTTTGAGCTATAAGTGAGTAACTACTCCAAGTTATCACGTTCTCCAAATAGTCGACTAGGAGACACATGAAATCTTAACGTGCGAACATGACCCGAGTCCAACTAGGAGATTGAAGGATTTATGTCCTTTGGCCAAAGCTCGTATAGGAACTGATGAAGTGTTGGACCTGATTAATCTGTATTTAATTCGGGTCCGTTAGGAGTTAACACGTCTTGCTAGAGGCCACTGTTATTTAGTGGTTTGGGCCACGACTAATCGAACCGGGTCCTACAAGGTCACATGCTTATAGTATGGACCGGATCAATGTCCTAATCAAATATGGATTAGGGTTAGTGGGTTGGTGGCCCAATAGGGTTAGGGTTTATGAAAAACTCTATAAATACTGTTAGCTGTAACAGTTTATTTGAAGCCAGAAGCCGTCAGAAGCTTTTAGAGAGAAAACCCTAGCCTCCAAACACTCTACAAAACCGTTCTTCGATCAAGAGTTCTAGCAGGCGTTGACGAAGGAGATTTGGATCCCAGCAAGCGTGGACTGAGTAGAGGAGCTACATGTGAAGCTCTCGCATTCGATCTAAGGCTTCAGCAAGTAGTATTAGTCACGCTTCAAGAGTTCATTCGTATAAACCTTTGTTATTGATTTATATGCAAACGAGTCGGTCTAGGATATTAGATGTAATCATATTTGCGCTGCGATTGGTTGTTATGCATCTAAATCGATTTCCTATAATGATATCAGAGCCCTCTCATTTTGCGTATATTTCATAACAAAACGAATTGTGTTCATAATAAAATTATTCAATTTAAGAAAGGGATTGTGATTTGTTAATGATTTTCAATGTTGTTAATTTTGTTGGATGAAAGCGGTTTCATCAAAATTGCTCGATGAAGATCGAAAGTACCGAACAATGACCGTATATCAGTGTTGGCGGAAATCAATTGAAATTTCTGAACTATAGAATTGACTTCGTCCACCTAGAACTGAAAGTATTAAAGAAGCAATTATAATGGGCTTACAGAAACCCAATAATTCATCTTCTATTGATTTTTCATTGATTTATTATGAGCAATGATGTTAGGCGAAAATTCATTGGTTTTTGAAATCAATGTCGACGCCTGAACCAATGGAAAATAAAGGGATGTAAATTTGGGTGTTATTGAAACCCAAACCCTATTCTCCAGAACACAATTTTCAAAGCCTACATGGCCATTTAGTGTAATGGCCTTTGGCTTTTCTCGGCCCCGAATGCATGTCCCATTCTGGTTTGGATCAATCTAATTTGACCGGATTTGGTCAAACCTGTTTGGTTCTCCATCCACATATATATATATATATATATATATATATATATATATATATATATAAATATATTGATTTGCCCAATTCAGGTTTTTTTAATTTGGTCAGATTGATCTAATCATATATTGGTTTATGACCCAAAATAATAATAACAATTATTATTATTTTTGGTTTTGATTATATTATGTTTGATTAGGTTTTGAATTGGTTTGACCAGATTTTACTTGGTTTTGTCTAAGTAAATTTGTCACCAAATTAAATTTGATTACAGAATCGGTTTTGGCTAATTTCAATTTTAATCATAGATTTGATTGAGAATTGAAATATTAATTTCAAATTCATAATTAAATTCTCATTTAATTTAACAAAGAGTTGTTATTGCCCAATGCTATATACAGTCCTTTTTTTACTTTATACAATCCGTAAACAAACTAAAATACCTCAGTTAAAAAAATTACTTCTTACAATCCGTGTTTACTAATACAATCCATTTTTATTTCATGCAGTCCGTTTTTAAAAATTACAGTTTATTTTTATAAAATTCATAAGATATATTAATTTAATTTATTTATTTATAATTTAAATAAAAAATAAAACTTATAAATAAACAATTCGAAAAGAAATACAAATTATTTTTTGAATATACGGAAGATATATTTATAATTTTTGTAATTATTTTTAAAAAATATGTTAATTTTTTTGAGAGAAGTTGGGAAGTAATATTTATATGCAAGAGGTAATTCGTATAAACCTTTGTTATTGATTTATATGCAAACGAGTCGGTATAGGATGTTAGATATAATCGTATTTCCGCTATGATTAATTGTTATGCATCTAAAACGATTTCCTACATAATCTCCATCAAGGCCTAATGTCTACTTATTTAGTAGCTGTTGTTCTTGGTGTATTTGATTATGTTGAACATACAACCTCAGAGGGTAAGTAGTATGCGTAAATTCAGGGTAAGTTGATCGAATGGCTTGACAGGGATTTATAAAGTTCGTTTGTATTGTCATGTGGGGAAAAGTGATGAAACACGATTTGGTCTTAGCCTTTCTGTTAAGTCACTACTTAATCTGTTTAGCCAGTAAGTGATCCATTCTACGGTCTGCATTGACAGATAAGTTAGCAGCTAGCAGCAACAGGCGTTCTGTTTCCTGAATGGAAAATATGGAATCAGTTTCCTCAAACGGCCAAGAGTGGCCTACAAATTGATGCACTCCAAGGATCACATCCAATTGAGGATCCCGAGTAGCCACATTTCATTTCAGTTAAAAGTATGATATTCAGGTTTCCATTACAAGTTTTTGTGCTTTCAGTTATAGATGAAATCTGCTCATGAAACCTTGGATGACGTCTGCTGCAAAAAGGGTTCTTCTATTGTTCGGTAAGGAAGTAATGGATGAAAATCTTTCAATGCTGTAAGAAATGAAAGCTATAAATTTCTTAGATGATTATCGCAACATGCATGTTATGAATGTTACACCAGAAATCCATAAATATGAAGAAATATGCTTGGGGAAATGCCAAGACAGAAGATAAATATGACAGTAGTATCCGGTATTTTGGAGTGAACTTTATAATGGATAGTTGGACAAAGCAGAAGGGATATCCAAAGTAATCTGTGTCGAACATAATGTGAAAATAACTGGAACATATGTATCATTTGTCAATGCGTTGAACATGTTGTTTCTTATTGAGACACTTGATTGAAAAACCAATACCGGGTCATGATCCGCAGGCTCGACACTTGATTGAAAAACCAATACCGGGTCATGATCCGCAGGCTCGACAGTCGATTCTTTACCTTTTCATACTGTGACATGGATCCTTGGATCCTAGGATAGAAGCAACTATGATGACCAACTGAACAAGGCTGTAGAGAAGAATGAATTATCAACAACAGAAAGGAGAGTGATTATGTCAAGACTCATGGATGTAGTGATGTCCATGCATTTTATGAACCATTGATTAGAAAATGGGATTTAGTTTGTTCTGTATGATTAGAAATGGAAATGTCAAGTATGTTGATCACGCATTTTTTGTCAGAGAAATGATCCCCACAAGTTGATTTGCCATTCATTATTCAACACGTTTTGCTCAGATCGTGGAAAAATAAAAGCTTGTGTTCCAACTTCCAACCTAGTGTGATGGGAGCCTCCTCCCTCTCTTGTTATTGATTGCGAGCCAAGTAAGTTATAGGGTTGGGTTAGAATAATATTATATATACCCCAAGTAAAATATATAATTCATACATTCTGGAGATGTTTCCATCTTCTTACCCACTTTCTTTCAGGTTTTGATTTTAAATTACAATACACGGCTGGATCATGGATTATTTGTAGCTTTTATTTGTAGGCTTTTTCCTATAAAATGCCTTGTGTTTCTCCTCCCACTCGTCAAATCCCATTAAGTACAGTAATTTATCCATGGGAACAAACAATAGATGTACTTCAATTTATCATTTCAAAAACAAACTGTAGCTTCGAACTAAATATTAATCAAGCTAGAAAGGATATAAATAATATATCGGTGTCTGTTTATAAAAAAAATTTAAGTTCAAATATCTTTAAATTGCGAGCAAACCATTCTATAATCAGAGCATCATTTTTTAAGGAATTGTTCTTTTGTTTTGTTTTGTTTTTGCAAACGATGATTCTTTACTAATTTAATTTATTATTTAGAAAACAAACCTGTAGTTTAATACTACAAGTTGAGTGGGAGAAGACAAAAAACAGACAAGGAACCAACTCAACGTGAAAATCGTGAGCAGATTGCATTGACATCCCCATTTGATTTTCTTCAACTAAGTTAACTTCCCTAACCTACTACGCATAATAATATGCAAAACAATAAAATTAGAAAAATAGTTAAACCTTTGATTGGTTAGTTCGGGAATTTCTACCTAGTGTTCTTGTGTCATAACACTATGGTTGAATTTTCTCATTACAGCACATAAAAAAACAACGTTATATATTCGAAATCTTCAGCATACTATATCTATCTATCTATCTGTATCTGTATTCTTTCTTTTATTTTCATGATCAAGTATAAAGTCAGAGCTCAATAGGCACTCAACAACTAGCATTCACAAATCCTCACCAAACCAACCAAAATCAAAATAAATAAATAAATCACATCAACCAATCAAACCTAATTCGTAAATTAAAAACTAATCGAACCGAAAAAAATGAATAAGAGTGGAGAAAGAGACAAAACAGTAGCAATAGAATCAATTTGGGCCTTCTGATGGGCCGAGATTGGACTTTCCCTTCCCAGAATTCACCTTCTCCAACTTTAGACCAGCTTTGAACCTCGCTATGAAATTATCGGCCTTCGTGTTCACGTCCGGACTAGGGCAGAACAGCGGCGATGCCACCGCCGCTGCCGCCATTGGACTCGATTCCCTGTCGGAGGGATCCTCACTGTCCAGATCGGGCGAGCCACTTCGCGAACTGTTAAAGCTGGCTACTCTCACGTAATCCCCGCGAACCTCGAACTTCCACGCTGGCATCTTAAATGGCGGAGGAGGTGGCGGTGGCGGTATCGGAATCAACGGCGACGCACCGCTCTCCGCATTGTCTTCCACGCTTCCAAAACTACTCGTCTTCACCGGCTTCGGAGGTCTGTACGCACTTGCCAGAGGTCGTTCAGATTGGATTCGTGATCCGGACGGTCGCCGCACGCTCTTGGAAAGATAAACTTCGCTCGAGGGTCGCGGAGGAGGTGGCGGCGGAGGTGGTGCAACTGACACTGAGTGGATTTTTTTGGACTTTCCTCTCTTCGGAGGGAAGAGATTCTGAAAGAAATGCGGAGGGGGTGGAGGTGGCGGAGGTGGAGGTAGAGGCGATGAAGGTGGGATGGAGGATGGAGCCGGAAATTCAGACTCCGGATCGAACAAGCTTGCGAGGTTTTCAACGCTGTTTTGCCTCTGCTTCTTCTTCTTCTTTCGTCTGAGAGAAATTAAGAAATCCTTACTTCTCTTCTTCTTCTCTGGTGGCGGAGGAGGTGGAGGAGGCGCCGGTGATGGTGGTGGCAGATAGACATACTTGATTTCTTCCACAGTCTTCTCTTCTTCAACTATACTCTGTCCAATCTCTTGACGGTGAATGTTCCTCTTACCTTTTCTTCTAGCTGTAGTCTGCGACGGAGCCGGTTTGGGTACCGATGACGACGGCGGCTTCCGTTTATAGAAATCCTCCATGTCCGTGTCTTTCCATTCGTCAACTCCACTTTTAGACTGTGCAACAGAGCGATACGTCTTCTGCACTTTCTTCTTTCCAATTTTGGCCGGCAAATCCATCGGAGCTGCAACAGGTGGAGGAGGCAAATTCATCGGAAGTGGATCGGACTGAGCATCCTCCAGCTTCTCCCTCTTGTCCTTGTCATCCTTGACCGCCGTACAGGTATCGACGGCAATATCTTTAGCATCTTCCAGCTTATCTATCTCCTTCTCCTTTTCCTCCACTGCTTGTTCCTCTCTTCGAATCTCATCCAAGGAAGGAAACCGGTAATCCCTAACATGAATATCGTCATAAAATCGCCATTGATCATCTCCACCATCCCTGATCCACAGCGATTCGTGTCTCAGATCTGGATAGGAGTTGAAGCTTCTCAGCCTATTCAAACCGTCGCCGCCGCCGAATGGAGTCAATCGGTCCTGATTCTGGCTATAATCATAGAATCTCCTCGGCGATAATGATACTTTGGCAGCCGATTGATGATAGTTTGGATCTGCATAGTAACTAGAAGTCGTTGCACTAGTCGTGGCGGCGGAAGGAGCAGGGTATTGGTAGGCGGTGCTGTTGGGCCTCTGGAGTCCATTACGACTGAGAAAGCCGCAGATAATGGCGAAGAGGACGAGGACTAAGTTGAGGGAGTCCCAACTTTTCTTGAGTGAATGCGGTCTCAAGATTTGGGAAGTGAAGGAGAGGAAAGAAGGGATTATAAGGAAGATGAAAAGACAAGCTATGAGGAGAAGGAGGGTGAGGAGGAGGCCTGAGTTGAGGAAGACAGAGGAAATGTTTCGTCGGCGGCGGCGAAAGCGACGGCGGTCTTGGGGTGTTTGAAGCCAGAAAGGTGATGCCATGTCATCGTCTTCCATTGTTGGGGGAGGAGTGAAGGAAAGAATTGATGGGGAAAGGAGGGTGGAGAAGAAGAGCTTTACTGCTTTTATTGAGTTGAGTTACGAATTGATGGGGCTTTTGCTTTGGGGGAGCTGAGCTGAGGGGAAAAGTATCCTTTTGGTTATATTTTATACATAAGGGGTGTGTTGGGTGAGGACAATTGATAATGGTGTGTGGGCTATAGCTAGCTATCATCCTGCTGGAGTAACTTCTTGGCGAATGAACTCTCCCTACTCTTCTGTTTTTAGGTGAAAAATGGCCTTTCTTTCTTCTTCAAAACAACAATTGGTCTCCAGGTCTTATATTCAAATGTTTAATCAAAAAAAAAATCTTACTATACAAAATACAAAATAGATTAGAATGTAAGGGGACCAGGTTTGGAAACCAAGTAAAAAGGGTTTTAGGATTTTCGGGACAATCCTAAACCGTTTAATCTTACGGGTTTTAGATCTAACGGTCTGTATCAAAAGAGCACGAAAGTTTTTTAACCATTTTATTCAATTTATCATTTCTATAAATGGGCACGGCCACATTATTGTCGACGTTGATCGGCCATCGACTTTCCGGTTACCGTCCAGTGACTTTTCGGCGACACCCGGGTCACCTGTCGGTTTAGAGTTTAGGTTTTAGGGTTTTGGGCGAAACTCCAGTCAACGGCTGGTCACTTTTCCGGAGAGTCTCTACAACTTTTCTGACGCAAATTTATAACCGGTTATATTTTTTAAAATTATAACCAATTATATTTTTATAACGCATTATAATCATGATCAGTTATTAAAAAAAATATAATCATGACCAGTTATATTTTAAATATAACCTGTTATAAAATGTAATCGATAATAAAATATAATTGTTATATTTGTGACTCGTTATTAAAAAATGACCAGCGATATATTATATATAATGGTTTATAATTGGTTGTTATTTTTGAATATAACCAACTATAAAACAAAACCACAATATTAATGGTCTACACTACAACCGGTTATAATTACCACTAATTAAACCAACTATATTAAAAATTATTATTGACTATAAAAATAACTAGTTCGTAAACTGATATAATTGATTATAAAAAAGATAATTAGTGTTCAAATTTTTTAGGTCAAATTGTGACTTCTCTGCAATTGGGTTAATTGGGTAGATGCTATGTGAACATTGTGATGTAGGTAGTGAACTAGACTGCTTAGGATGATGTTTATGCCATGTTGCTTGTGCTTTGCTTGCAATTTCGGGATTTCAATAACGGTTGAATTTTCGAATTCGACCCTAATTTTGCAATTCTGAAATTTCAAGCGGTCCTTGTTTTCATTGTGTTTGTTATGCCTTGTTGAGGACTTCTTATGCCTATGCCATGCCCGTTTGCATGTTTGTGTTGCTATAGTTGTTGGTGGATATTGTTCTTCAATAGGTGCGCTTCAATCCCATTGGTCCTTATATTGCATATTTTGTTTTGGAAATGTGTCACACCTAGGTTTGAATGTTCTGGATCAAATTGTGGAAAATTTCGGTTGTGGATTCTCGTTGTGCTTAACTATGTGCTATGCCTTACCTTGTTTTTCATTTCACGAGGACGTGAAAATTTTAAGTGTGGGGGGGTGTATTCTCATATTTGGGGATGTTGGGATATTAACAAATATGCAATCTTGTGCGATTTTTCTTTGCTATGATCAGTGTTGCAGGATGCATCGAAAGAAGAGTCCCGCCATAGGGCTAGGCAAAGTTACCGGCACTTCAAAAAGGCCGCGACCATCCACTTCCACAGAGCCTTCGTGTGCTGGGGCTAGTCCACCACCATCTCCACCTCGGGCTTCTGTTTCCACCCGGCCACAACGGGGTGGAGCTTCATCTTCGGCTAACCCTCACCGCTCAAGGGGGCTTCTCAGCTAGAGACACCGTCGGACCCCATTCCCGCTGCTGCTACTGCTCTACCGACTCCAGAGGTGGAGCAGATGATCTTCGACTTCGAGCCTGGAAGTGAGTTCGCCCGCCAATATAGAGTGTATCGGACTTGGGCGACGGCACCTCAAGGATACCTCGACTTCCAGAGCTTCATGGAGGAAGGGTGGAGCACATGGCTGATGGCATATTGCCAGAGAGCGGGCATCTGGCCGCTTGTTCGACTTGCTGATCAGGAGCTCCCTCATGCCACCAGGGAGTTCTACTCCACATTGAAGATATCGAGGTACACCTTGACTCAGGAGGCGGGAGGCATCAAGTTCCGACTTGGAGGTCGGACGTTCTCATTCTCAGCAGATGAGCTGGCAGAGACCATGGGTTTCTGTACCTCGGAGCAGGTGGCCAACCTGGAGGTGATGTTGTTGGCCACCACTGATAGGAGGCCGGTTCCGAACCCGAGGGAGTTCTGGAAGGACATTGATTGGGACAATACTCCTTATCCCGCTTGGTCCTCGAAGGCGAAGCGGATGAAGATTCCGAGGATGAGGCTCCTTCACCTCCTCTTCCGTCGGATCATCACTGCTAGGAAGCAGTCTAGCAGCGAAGGAGTAGTGAACACCACATACTTGTGGCTTTTCTACTGCCTCGAGAACGAGGTGAAGGTCCATCTAGAGGACTTGGTGGTGAGCTTGTTCAGACACATCTCCAAGCAGAAGGGAGTTGGAGTTCTTTTGGGTGAGGCTACATCGCACAGCTGGTGCGAAGGCTTGGAGTGATGGACTCCTTCGGAGCGGATCCGCTATTTCAGCGCGACTTCCCCATCACAGTTCGGACTCTCAAGGAGCATGGGTTCCCGAACTTGCTGGCTAAGATAGTGGATGAGGGGCCAGATGTCAGAGAGGGGGAAGGAGCAGACTTCCCCCCAGATACTGTGGAGACTCTGGCAGCACAGATTGGAGGGCTGCAGATTAACATCGGTGATGTTCTTGACAGTCAGATCTTCCTCAGCCTGGATTTTCACCAGTTTGACGGTCGCAGTAGAGCTGCCTGGGATAACCTGGACCAGAGGACCGAGAGGATTGAGAGTGAGGTGCGAGGACTCCGCCAGGATTTTCAGGAGTATGTTACCGAGAGCAGGGAGGTGAGGACTCGATAGGAGCGTCGAGACGAGCAGTTGATGGAGGCTCAGGCTCAGCAAGGCCAGTGGATCCAGCAGCAAGGACATCAGATCACTTACATCCACGAGCAGCAGCATTGGCATAGTGGACACATGTCCTACCATCAGGACACTTACTTCACAGGAGCTACCTACCCACCTCCGTGGCCAGCCTATCCACCACCACCACAGTGGTCGGAGTACGGCCCTTACCCTCAGTTCCCGGGGTATCCGTATCCTCCGCCGGATCAGTGACCGCTTGGGACGTATCATGACTCAGACTTTTGTGTGTTTGTTTTAATTTCAAGACTCTGTTATTTTTCTTTCTTTTTTATTAATTTTTCTCTTTGGCTTGTATAACGGATGACAACTTCGGTTGCATCTATCACTAGTACTTTGTGTGTGTTATGGTTGGCAGGTCCCGGACAAAGATTTTATCCCGTCTCACCATCAATCTTCGTTTCATCGGTATCACCTTTCTGGCTCTCTAGTGTGACTTCTTTTGTGAAATGTCCTGAAAATTATGGGATGAATTAGGATGTTAGTTTTCCACTTGACTACTTAATTGAATCTTTGTCATTCAAGTACTTGAAATTCCCTCTTAAACTCGGAATTTTGGTTGAAATTGGAACACATGTTTAGCGTAGTAATGCTGCTTGAGGGTAAATAGGATGCATGATAGATTATTTTCGAGCCACCTCCCCTTTTTCTCGAAACGAGTTTAGAATGGATTTATGCACTTGGTTATTCGATCTTGATGTTTACCGACTTGTGCACAATTAACTCCCTTATCGAGTCGCTCTAGTGGTTTAAAGTCATATTTGACTAGATGGTCCGAATGAGGTGCAAAAGAGGCCAATGTGCCCAAATTGTCATGGGGGTTCGGTTGCGATTCAACACACTAGCGACTTTAGGTCTACCGCCTATAAGCTAGTCCCTTCAGGCTTCTTTTCTCACCTTTTCCTAGTTGTGGGTCGGGGTTTTTCAGGTAAACTCGGTTTATGTGGATGAGAGCCTTAGCCCGATCAGGGTCGTAGCTACCCCCATTTGGAAAGATACCCTCTAAACTATACTTAAAATTTTGAAAAGTGAGTTTGCAATTAATTGAATAAATCAATTGACTTACATGTGTTTAATATGTCATGTATAGTTGAAATTGTAAAAGAAGAGGGGAGTGCTTTTGATCAAACACATTATTTAAAGTAAGCACTCTCTCCCTTAGGACGGGAAAAATACCCGGCCAGGACCATCTGTTTTGAGCATAAATGATAGGGGAAATGTTTCTTGTCAGTGGGTGTCGAGTGGTACTAACCATATGCATAAGTTTGCTCTTAATTTGGATTAGAGAACTCGGTAATTGTAACTATGTGGTTTGGTGATCTAAAGTGCATTCTTGACATCGTGAACTAGGTTTGAACTGTTAGCATATTGTATCGATCTCTCCATGTTTAGAGTTTGTATAGAGTGTGAACAGTAAAGTTGCTTGAGGATAAGCAAGGTTCAAGTGTGGGGGGATTTGATAGGGCTAGAATTTGTAGCAGTTATCTACCCTTTTTATACATGCATTTGAGTGGTTATTAGCATGTTCGCACTTCATTTCTATACGATTTCGTGTTTTGGCATATTGGGTATAGATCCGTTCATTTCGACCATTTCGGTCCATTTGATGTTTTCTTTGTTGTATTTGTCACCTACAGGTACTATGGAGATAGGTGATCTGACCATGAAGCCAAGGGCGTGGTATGGAGAGCGATTAGAGTTCGAAGGGGAAGTCGAGAATGGAATTGGCGCAGCAGAGGGACTGCACGCCGTGCAAGGCTGCACGTCGTGCAGTCCATAAAGGCACTCCAGAGCACGGCCTCAAACCAAAGGCACGACGTGCACCACTGCATGCCGTTCCTCCATTTTTGCGTCGCAGGATGGAGAAGATTTGAAGCTTCACGGCGAGCACCACTACACGCTGTTCCCCTGCTTTTGGTACGCGGAACGAACACCTTAGGAAGGTGCACGACGTGCACCCTCCAAATTCTGCTGCTACTATAAAAAGGGAAGTTGGAGGAAAGAGAAAGCATTCTTCCCCAAACTCGATTTCCACGATTTTTCCCGAGCTTTTCCTGCAAAAACCAGCACAAAGCCTCCATTAGAAGCCAAATTGAAGATCCAAAGGAGTCCATCTTGAAGGATTGAAGCTAGGATTGAAGACAGAAGATCAAGAGCATCGATTGGAAGAAGAACAAGCCAATATTTCTTTGTAAGAAGATGGTTAGGTTTTCTTTCCAATTGCTTTCTTCTAGAATCATGAGTAGCTAATTTCTTAGAGATTCTTGGATGAGATGTAGGAATTAAGCTATGAAACCTGTCTTGGATGTTTAAGAACAATGTTTGTGGATGTTTGATTTGAAATGAAAGTTTGTCTTGATTGTTTGAGTGTTCAACCTAATTCTTGTTATGGCTAGAATTAGGTCAAATTCTTGAAATACTTTGCTTGTGAAAGACTTAGGAGTTCATTAGATTGACATTCGAGGATAGAATTAGGTTATTGGTGGGGTAAACCGATAAGCTAATTCTATCTTTTGTGTTTCTTCTGGTTTTAAGCGAAAGCCACCTTGTAATTGGCGGGCGCTCTGATTTGCACCCAATGGACCAAGTTGGGTGTAGTTATCAGTAGCTTAGGCGTTGATGGACCAAGTTAATGCTATTTCCAATTACTCGTGGGTTCTTTTAATTCCGGGGAAATACCCTTTCACTTTGTAGAACTTCTTACAGTTCGCTACTAGCTAGACCGATTAAGGGGATTTCTACCTTAGTTGGGAAGCTAGTAGTGGTAATCCACGTGCATGATCGTGCTGCGGATTCATACAAGTGATAGGAGGATTCTTCTTATTCAATTCAGATCCACATTCATTTGTTTTGAATGCATTCTAGCGGTTGAGCTTAATAACTCGTCTCTTCCAAGAACTTGCTTTCTCCTTTGAATCAACTTAAAGTCTTTTAGTTTAATTCACTCATTAGAATAATTAGAATCAAAAACCAAATCTTTTAGTCTAAACCGTGTTGACGAATTCGAGTAGAAGCATAACGAGAGGGACCTTCGGACACAAACGACACTTGTGTTGTCGGAATAACTTCACAGTTATTCGGGCGATCACGTATCCATGTAGCCTTCCGGTTTGCATAGCTGATAAGCCTTCTATAAATAAGACAAGCAGAAACAGCGATAAAGGAAAACCTTGTTGTTGACCTCTTTGTGGCAGGATTTCCCCATAAATACCATTGTACACCACCACTGAATATAACTTCGAAACAATGCACAACATTATCAAATTCGTCTACTTCTACGAGAAATCAATTTTAATGAGTATACCTTCAACATACAATCACTCAACACAGTAATAGGTTTTGAAGATATCAACTTTCATGGCAACACTTCCAATTACAGTCGGCGCCTTAGTTTTTAAACTATGGATAGATTCAAACGAAATCATAATATTATCCACGATAGAATGGCCCTTGACAAACGCTGATTGTTCTTCCCGAATAAGAGATGGAATAACACGTCGTGAAAAATTAGCCGAAACCTTAACGAGAATACGATATTGCACAATACATAAGGAGATTGGTCGCATATCCTACATTGTTTCCGATTTCTCCACCTTAGCGAGAATACAATATCGCACATTACCATATTATTTGATAACTAGGTCATGCAATTCTGAATGATAGAAGATCCAATAACATCCCAAAAGTTTTGGTAAAAAGTCGGGTTGAAACCATCGAGATCCAAAGCCTTCAATGGCCCCTTCGACAATACAGCTTTGCAGAACTACAGATCAGTGAACGCTCAGAGCATTCAACAATTCATTTTGTTCAATAGTCACTAATTGAGACAAACATGGAATAATGATCTTCGTCCTACAACCTCTTGTCTTAAAGAGGTCATCGAAGTATGAGTGGCGATGTGACCCATACCTGCCTCATAGTCAACTAGCGAAACATGGCCCTCACAAAGGCCACTTAAGTTTTATGCCGGCGTATACTGCTGAATAATTTTTAAGCGTTATCAAAATAACATGGCTAATAAATTAACCGGAGTCGAATTTCCCAAGGGTCTCCTTATCGTGACTACTTAAAGTTATGAAAACTGTTAATCGGCTAACAAATTTGTGATTTAGGTGCCACAATAATCAATCAATCAAAAAGAAAATGAAATTTCTATAAACTAAAGGCTAAAATAGAGGTTTCAAGACTGCACGATATAATGGTTGAGCCAAATGGGAGAAAACAGCTTAGACTTCTAATCCCCCTAGGGTATCCAAATTCACGAATGCCAGACAAATTCAACGATTTAAGCAAACCAAGTTAGATTCAATTGACCTTCGAAGTTCTTCTGTAATCAAATCACGCCCTTTCGGGTCTGCTAATCTACTACCTATCTACTATCCCAGTCCACTCTTTGGAGCCAAAGATCTGAAATTGGCTAGTGACAAAACAAACGAGAACTGCTGACACGCCAGACTAGTTTATTCGCTCTCGTATGAGCGTTAATGCCTAACCTAGTTGTTTAATTTTGATGTTCTAGATATGCAAGCTCTTTCGAGACGACGAAAAATCTAACAAGGTTCCATTCAAGACTGCGAATCAAGAATAAGAACGGAAACGAAATTAAACATAAATCAAAATCCACCCAACTCGCATAAATCGTCAAAGTCAAACAATCATCCGTTCATAAGGAATTACCCAAGGTTCAACTAATATAAGCACTAGGATTTTAGCTACTCATAATCATGAAGAACAAATAAAAATCAACAAAGGAACACATTGGAATTAGGTTTACAAGAAGAAATCCGAAAAAACCTAATTTCGCTGAGAACCTTCGAGAAAATCAATCCGCCTATCTTGAATATGTATTCCGATCCAAACTCCTTGAAGTTAAAGCCTTCTCGTCGCTCAGAAGTCTCTGAACTCTCCTCTAATTTTTGTCCAAAAGGGTCTCTCCTTGAATGCTGGAGAACCAAGCTTTAAATAGAAGTTTCAAAAATCTTTCCAATTGTGGAATGTCAATATTTGCGCTATGGTGCAATGTTTTAATTTTCACTATGGGTATAACGCCAATTAAAGCAATTCATAGCGTCAATATTGACATGAGTTCCGAGGGACCATGGTCACTATTGGCGCTATGGGGATGTATATGTTGGTGTCATGGGTATAGCGCCAGGTTTGACAGGTCCATAGCATCATGTTTGACATAACCCCCTGTTCGAAATTGTAGGAAATTGAACGAGCTTCCAACACCACCAACCTTGCAGCAATCAGAATTCTGGGTTAGGAGATATGTCCAAAATACGAAACCGTGACGTTTTCCGACCAAGTCAAGATCAAGCTCCTCGAAGATATCAAAATGCTTCCAGTTTCCTGTCCTAGACTATCCACACACATTATATTTCGCCAATTAATTCCTCGATGTCATTATGTACTTGAAATCTATAAAAAACACTCCAAAACAACATCAAATAGATCCCGGCCGGGTCCGAGACACTAAATTGAGAAAAAGCTGAAAATGCATAAAACATCCTAAACTTCTATCTAAAGCAATACAATTATGCATGAAATGTCGCTTAAAAGAGGATGATGAACACGACAAATCGAGTGTCATCAAATACCCCCACACTTAAGTTTTGCTTGTCCTCAAGCAAAAAGCTGATAAAAGCTATGGAACACATCTACAACCAAATCAACTACTAACAAAGTAAAGAAAATCCATAATCCTTAATGCATCCCTAAATTTCTTAATAAACAAATGAACCTTGAACCAAGCCGAAGAAAGGCCTCATAAAAAGTTCTCCAACTTGCCACACATCATCATACACGTTCCACCAACCATCTAGACTTGCTCTCAAGGGAAATTCCGGCTGGAAGACAAAGCCAATAATGAAGTCACTCAAAGTGTATAGGGACAGTGTTTATGCGCTCATCATCTACTCTGCACATCAAGGCACATCAAGCACTAATCAAGAGGTCTTTTATTCCAGTTGTAATGTAGACAGAAAAGATAAGAGAAGGTGAAATGACTTTTTGTGGTGGGTGTACATAGCGGTGAACGACTTGTTCTACTCAAACATGGAGCTAAGCTACTAATCGCAACTAAAACTATGCAAGGATCCAACTTTATACATGAGCTCAAACTGAGCTCATCTATCCCTGATTCAAACTAGTACTTTGAGCTTGTTTGCTGAATTATTCAACTAACTCAAAATCAGTTCGTCTTTCTTTTATTTTCATTTTTCTCCGAGACTGGGTTTTTTGCTTGTCTGCTCCCTCATTTCGAGATTTTCAAATTTTTTTCTGTTCTCTTTTTTTTCAAAATTAAGACTACACAACAAGCTAATAAGGGAGACTCAAATATCCCGCATTCTTCACAACTTAGCAACTTTATTGACTCCTAGACTTTGCCGAGTTATATGCCACTAGTGTACACATGATCAACTGAAGGCTTGAAAGAAAGGGGATACGATATTATGGGGGTTATGAAAAAGGCTATTTGGCTATGATTGGGTTTCTTAGGGGAATTATAAGGACGGGATGGATATTTTATGATGGAGCTTTTCTAATTGCCTCTATCATTTTAGTGAATCAACACAGAGTGAATCAGTTCAGAATCATGTAAGTGTCGTATTAACAACAAACAAAGAAGACCACTCAAATCCATTTTAAGAATAAATCTACTAGTGAAGCAGATAATCTATATTACAAATGGTCTTTTAGGCCTCGCATTGTTTTGCTAGATGAAAATTTGATAACATGCATGTCTGGTCACATCAAGTTGGAGAGTCATGCTACTTTAAACACATCAAAGTAACTCCAAAGAAAAAATCAATAGACTTTGATCATTGGCCAATACTCCTATCAAATCTAGGCTCACAAGTAAGTTAGCAATTCAAGTGTGCAAATCATAGGGAAATATTCTAAGCATTCCAAGTAATTTGATTCAAAGATGGTTCCAACAAGCTTGAGATTTGGACTAATATGCAAGACAACAATGCAACAAGACTAGCTAACAAGAATCCTATGCAAACCCACCCCACCCTTAGTTTGGACAGTGTCCTCATTGAACAAAACATAAAATTTGCATAGGAATACCTAGAAGCCGTGAGAAATCCGAGTAGCAAGATGCATGATCCGTGAAGTCCGAGCTCGACGGTGACACTAACTCCTGAAAAGACTCAAAACACACACAAACCAAAAATAAAAAGTAAAAAAATAGGACTAGTGTCAAAGTCCCAGATATAATAAATGGATTTAAGATCCAAAAAGAAAGAAAGAAAAAGTCATAAGGTAAACGATGAAACCTAAATATGCAGACTGACTCTAAAAGGCGAAAAATTAAAATAACTCCAGACATGAGATGCCTCCCAAGAAGCGCTCTTTCTTTAACGGCTTTGAGCTAGATGAGACTTAGATGGTTATGCAATCCAACTAAGTAGCTCCTTGAATGCCATCGGTTTCTTCATGGTAAGAAGTTGAGTGACGATAAGTAGTTGAAGCAGATGATGAAATAACCAGAGAAATTTGCTTGAAAACTGCTTGTCACCCCAAAATGATCATCTCTTTTTGAATTTATAAATTTGAGGAGTGAAGAGGTAGAAATGTGTTTCACTACGAATAACCTCAATCTTCTCCAAGCTACTTATGCCACTTGAAAGGTCTCCTGATATGAGAAGGGGTGATTCATCTTCTATGTCCTCTTCAACCTTGGTGTTTAGGTTCTTGTTATCAGTTTCCCGAACACATGTACTTCATGAATACGCAATAATTTTGAAGAGTCTTCATGTCCTTTGGTGGGACCACAATCTCAACGATGTCCTCGTCGGTGGAGCACTTAATGTCTTCTGTCACCAAAGTTAAAATATGAGCTTCATCCTCCCATAATGTTTTGATGAGATATTCATTGTCATCTTTTTTGTATTCTTATATTTCTTCATCATAGAGAACTTGAACTTCCTCAATGACTTATTCTTACATATCTTCATCGTCATCCCAAAAACTTCAAGAAGACCCATCAGGTTCTTATTTTCCAAGTTCACCATCACATATATCCAAACTTTTGTAATGTCTAGTGTATCTTCTAGATCTTTGTCTTCATCCTCTAAGAAGTTAAAAGGGAAATCACTCTCATCCTATTGAGGATCTTCTAGCGTTTCATCAGGGTCGGCTACATTTTCTTCGAGGATAGGTTCATCTTCTTCCTCTATTACCACCATGTCTCTTGTGATAGTGAGTACGCCTTGAATTTCCTCATCATTGTCGAACTCGACAGCCTCATCAAAGGGAGTGCTAGTGAGCTGTATCCTTGAAATCATCTCCTCTCTGGCATCCATTCTCTTCATCATCTCTACTATTCTCTTCATTATTTCTTACTGTGCAGCAAACGTTTCCTCCTAGGCTCCACGCATTTCCTTGAAATCCTGAAGGTAATGGTTTGGTGAAGGGCTCTTCATAATATTGAGGAAGTTAAAAGTGATAGTTCCGTGCAGGTTCTTGGTGGTATAGAGTGGAGTAAGGATCTTGATAACAAGATGGTGATGGTTGATGCTCGTTGTACTCCACTGCTGATTGTATCCATTATAATCATGCATCATCACGCTCAAACAAAAATACCAAGGTAAAACTGGCAAAAGAAAATTATACAAAAGATGGATATATACAATGAGTGAATGATTAACATTAAACTAACTCTTTTCAAACACAACAAAGAAGTCCCCGGCAACGGCGCCAATTTGATGAACGGTTTTTAAGTGTTATCAAAACAATCCGGTTACTCAATTAACCAGAGTCGAATTTCCCTAGGGTCTCTTTATCGTGACTACTAAAAGTTATGAAAAGTGTTAACCGGCTAACAAGTTTGTAGTTTAGGTGCCACGAGAATCAATCAATAAAAAAGAAAATGAAATTGCTATAATTAAAGGCTAAAGGTTGCAAGACTGCACGATATAAGGGTTGAACCAAATGGGAGAAAATGGTTTAGACTTCGAATCCCTAGGCTATCCAAATTCACGGATGACAGACAAATTCAACGATTTAAGAAAAACAAGTTTGATTTAATTCACCTTCGCAGTTCTTCTCTAATCAAATCACGCCCTATCCGGTGCGTTAATCTTCTACCTATCTACTATCTCAGTCCGCTCTTTCGAGCCAAAGATCTAAAATCGGCTAGTGACAAAACAAACGAGAACTGCTCACACGACAGACTAGTTTATTCGCTCACGGATGAGGGTTAACGCCTAACCTAGTTGTTTAATTTTAGTGTTCTAGATATGCAAGCTCTTTCGAGACGAAGAGAAATCTAACAATGTTCCATTCAAAACGAGGAAGCAAGAATAAGAACGAAAAAAAAATTAAACATAAATCAAAATCCACCCAACTCGCATAAATCGTCAAAGTCAAAAAATCATCCGTTCATAAGGAATTGCCTAGGGTTCATCTAACTAAGTACTAGGAGTTTAGCTACTCGTAATCATGAAGAACAAATCAGAATCAAGAAAGGAACACATTGGAATTAGATTTACAGGAAGAAATCCAAAATTGATATGCCAATCTTGATTATGTCTTTCGATCCGAGCTCCTTGAAGTTAAAGCCTTCTTGTCGCTCTGAAGTCTCTGAACTCTCCTCTATTTTTGTCCAAAAGGGTCTCTTTGAATGAGGGAGAACCGGACTTTAAATAGGAGTTCCAAAAAATCCTTCCAATTGCGGAATGTCAATATTTGCGCGCTATGGTGCAATGTTTTAATTTGCGCTATGGATATGGCGCCAATTAAAGCAATTCTTAGCGCAAATATTGATATGAGTTTCCAGAGACCATGGTCACTATTGGCGTTATGGGATGTATATTTTGGCGCTATGGGTATAGCGCCAGGTTTGACAAGTCCATAGTGCAAATATTGACATAACTACCTGTTGAGAAACGGGGCAGCAATATCAAGTAAGAATAGAACGAGCGAGACACGACGATTTTTACGTGGAAAACCCAAATCGGGAAAAACCACGGGACCGTAGTCCAAGCAACAACTCCACTATACTTTGGTGGGATTACAAGTCTTCTCTAGGATAGCTAGAGGATTACAAATTACCTCAAGAACAACCTTCTTGGATCACCAATACACCACAATCGATACTCACCAATGCGATGGATAACAAGAGCAACTCGACAAGATGAAGAGAAAAAATTCCAGAGGCCAAACAGATTTATTGACCCTCTGTCCAGCAGCGATTCCCGACACACCAGAGATCAGAACAACGATCCCTCCGGCCAGATTGAAGCCCAAAACGTCCTGAACAAGCACACCAAATTTCAGGACGATCCAACGGCGTGTTTCTCCGGAAGGCTCTTTTGAACAGACTGACCTGTCTGAAAACGAAAACTTTCCAGCAACCTTATTTTTCCTTCTCCTCTCTTCTTTTGCTCTCTCACTCACACTTCACTTTCTTCTCTGTAATTTCAGAGATAAATAATCTCTCTATTTAATAATAGAGATTTCTAGAATACTACTTTTGAACTTCCCAATAAGTTCAAGATAACACAACCAAACAAATTATCACTCATCCTTAAAAAACCGGTTAATCCAACCACCATATGTAGTTGGACCAACCTAACAAATCTCCCCCTCCAACTTATATGGAGGGTAGCACCAAACCCGCTTCCTTGCGACAAAAAACAAACTTCTCACTTGGTAGAGATTTAGTCATCATGTCCGAACCATTGTCATCTGTATGCACTTTGTCGAGTTCCAACAACTTTTCTTCCAAAGCATCACAAATCCAATGATATCGAACATCTATGTGTTTCGACCTCGAATGGAAGGTAGGATTCTTGTAAAGATGAATTGCACTTTGACTATCACAGTAGAGCACATACCTCTCTTGCTTAATGCCCAACTCTTGAAGAAACTTCTTCAACCATAGCACCTCCTTACAAGCTTCCGTCACGGCTATATACTCGGCTTCCGTTGTTGATAATGCAACACATTTTTGAAGTCTAGATTGCCATGAGACGGCTGCACCTGCAAAAGTCATCATATATCCGGAGGTCGACTTTCTAGAGTCTACATCACCTCGCCATATTAGCATCGGTATATCCATCAAGTATAGCTTTGCCTCCAAAGCATAAACACACTCTAGAAGTACCTCTCAAGTAGCGGAGGATCCACTTCACCGCTGTCCAATGTTCCTTTCCCGGATTGGAAAGGAACCTACTAACAACTCCAACGGCATGAGCGATATCCGACCTTGTGCAAACCATGGCATACATCAAGCTTCCAACCGCTGATGCATAAGGTATATTCTTCATTGCTTCTTTCTCTTCCTCACTTGTAGGACAATGCTTCAAACTTAAATTGAAATGTCCCGCAAGTGGAGTGCTAACTGCCTTAGCCTTGCTCATCTTGAACCGCTCAAGAACTCTCTCAATATACCTTTCTTGAGACAACCAAATTTTTCCATTCTTCCGATCTCTAGAGATTTTCATCCCTAGAATTTGCTTCGCCGGTCCTAAGTCCTTCATAGCAAAGGACTTGCTCAACTCCTTTTTCAATTTATTGATCTCTCCAACATTTCGACTCACGATCAACATGTCATCCACGTAAAGTAGGAGTATAACAAAATCATTTTCAGCAAAGTACTTCACAAACACACAATGATCGGAGGTAGTTCTTGCATACCCGTGGTTGATCATGAATGCGTCAAATTTCTTGTACCATTGCCTTGGTGCTTGCTTCAACCCATATAGGCTCTTCCTCAATCTACACACAAGGTCTTCTTTGCCTTTAACTTCGAACCCTTGCGGTTGATCCATATAGATTTCTTCACACAAGTCACCATGAAGAAACGCCGTCTTCACATCGAGTTGTTCGACTTCTAAGTTCAAACTTGCAGCCAATCCAAGCACAACTCGGATTGATGACATCTTCACCACGGGAGAGAAAATTTCTTCAAAATCAACACCTTTCTTTTGGCTAGACCCCTTCACAACTAGTCGCGCCTTGTACCGAGGCTTTGAAGTAATTTCCTCCGTCTTTAACTTGTAAACCCACTTGTTCTTAAGTGATCTCTTTCCCTTGGGTAGCTTCACTAAATCATAGGTGTGATTCTCTTTCAAAGACTTCATCTCTTCTTGCATTGCTTTATTCCACTCCCCCTTGTCTTCATGAGACATGGCTTCCTGATAGCATTCGGGTTCTCCCCCGTCACTCAACATCACATACTCATTCGGAGAGTACCTTGTGGATGTTTTACGATCTCTTGTTGACCTTCTCAATTGGGGTTGAGATTGCTCTTCTTCAACTTGTTCTTCTTGCTCCAAATGCTCATCTTCTTGCTCTCCTTGATCTAGTGTACCTTGGGGTTCATGAGGCACTACTTCTTCATCATTTTCATGAGTTTTGGATGGAGATATAGGCTCCAAATTAATTGGACTAGCTGCTGGAATTTTTTCTTTTTCACCCCTTTCGACATCTTCACTTGTCTCCTTTTCAAGAAAAATCACGTCCCGGCTCCGAAAATTTTTTCTTGCAATTGGATCCCATAACCGGTATCCAAACTCTTCTCTCCCATAACCCATGAATATACATGGCTTTGCTTTGTCATCAAGCTTCGCCCTCTCATCTCTTGGAACATGAACATATGCTTTGCAACCGAACACTCTCAAGTGCCCGTATGAGACCTCCTTTCCCGTCCATACTCGTTGAGGCACGTCACCCTCCAAAGGGACCGATGGCGAGAGATTAATTAAGTCAACGGCTGTCCGCATTGCTTCTCCCCAAAAAGATTTCGGTAACTTGGCGTGTGAGAGCATGCACTTGATTCTCTCACAAATTGTTCTATTCATTCTCTCGGCAACACCGTTATGTTGTGGAGTCTTGGGTACACTTTTTTGAAGCTTTATTCCGTGAAATCGACAATAAGTTTCAAATGGGCCTCTATACTCTCCCCCATTATCAGCCCTTACACACTTCAACTTGAGCCCTGTTTCTCTTTCAACTTCAACATGAAATTGCTTGAAGACATCTAGCACTTGATCCTTGGTTTTCAAAGCATATGTCCACACCTTCCTTGAGTGATCGTCTATGAAAGTGACATAATAGCTTGCTCCCCCAAGAGTTTTATCTCGCATAAAACAAACATCGGTGTGAATTAGATCAAGTACCTTACTCCTTCTAGAAGGTGGGAATCTATGAAATGCAACTCTATGAGTTTTTCCCGCTAAACAATCAACACAAGTATTAAGGAGAGTACCTTTAGCTCCGGACAAGAGTTGTTTCTTGGAGAGTATTTGCAATCCCTTCTCGCTCAAATAACCAAGCCTCTTATGCCAAAGCTCAATCGAAGAGTCTTTCTCCGCAACATTGATTCTTCCCTTACTAAGCTTTGCACTTGTCATATAGAGCGTATTTTCCTTCTTGCCTTTAGCGACCACAAGAGAACCTCTTGATAGCTTCCATTTTCCTTCGCCAAAATAATTGGTGTAGCCATCATCATCAAGCTTTCCGGTGGATATCAAATTCAACCTCATGTCGGGAACATGTCTCACCTCCTTCAAAACAAGCTTACAACCCGTGTTGGTCTCTAAGTGAATGTCACCCATGCCAACAATCTTTGAAGCTCCATCATTTTCCATCCTCACACAACCATAGTCTCCATTTGTGTAGGAGGAGAAGAAATCAACTCGCGAGGTCACATGGAATGAGGCACCAGAATCAACAACCCATGTACTCTCTTGGCATGTGAGATTAATGAAACCGGCATCACAAACGATGACCACTTCACCATCCGTGGCAGCCGCGGTACATCTTTTTCCCGGTTTTCTCTACCTCTTTCTCTAGATGGTTCTCGTTTGAAGAATCTACACTCTCTCTTCATATGTCCGGGCTTGTTGCAATGATAACATATGATTTCTCCTTTCGATCTTGTGACTGATTTTGATCTTCCTCTAGATCTACCTCGGTTATTACTTTGATTCCGATAATTCTTGAAATTAGAATTTCGGTTTTTACCTCTTTCACGATTATCGGATTTATCCGCCACCAAAACTTGTGAATCCGTTGAAGTCCCCGATTCCTTTCTTCTTGCCTCTTCATTCAACATACTATCCTTGACGATGTCCATCGTCAACTTGCCATTAGGTGCCGAGTTGCTAAGCGAAACAACCAAAGTCTCCCAACTATCCGGCAACGAACTAAGAAGTAACAATGCTTGCACCTCATCATCAAGTGCTAACTTCATAGTAGTTAGTTGGTTCACAAGCCCTTGAAAGTCACTCAAATGCTCCGTGACACTATGTCCATCCTTGTACTTCAAGTTCACAATTCTTCGAATGAGTGAGGTCTTGTTTTGAGCTGATTGCCGCTCATACATTGACTCCAATTTCTGCCACAATTCATCGGCTCTAGTATCTTTCGCAACATGGTGAAAGATGCTTTGGTCAATCCATTGCCGAATGATTGACACCGCCTTTCTATGCAAAACCTCCCATTGCTTCTCTGTCTTGTCTTCCGGCTTCTCGCTTCCACTTTCGATAGGTTCATAGAGATCTTTGCAAAATAATATATCCTCCATTCGTGGCTTCCAAATCGAGTAATTTGATGACGTTAACTTAATCATTGCTCCGCTTGAATCATCCATTCTTGCCATCCACAAAAACCAGCCCCAACACAACCTCGAGCTCTAATACCACTATTGAGAAACGGGGCAGCAATATCAAGCAAGAATAGAACGAGCGAGACACGACGATTTTTACGTGGAAAACCCAAATCGGGAAAAACCACGGGACCGTAGTCCAAGCAACAACTCCACTATACTTTGGTGGGATTACAAGTCTTCTCTAGGATAGCTAGAGGATTACAAATTACCTCAAGAACAACCTTCTTGGATCACCAATACACCACAATCGATACTCACCAATGCGATGGATAACAAGAGCAACTCGACAAGATGAAGAGAAAAATTCCAGAGGCCAAACAGATTTATTGACCCTCTGTCCAGCAGCGATTCCCGACACACCAGAGATCAGAACAACGATCCCTCCGGCCAGATTGAAGCCCAAAACGTCCTGAACAAGCACACCAAATTTCAGGACGATCCAACGGCGTGTTTCTCCGGAAGGCTCTTTTGAACAGACTGACCTGTCTGAAAACGAAAACTTTCCAAAGCAACCTTATTTTTCCTTCTCCTCTCTTCTTTTGCTCTCTCACTCACACTTCACTTTCTTCTCTGTAATTTCAGAGATAAATAATCTCTCTATTTAATAATAGAGATTTCTAGAATATTACTTTTGAACTTCCCAATAAGTTCAAGATAACACAACCAAACAAATTATCACTCATCCTTAAAAAACCGGTTAATCCAACCACCATATGTAGTTGGACCAACCCAACACTACCTATTCAAAGTTGTAGAAAATTGAACAAGCTTTCCAACGCCACTGGCCTTGCATCAATCAGATTTCTAAGCTAGGAGATATGCCCAAAATACAAAACTGGGACGTTTTCCGACCAAGTCGAGATCCAACCTCCCTGAAGATGTCAAAATGCTTATGTTTACCTGTCCTAGACCATCCACACACACCGTATCGCCCGATTAATGCTTCGATGTCGTTACATACCTGAAATATATAAAAAAACACTCCAAAACGACATCAAATGGACCTCGACCGGATCCGAGATACTAAATCGAGATAAACGCTTAAAATGCATAAAACAGCCTAAACTTCTACGTAAAACAATACAATTATACATGAAATGTCACTTAAATAAGGATGATGAATACTACAATTCAAGTGGCATCCTATATCATTTGCTACTGAATGAAAATACCTCATATTCTGGTCCCCTGCTTTTGCCCAATTATGTTTTGCCCTCTGCTTCCAGAATATGGTTTCAGCATGTAGATGATCCATAAATTCAATTATGGTTCGTTGAACTTTATCTGGATTTGGCTACAGTTTTTGCATGCGGAGACTTTCTAGTTCCTTCTTCTTGGATTTAATCATTGGTCGAGATTTAGGGCTCGTTTTCTAGTGCCCAATAAGCAATCGCCGTTGCACAAATATCCAAACTTTCATCAATTTGTAGGTGGGAGTTGGAATTCCAGGCTTCGGTAAGGCAAGCTTGCAAGCCATCTTTCCTTGTCCACATATTCTCAAAGAGAAATCGATAACATCGTGGCATTGGCGGACCCATGCCAGCAATGAGGATGAGGGAGAGTGATCTGATTGCGGAGCTGCCATGTTATGTAATTAGATCCACGGAAACAAAATGAGGAATGCTTCCGTGACTAATGCACGATCGAGCCTTTCTTCTATAGCATTTGATCATCCCAATGATTTAGCCCATGAGAATTGGTGACCAATCAGTGGAAGATCCACAAGGTTACATTCCTCTGTTGTTGTACGAAAACCAAATAAATGATCGATCCAAGTCATAGTGAGTCAATCCAACAAATAAATGATTTGTTAATGGAGAGGTAGAATCGATTGAGTAGTGTCTCCCACTTGAATGGCCTACTAGGTACTTTGAATGATACCTAAAAAAGAAGTACGGAGGTGTTAGTGTGTGTGCGTGAAGGGGTAAGACAAATATAGGAATGAGACGGTAGACAGAGAAGTACGGGGGCGAAGCTTATAGGCCAATTATATGAGTCTAGACATTTATTTAGGTGTTGCGGAAAGTGTGTGTCGCAGCGTCTGAAACTTCAACAATGGATGAGAGAGGTTATCTTTATAATAGTCCTTTCATTCGGACCTCATACTAATGTATCGCAATCTGAAAGGCTGATTCATTGTAGATGAATCTAAACCCTTGGTTATTATCCAACGGTAAGTGATTGAGGATGGAAATCTGAACGGTTCTGGGTTTGTTGCCTGTAACTATGTTGCTATCACCAACCCATAAATCTAGGAGACTTTTTTTCAACGTCTGTGACACCGGTACGAGAAAACCGCGTCATTGTTGAAATAAGGAGTAGCGCTTATCAAACACTAAGGTAAGGGCGAATGAATATTAAAGGAAGCAACTAGATGACCAAATTTATGGGTTGGGAATTTGGAATGGAGAGCCAGACAAAAAGACACAGGGTATTATCCAACCATGCCCAACCCACCCGGAAGCAGTTTAGAATCCAGGACAACAAGTTTCAGGAACTCCATGATTTATAACCAGAGTAGCATTTTTGGGATTAATTTTTTTCATGGGTTTCCATTCGTCCCGCAGTGATCAACATCGCCACACCCACGCTGGAGGAGAAGGTGAAATTAGAGGTTTTCCATGGCGAGCTCTGTTCGGGATCCCGCACGACGAACAACTAGGGATCTGCATCGCTAGGGAAGAAGGGAAAATCACAGAGCCTTTGGAAAAAGGAGCAGAATCCCTTCCAGGATTGAACCTTATTAGGAAGTTAAGGACCGAAGGGGATCAGACATATGTGCAGAACAGCGACCAGACGTTTAAAGAGCTGCAAACTAAGTATTTGGCCGTATAACTAATTATTTAGTTATGAGACTAGTTACTTAATATCATTATTAGTTATACTATTAAATATATAACTATTTATGAAATCGTGTAACGGGTTACAGACTATTATAAGTAATTATATTATTAGAACTAGCTATTTATGTAATGGTTATAATTAGTTATTATAAAATATTACTGATTATAATTATGCCTAGTTATTTAAAAATATAACTAATTATGATTATGGTTAATACCTAAGAATATACTTAGTTATAAATTTCAGCCTCAGAAGGAGTCGTGGACTCATCGGAAAAGTTGTCAAAAAATTTGATGGGGACTTGCCGGGTCACAGAAAATTTTACTGGAAACTCACTAACAGCGATAAAGCAGCGGTGCCTTTTTATAAAAATATAAATGAAAACACTATAGGTAACTATATTTAAACGGCCTTCTAATATTAATCATTAAATTAGTCAAAAAGTCGACCTAAAATGATTCTTGACATCATGAAACTATAAATCCTAAAATATAAACTAACGCCGGCCCAACCCGAACCAAACATCGTCGTCGTATAGTGTAGTCCTAATCAAATCATGGTAGCAAACGGGGAATCCAACCCATTAAGCCGTGTATTGCGGCGGGAGATCGGAATTGTGATCCATTATTATTCCTCCTCATAATTTGCTGGAAATTAATTGAGTGAAGTGAAGGTATACGTTGCCCAAGTTGGGGAGAAGAAGTAAAGTTAGTTTGATGAATAATCGGCGCAGTTTCTTGCTACTTGCATACTCAACTCGCATGCATGGAAATCGAATTAATAATTCTAATAGATTGATACCTGCTCGGAAACGAGGCAGTTATATCTTCGTTCTTCCGTCTTGGATCAGTTGGATCCGGCTTGAACACAAGCAACGGTTGGCGTTACTGCTCGATTGGAGGATTGGCTTAGCTTGTTGCGAACTACTGTTCTTCATTTGCTTTAGTTGTGTGTGGGGTCAACAGAGACACTTGCACTTACTGATCGAAGTTAGCGGATTATGATGCCCTATTAGACAACTCATGCCTTGCAAACGATTATTTGTAATTAGACGGTGCTGCTTTGCTGATAAATTAAAACCGCCACGTCAAACAATGGAACCGGTTTATTTTTAACCATTTTGATTAACACATAATATTTTAAATTAGTATTATCGATTTTTAATTTATTAAGGAATAAATATTAATTATATATCAAAATAAATTTCAAAATAATCCTAAGAGATTGTAGTCTTAAATATAATGTTTAAAATAAAGATATGCCTCTACAAATGTTCTAAAAAATCTAGGTTATAGATGCTTCAATAGCTAATTATTTTATAAACAAAACAAAAATATAAAATTTTCTAAATTTTATATTTTTTTGCTTATTACCATCATGAATGCATCACATGTTTTATAAGTAAATCCCATTGAATCATAATTTTTAAGAGTGCACATTGATCATCTAATTATGAAGCAAACATGATATTTCTAAAAATCAAACGATTTTTTCGTTGATGTAGCAATTAGACCTGATAATATTATAAAATAACAAAAATTACTAAACTTAATTGAATAGGTATTCTCGATTATATAATGAGAAATAATAATTGAATTTCGTTGAATATAACTAATGGTTTATCTCGTTGACATCTGAATTTCATTGTTGGACATAATTTTTTAGATTCATAAAGAATGAATGAGTAAAGAAGTATTAATTGTAGAGTAACAATTTTAAGTAACTATAATATATTTAGAATTAGAATTTAATGTTCAATTGATGTAACATTTAGAGTCAGATAATTACTTTTTTGTTGATGTTGATGTTGATGTTGATGATGATGTTGATATTAGATTATTTTAAAATATAATTATTTTTTTGTTGATTCCATACATGTGTGTGCTTTCTACCATTTCCTCCAAACTCTGGCTTATCCCTAGCTAAAGAAACCTTCAAATCTAAAAATGCAATCACCATTCATCTGTCAATGGGGCTGTGTGAGAATGGGTATCTCGGTCACGGACAAATATTTCAGAAAGCATATAGGCTTTGCTTATTCGAGCTGGGATTTTGTTTTAAGAGAATGACCTTTTAACGTATATAAAAAGGCACTTATTTAATAAACTAGTCAGCTATTAATGAAATTTAAAATTAACCAAAAATGAAATATAAAATCAACATTATGATATTAAAAATTATCACAATTACAAGATCGTTGTTCAAAGCAAACCACCAAAATTCAATGATTCTTTTTAATTTAGTTTGATGAGATTGTTTTCGAATACTTTATTCTTTTTCTTTTTTGAAAAAAATTTCAAATACTTTCTAGTCACAAATTAGGATACGAATAAAAAAAAAACTAAACTAGTTTAAAACTTAGAAGCATCTAATTTAGAAAAGTTTTCTAATCAATTTTACTTCTTAAGCTATACTTGCACTGTTGTTGTCAAGTGATGTTGTGGCAAGTTAGAGTCATACCGGCTATTAATAACAAATACAAATAGCTTAAATATAAGTGTATGCCTCATATTACCAAGATTATGTCTAGTGGAGATGGGAATGCTTCCGACTCTTAATGGATAGGTCTCGAGTAACTACTACCAGCTATATACCCCATGAAGTTTTTGAGCCAAGGGAACATAGCCCCGCCTTTGCTTACCGTAACATTTTGCCCTACAAAATTTGGTTGAATCACTGGTTCCACTCATACAAAACTAATTAACCAAATGTTACTCAGACCAAAATGCATAATTACACACCACATAATCAGTAAATGAACCTTGAAAACCGAAACGCTTGCATGAAGCATGAATGTACGGTCAAAGAACAATGGCATGCAAGATCAACCCCTCTACATTACAAACCACTAATCCAAATGCACCTCCAAGTAGCTAAGCCACCGCATCATTAACATCAAACTTTCGCATGAAACCCTCTAATACCACCCCGTACTCCTTGCAATTTCAACCATTAACCCACCGCACCATCAAACAATACAACCACCGCACTATCCACATTAATTTTAAAACGCAATGATTGAGGTGGAGCTCAAACAACTGAGAAGAAAAATAAACAAAGAGTATTAACCAAAAAATTAAACGACAGTAACATAAATATCAAATGATTACCATGAGCCATTTGATTGTTATATCAGATGACTATATTTGAATGAGCAATAAATAGGTTTGGATCCACACAGATCTCTCGTCTCTTCCCCATTAAAAGGAATTAATAAGTTGGAAAAAATAGTCCAAGATATATTGATGATTTAGGGCTCTTGAATTTGGATTCAGATATTTTATAAACATACACTATTGTATTTTTTTATTCCACTTTCTATTTTATATTGACCAAAAAGTCTATTTTGATAAAAAAAACAAATCAACAAAACTAATAATAAAGAAAAAAAAATAGCGGCAAAGCCAAAAATTTAGCGAAGGAATATATTTCTTCAAACAAAATAGACAATTATTTCATAGCAAAATCAACTTTACACAAAATAAAAAATCAACAACACTCGATTAGGTATTCAAGTTTTCCATTACTCATTTCTTGTTAAATATTTGAACTGCAACAGCTAAGGGGCTGCATGCACCCTTCCTTGTAACATGGTTCCGTCACTACAAAGAAGCACACAAGTTTTCCATTAGTCTAAACTGATACTTATCTTGTTCATTGCAATGGCAAATGTTAAAAAAAAGTTTTCATTAGTGGTTGATTATTTATTAGTGGTATATATGGAAAAATATTGCTAATAAATTGAACACGTAATGTGTTATACAACATCTTAAGAATATGAAATCACACAGTGAATAATTGTAATGGTAAACAAATATTTTATATTACATAGTTACAATTTTTTAAAATAAGAACTAGTTATATTTTTAAGTAATTAGTTATAAAGTTCAATAACTAGTTATTATTATATAACTAACCATTTTTTTTAAGTTACAACTAGTTATATAATAGAAATTCTAGAAATCTCTGGGCCAACCTACGACCCTGGAGGAATGCTTAGATAGAGCACTGATTAATGTGGAATTACGATCTCTTTAACCTCTCGTTAGCCTAACAAATTTTGTGGCCCCTCGTTCGGACCACTCCCCACTTCTATTCGAGATAAACCAAAAACATGTCACTAACTTTATTACAAAGTTTTGTTTTGAGATCAGTTGGAGGAACAAAGTGGCATTGAGGCCAATCATCACGACGGCTCGGGACCCGGGGGGGGGGGGGGCGAACTAAATCTCTGAAACATAATCTATCAGATTGTGCCACCACAATCAACGAATGGAGCAAGTCAGAGAAACCACAATTTTGAAGAGATATTGAAACAAACCGTCGTAAACTCATGACAATCCATAGCCGCATGACTCCTAGTAGGGGGAGGACTACTGGAAGTGCCAATCGGAGTAT
Source organism: Linum usitatissimum (assembly GCA_030674075.2). Classification (NCBI taxonomy): domain Eukaryota; kingdom Viridiplantae; phylum Streptophyta; class Magnoliopsida; order Malpighiales; family Linaceae; genus Linum; species Linum usitatissimum. The sequence goes on along the minus strand of JAUJYP020001034.1, from coordinate 209,509 downwards.
ATCTCTTTGCTTACAGAGGAGGAAACCTACTGGAACCAACAAGCCAAACAAAATTGGATGAAAGACGGAGACCTTAATACACACTTCTTCCTTGCAACAGTTAATGGGGGTAAGAAACGAAAAAACTTCGCCTACAATCATCAACCGGATAATCACATATGATATAACTCAAATGGGGGGAGATTGCAGTTTAGTACTTCACACAACTGTTCAGCGTGGAAGGCCATGCATTGGACGCGTTGCTGCACATATCACAGCTCGCATCACTGAAGCAAAAAATGAACTACTCACAACACCGATCACAGATACTGAGTTCCGGCAAGCAATTAACTCCATGGGGCCCAATAAATCCCTGGGACCTAACGGGTTCAATCCACCTTTCTGTCAGTAAGGACAGTCGGCTCTTGCTTCAAGAGGACACCATTCCACCCCAAGTTCAGCACACAAACATCATACTCCTACCCAAGATGGAGAATCCAACCTCCATGAAGGATCTCTGTCCAATCTCCCAGTGCAATGTCTGGTACCGTATTCTAGCAAAAGTATTGGCCCATCGTATCAGTTTTAAGGTTGTGACTAACCTTGTCTAAGAGGATCAATCGACATTCATATACACGGTAGATCCATTATTGACAACATCATGATAGCATTTGAATCTCTCCATAATATGACCAAGAAATCAGCGAAGTGGGTAGTGTGGCACACAAGATAGACATCTCAAAGGCGTATGATAGGGTGGAGTGGACTTACCTTGAAGAAATCATGACAAAAATGATATTCTCATCCCGTATGGACAGTGGATGATGCTATGTGTTTGATCCGTTACTTACTCGATATCGGTCAACAATCGAGATTTTGGTTCCTTTCAACCAGAGAGAGGTCTAAACCAAGGTTGTCTATTGTCACCTTTCTTATTCATATTATGCACGAAGGGACTTACGACTATGTTTCGAAATGCAGCCGCCCAGAAACACCTACTTAGATAAGAGTTGGCAGATGGGCACCGACAGTCTCACACCTTTTATTCGCGGATGATTCTCTATTCTTCATGGTAGTAATGGTGAATAAAGCAGAATACATGCATAATATCCTTCAATCTTATTCTGAAGCATCAAGGCAGCTAATTACTTATGAGAAATCAGGAATTTTCTTCAACAAAAACATTAATCCAGGCACGACGGCGATGATATCAAATATCTTAGGAGTTCATCAAGTACATGACAAGGATAGAAATTTGGGAGTCCCCCATTGTCGTAGAGAGAAACCGATCATATGCTTTAAGGAGCATTCTGACAAGAGTATGGACGAAGCTACAATCATGGCAGGGTAAGAAGTTATCAAAGGCAAGGAAGTCCTAATCAAAGTTGTGGCACAAGCACTCCCCATCTACACTATGAATGTCTTTCTACTACCAGATCAACTCATTGAGGAGTTAGAGCGAATGTTCGCTTCATTTTGGTGGGGTTCAAAACGGTACTCGGGTAAATGAATCTCATGGAATGGGATCGCTTGGCAATCAGGAAGGAACATGACGGATTCGGTTTTTGACACATACGAGGTTTTAACTTGGCACTCTTAGGGAAAAAACTATGGAGACTTCTGAATTCCCCACAAACCCTAGTTGGCCGGATCTTTTAAACAAAGTACTACCCTTAGGGTGACGCTCTATCAGCGGAACTTGGTGCGCATCCCAGTTTTTTCTAGCATGGCTTATGGCACTCGCAACCCCTAGTCAAATCAGGGATGCGATGGCAAATAGGCGACGTAAAGTCCACGTGTATCTAGGGGGATCCCTGGCTTCCGGATCCGTCCAACTTCTACATTGAATCCTCAGTGCTACAAGGATATGATGAATGTCGAGTTAGTGCCCTAATCAACACCAACACAAAAGAGTGGGAATTGACCATCCTTGACCAGTACTTCAATGAACGAGATAGAACAAAAATTATGTCACTTCCTTCCAGCATAGCTACATGTATCGACACCCCAATATAGCACTTTAGTAAAACAAGTGATTACACAATTCAGAGACCTTAAAAAACCGCTCTAAACACCATCGAGTAGGAGAATGTCACAAACTCTGGAATGTGGTAACTCCACCTCGCTTCAAACACTTAATTTGGAGAGTGGCTCATGATGTCTTGCAACCTGCGGACTCCTTCGCCGAAAGGGTGTTGATCTCCATAGATTTCAAAGAAAGACGATACTTTTTTCTTGTATGCCCCTTCGCAAGAGACTTTTGGGGGGAACTGGGGATATTGGACCTTGTGGAAAGCACGTCTAACGACCTCCTGGAATTTGAAGATTGGCTTTGGAGTTCCTTTGCTACTCAATCGAAAGAGTTATGTCTTAAAATTGTGGTGGGCATTCGAGGTTATGGAGAGAACGAAATGTTAGTGTTGAAGACTCATAGACGTCCGACAAGGTTAGACATCCCTACTTCCAGAAGTGGCACCCGCCTCTGCTTGGATATTTGAAATGCAATATCGACGCGAAAACCTCTACAGATACACAAAGAATGGGGTTTGAGTGTGTTATGTGTGACAATGAAGGAACGATATTTGGCCAACCAAAATTGGCAAAGCATCAGTGGTACTTGTCGCAATCCAATGGGCCCTCCAACTCGATCTCCACAAGGTAATTTTTGAAGGTGACTCACAGTTAGTACAATGTGCCTTGGAATCGGAAGATGAAGACTTCACTGAATTTGGGGAATTATCCGTATGTGTAAGGCTCTTTTAAAATATTGGGAGGAATTTAGTTTTACATTTGTTAGGAGAGAGCGGAACGGGGTCGCCCCACAAACTAGCGTTACGATCGATTTCCTATGCATCCCCGTCTGTGGGGCATGCACCTGCACCTTGGCTTGTTAATGCTCTTCAAGCAATATGTTTTTGACCCAACATTAATAAGATATGACAGGTGATTGATTTTGAAAAAAAGGAGATAGTAGTTATATAAACGAATAACTAGTTCATAAGAGGTTAGGGTCTAACTGTACTAACTGAAAAAGTATATGGGTCGTCAATGTCAACATTTGGGAAATTAAAGAATGTTGTTTGCTAATAGAAATTCAGGCTTTAGTATGAAATTTTGAAAGGCTAGGAACCAGGATATATATTTTGCAGTTCATCTTCTACAAAGATGGAAGAAATAAATATACTACACAACACGATGAAGCTTATGTACAAGGAGCAACAGGGATCCATCAACTCCCTTAAGTTGTGCATTGCTTCCGTGACAATCTGACTCCTTCATCCATGTTCTATCTCCTATTCCACTGTCCATCAACACTTTATCTTTCCTGCTCACCCATCTCTTTCTCTTTGCAGCGGAAGTTTGGTTCTTTATCCAGCATTCGATTTTACAAGAATCTGACCAGTAAAGCTATTGCCACTGCTATTGTACATACCAGAGCCTGCAAGGAGTACGTTAGGAATGAATCAGCTGATTGCATATCATGATCATGCACAGAGTTCCAAAGAATGAGCATTTTGTCTTCCATAGATGACATTAACCAAAAAAAAATGAGATTGCAATACTCACTGCTATTGCACATGCAGCAAGGCCTGATCTTTCTCTTGGATCCTTGTGATAGTAGCTCCCGAAGTAGAGAATCGTTGATATGTACCACAACACTGGGCACACAAATCCCAACAAGAAACTGCATAGAAATATAGAATATGGCAACACACCAACCATTAGAAGCGTTTGAGCAATTCTTAGCATTTGAGATGCGACAAGGAAACTTACGAGAACCATCCTATTCCGCAGCCACAGCACGGAAGGGGATTGTCAAATATCAACAGTTCAGTCTCCCCTGCATCTCTGATTGGCAAATACTCATCTCGTTTATGATCAACTAAATCATTTACTCGCCCTGATTACACCAAAACAAAAAGGTTCAGCTAATCGCCTTCTGTCATTACACAGCTAATTAAAGCTTGTGGCAACATGTTCTCACACATAACATAGTTCATCTAGAACCACATCAGAGGACGTGCAAACAACAGTATCACTACCTAACATAGCAGCAGGTTCATGATATCTAACTTTTCCCAGTTGCATAGCAAACTGATACAAAGTCTATGAGGATATTAACTGCAAAGCCTCATTCTATAACTTCACTCTCTGTGTCTACTGCACTTTGTGTACCAAGAAAATGAAACTCGCAAAATTGTTTTCTCGGATTATCCCATATCCCCTAAGTGACAACTGAATAACTCATAAGGTATCTTCATGGGGAGAAAAAAGAAACTGAAAAGGTATTGGGTATATCATATCATAATAACTCGCCGACCTACAACATAAACAGTAAGGAGAAACATTTCGAAGTCTTCCCTCAACTTGGAAGCATTGCATAAATGTCACAGAACGCACTGCAAGAGAACTTGAAGGAAACACAGTACCTTGATCCATATCCTAGGAAATCACTAGAGGTGATGCGCTTCTTTTCTTATCACCTGTCCCAGGGAGAATATGCAATGAAAATAGCCCCTGTGTATTCAAAGTTACATGCATTTAACTATGCTAGAACAGATGGGATTTGCCATGAATTCTCATATCCTTGCACTGTGAAGGACCCTGAAAAAAGTTTCTGAGACTGAGAGTCAGGTAGTTCAGTTCCATACAATAAAAAAAACCTCCACTGAAGCCTACATTACAAGTCATACAAGTACAAGGTATTGCAAATAGTTAAAAGCGCAAAAGGAAAAGGCTGTTATCGCCAGAGTAATGCAAGAAACACCTTCAAATCACAGGGATGAGAAAGAGAAGACAATAGAAGGGGATACTGGAAGTATCAGAAAATAAAAAATCAGCCTCATCAGTTGGTTCGTACACTATAATCTTTAGAACACCAGAAAATTGTCATCAAGGCGGTGCCTTGAATCAAGGTTTAACTCCCAGAACACTCTTAAGATCTTAATTCAATAGACTATCAAAACGCCAAACTTCCCCATTAGAATAATGTGAGAAGAATATAAACATAACCAACACTCCAAGTATAGTATAATTTGGAAATCAAAACCGGAAAACCCAATGAGACCTTATTTTCTCTCCAAAATCATACGGTTTGATCACCTTGCTTAAAAGTAGCTGAAGGGTCCCCCACTAGAAACTTGGATGGATTGGAGCCGCCTTTCAACCTCAAAAGCAAAGATATCGACAAATTGGATGGATTGGATTGTTATCTTTTTAAGTAGAAAGCAAAGATATCGACAAGATCAAGAAACAACTACAGCTAGATGCAAGGACTAAGCTAGAACAACAGTCACATCCGCTGTGATAAGCATATGTACAAGAAACCCCCCAAAGTTTGTTAAAAATAGTGGAAACCCTCGAAGGAATATGGTAGCATGACATCTCAATCGAAAGAGTACCAGCCAAAAGACAAGAGATTCAATCAGAGCCCATCAGCTACTAGAGATTAACGGTTCGGAATTCTGGGACTAAAAAGAAACAGAAAACCTGCAACTTATCCAAACCCAGAAGAGAAAGGATAGAGAGCTGAATGTTTTAACTTACAGGCCGCAATTGAAAATGCCGAAGTTGAAGATCCCTGCTTTGTCTTATTGTTCTTGTTTTGGGTTTTGATTCTAGAACGAATATTTGGGCATAGGCTCTTCTCTTCACATTCAGAGGCTTCCCTTGCTTCGCTGCTCCGTCAAATTAGAGAGCGATGGAGGATAGCGGGCGGCTTGGGTCGTGTTGATGTTGTTGACGGACTGGAGTAGTATCCTCAAAGGAAAAAACAAAAATAAAAAACCTATACCAAAACAAGAAAAACATATATGCTCTTTTGTTCTGGAAAAAGAAAACAGAAAAACTGGTCAGTTAATTTTAGGCGACAAACCCCAAATGTTACTAACCTTTTTGAAATTTAAAAAATAGACACAGCTTATGATTTTTTTAGCTGCTAAACAGTCGCATTAAGTTTCAAAAAAACTCATTCTAAAGTTTGAATGTAACATAATATATAATATGTGAATGTCCTTCATTTTTCGTATTAAAAACAGCCAAATAAAATCAGTCAACATCATTTTCACCTCTTTTGAAAAAAATTTCTCCCAAAAATTCAGCTCTATATGCCGTTGCCGTCGTTCTTGCCGCCGTCGCCCACACCCCCTACACCGCCACCGCTGCCGCCCACCAGCCGCCGCCCAACTGCAATTGCCGCCCCACCGCCGCCTAGATGTACGTCACCGGCAATAGGGTCCAGCCGACCAAAATGGACAACCCGATTCAAACCCAACAGTCCAAATCGAATTGCCGGTTGAAAACCGGCCGCCCAAACCGGAAAACTGGCTTTTCAACCGGTAGTTCGGTTTGGACTGCTAGGTTTGAATCGGGCCGTCCGTTTTGAATGATTGGACCCTTTTTATTTTAATATTATTTAATGTATTTTTTAATTAATAAATTAATACCGTAATTAATATTAAATAAGTTAATTTATTTAAAACGAGAATAAATGTTTTTGTCATATTATTTTAATTATTAAATATAATTAATAAACTTGTTAATGATACTTAGAAATGATATTTAAGTAGTGAAGTTATGGGTGATTAAATATGTTGATAAAGTTGAAATTTTGAAATGTGGGTAATTAAATAAGGTAATTTAAAGTGTTAGTGAATGATTTTAAAAGTATATATTTATTTTAATAATTAGTAATTATGGTGAATGAAATTTGTTGATGATAATTGAAAATGATAATTAAGTAGTGAAATTATTGTACTTAAATAGGATGATTATATTAATTTATGTAAATGTGAGTAATTAAATAAGGTTAAATGAATTTAGAGTACAAATAATTAAATTGGTTATTTTATTCGTAGAAATATGAAATTAATTAATTGTCCAAAATTGGATTTGGATGGAATATTAGTGTATATTAGTGGCGTTAAGTGCGTACTAATATTACGTTAATTATGAGTTGTTAATGATAAGTAGTGTATTATGTGAATTAGTAGTTGTCATGATATGTTATAGGTAATTGCTACACTAATAGTAATTGGTATAATTTAAATTTGATAGATAGTTCATCAAGATGTCGGACAGAAGTAATAAACGGAAGAATAAGTTTCCACGGTTTCTGAACCGTGCCATATCTTCTTCTGATCGGAAAGAACAACTCGAGAACTTCTATGCTGAGAAGAAGAAGCAACGTGGTGCGGATGATGGTGAGCCTAGCCTCATACAGCCAGAGCTGCAGTTTAACATTCCCGGGCTTGTGTTCGACTTTGGGTTTACGGATGTTGGTGGGACACAACAGAGTGCAGATCAGATACTAGATAACATCGTAGCAGGATTATCACCGAACATCGATGACATCCGAGATGACTAGGAGAGCTCGAGCGATGACCAGCTTGATGATGATGAGCATGATCCTCCATTTCACCCAGCCCTTTTAGTCGACCCCCCTACCCCCCTCAGCCTACGAGGCATGGTCCGTCGGCAGTGGGTACCATGTCATCGCATAGTTCCTCTTCTGTTCGGTCTAGACGTGGCAGAGGTAGTCGTCCGTCGGAGTCGAGTCGAGCACTGTTAGGTCATGGTTGCTTCAGGCGTCGACACCGGGTTGGCCTAAGATCATTGACCTGATCCCCAGTTTCGACGGGCATATTACATACCGCATGTGCAGAGAGGGTGTGACATGTCGACCCGCATCGACCTTCAAGTTGCACACCTCGAAGAAGGCAGTGAAAGCCCTATAGGAATTCGATTGGAAGACAGAGGGAGCACGAGACTTGGTAGCGGCATCGGGGTTGTCCCACCTCGCGGTCATTATGTCTTCCCAGTTAGACAGTGCAATGATTCAGGCTTTCGTGGAGAGGTGGTAGCCTGACACAAACACCTTCCACATGCCGTTCGGAGAGATGACGATCACGTTGCACGACGTCTTCTACCTACTACGGATTCATATTGTCGGGACACAGCTTAGTGATGCTAGAGAGAAGAACTGCAAGGGATTAGCAGTATCTATGTTACATCTCCATGAGAACGATTTTGAGGCCACAATACTATACAAAGGGTGGGATGCATGTGGGCAGAGTCCTGTCAGCAGCGACGGGTGAGCTCCCTGATGCCGACACCGCCAATTTCTACTTGTTCAGTTTGCTTGCGTCTACACTGTTTGTGGACCGCAGTAGGAGCCTCGGTTGTGTTAGCATCCTGGAGGGTATTAGTGACATTGACAGGGTGAGCAGTTACAACTGGGGAGCCGCTGCACTTGCCTTTATGTACAGGCAGCTAGAGATAGCTAGTCGGGTATCCTCGACGTCACTGTGTGTCGGACTTTGTTGTAGTCTTCGATCTATGAGTATTTCCCGTGTCTGCGCGGTTCACAGTTCTCGTACCGGCGCAGGACCGATGAGGCACTTGCTGGGAGGTGGGACCCACCGAGAGCTATTAAAGAAAAAATAGTTGTTATGTAACATACGTAATAAAGTGTGATTATAAACAGTAAATTCGTTTAATCATATCATTATTATGATAAAATTAAAACACATTTAATTAGTACGATATAATTGCAAAACATATAATTACTACGAACTTAAATAATTAATGTTAACAATTTGACACAAAGAACAGTAAAAAATTATCAAAAATTACAATTAATCATATCATTATCACCATAAAATTTTAAAAATATGACTATTATTATGTAATTATAAAACATATATATTACAATATTTAAATAAAAAATCGAAAAAGTGACCCAGCCGCCCCAACCAGACGGTCCGTTAAGAAACTAGCCGTCCAAATTCGACTACTGGTTTCATAATCGGCCATCCAAATTGGACTGTTGATTTCCTAACCGGCCGTCTTATTTGGATTGATGGTTTCTTAACCGGCCGTCCGATTTGGACACCTGGTTTCCTAATTTGAAAAAAAAATTAAAAAAATTTATAATTAATCATATCATTATCACCATATAATTTTAAAAAATATAACTATAATTATTTAATTATAAAATATAAAATATATAATTATTATAATATTTAAACAAAAATAGTGTTGGGTAGAAGTTTAGGTGTTTTTTGCATTTTATGTTTCTATCTCGTTCTACTGCATTTAATGTTATTTTGAAGTGTTTTGTTAGATTTCATGTACTTGATGACATCGGGACATTATTCAGAGCAATACAACATGCGTGGATGAGCGAGGACAGTTCAAAGAATGAAGAAGACACTGAAGGCTGAAGATGAGAGTAATGTGCGCCTTAGACCGACATAATGTGCGACGCACATTACAATGGTCTTCTGTGCATATTACTCCAGCGATTTGGAGGGGTCCCTGAACTATGGGTCTAGTATGTGCTGACCGCCAGCAACAAGGATTCCAACTCCTATTTAAAAACCGGTCCTCCATTATTTTTAGAGACCCTTTTGGACGAAATTGAAAGTAGAGAATAGAGACTTTTGAGCGACGAGAAGGTATCGACTTCAAGGAGTTCGGATCGAGATATATAAACAAGATTTGCGAATCTCATTCTTCAAAGTTCTTCGGCAAAATTAGCATTACCGGATTTTTGTTTGTAAACCTAATTCGAACGTTTTACTTTGTTGAATCTGATTTGTTCTTTGAAGTTATGATTTGCTAAATGCCTTTTTGCTTAGATTAGAAGAATCCTAGATGATGTTAGGTGAATGAATGATTATTCGACTATGATGATTTATGCGAGCTGGATGGATTTTAATTTATGATTGATTTCATTTATGTTCTCGTTCTCGTCTAATCAATTTGAATAGGATCTCGTTAGATTTACATCGACTTGAAAGAGCTTGTTTATCTTAAAACATCGAAATTAATCAACTAGGTTAGTCGTTAACCCTCAGAAGGGGCCAATTAGACTATTCTGTTGCAAGTGCAATTCTAAATCGATAAAATGTCATATAGGTTTCAGATCTCGTCTCGATAGAGCGGATTGGTATTGAATTAACAATTCTAAAAAATGGCGTAACTTGTAGAAAAGAATTGTGACGATGAATTGTGTATATCTTGGCTTTGCATAAATCGAGTAGTTGATATATTGTGTGTTTGTCTAGATAGTCTAGGGGATTCAAAATCCGAATAGTATCATCCTAATTGGTTAAACCCTTAATCGTACAGTCTTGCAACCCTTGCTTTTAATTCTTTATGATTTTATTTTGACTAGAAGTTTGATAATTGTGGCACCTAAACCACCAAACCGGTTAATTCGATTAACACCTTTCACTACTTTTGAGTAGAACACATCTTTGAAACCAGGCGGGTTATAGTAATGTGTTCCGCCCAACGGCATAAAACAGCACCGGGGTTGCGGAGCAGCCTCTCACTCCAAAGAACATATCGAACTTGTAAATGATTGGCAGTCCCTTTTAACCTTTTGGTTTTCGGTTTGCTTTTTGGACACTCGGATATTTTTCTCGTTTTGTTTACTTTTTGTTCGCATGTCAAGGTCTGCAAGGTTGGCGTTAATAGCTTTCCCCTCCAGCTACCTTTTCGTTTAGTCGGTCGTAGCTTTGAGTCCATGGCATTGAGGAAGTTGGACATGATGCATATGATTTCAATCACTGCAACCTTCTTTATAATTTGCTTTGGGTTGCACCTCCTAATTTACCGCTAATACGTTATATGTGTACTGTGTTGGAGATTATAATAAGAGTACTCGTATACTGTTCTATAAAAAAAACTCTACATATTATTCATTAAGAAAAAACAGTCAAATATTGATGAAAGTTTAAACTCAATTAATTATTAAAATTATAATCGCAACATATAATTTATACTCGAGTTGCGGTTTTTCTATCATTTCTCGCATTTAAATTGTGGTATCGTTAAATTCACAATTAACAACAATATGAATAAATCACCTTGTACGAGATTCAGAACTCACTTTATGCCCAACCTATTGTATCCTCTTCTTTCTTCTATCATTCTTCCACACCTTCATTATGTACGTCTCTTCATTTCACTATCCATCATGGTTGTTTTCACATTCACCTTTCGATGGGGTGGGGTTCAACCTTTCCCAATTAAAACGTTAGACTCAATTAAAATGGTAGCCAAAATAAGAGGGTGAAGATGAGAAGAACACTGACATTTGACGTAGCGATTCCGGTTTTTCGATCCATGATGCAGATTCCGTTGACGTGGTGTACCGTTTTATATGGTACCAACAACCCATAATGGCCGGTAATATTATTGTGGGTTACTGTCAGCAATGCGACGATGACGCCGGTTTGAATTTTGTGTACGACATGGTCAACAAGTAGCAAGCATGCAACAACTCGAAGTTGTACTTTGATTTCGATATAGAGACCAGAGGCGATCCCGAGTTTGGAGGTCATGCTCCAATTGTGGCGTTCTTGGTTCATTTTGGTGCACAACATCGACCGTTCAAGTTTAACCGCTCAAGGACTTGGGAGTTGGATGCGAGGTGTGTTTAGGTGAAAAAAACACATTGCACTTTGAGATTACGCGTAGCAAGCAAGGCAGACAATGGGTGGTCGACTGTGAAGCAACACATCCCATGCCACACTTGTGGGGGTAGCGCCTACAATGTCTCGCACGCACAACTAGTCTTTATATTATTGATGATGCCATCATGCATTTGATGAGTGATCGCCCCCACCTCATGGTGACAATGGTGTAGAAGGAGATTGCAAAGAAGTTCAAATGACAAATCTCATACCGCATAGCTTGGTAAGGGAAGCAGCGCGGGATGGAACGTACGTATAGAAACTGTGAGGAGTCCTAAAACCTGCTTCCAAATTTCTTCAGCAAAATCCAGCTTTGGAATCCTGGAACATAGGTTGAGTTTCAATTGGATGCTATTATTGTTTTCGGCAAGTGATGAATGTTTTATGCGTTCTCAAAATAAATAGGTTAATGAATTAACCAGAGTCGAATCTCCCTAGGGTCTCGTTTAGTATCTTACTCAAAGTTATAATTAATATTAATCGAGGTATCAATGAATGTGGTTCAGGTGCCACATGGATCAATCAAATAGTCAAAAAGAAAGATGAATTTTGCTTTAAAGTACCCGGGTTGCAAGACTGCACAATATAAGTTTAGACAATCAAAGATGAAATTTCTTAGATGTTGAATCCCCCTAGGCAATGCTAATTCACAAATGACAGACAAATTTCACGATTTAAATAAAACAGGATAGATGCATTACACTGTCACAATTCTTCTCTAATCAAATCACGCCCTCTCGGGTATGCTAATTTGCTACCTATCCTAGTCCTCTAGTCCGCTTGTTTGAGACAAAGATCTAAAACCCGCTAGGAGATTTACCGATTTAGAATTGCTCACACGACAGGCTAGTTCATGTTGGAAATATGAACCATGGACTTGACCATGGTGTGAGACCAAAGATAGGATGGATATGTGAGCTGACAGGAAACCTCACGTTAGCTCAGGAGCTAGCTAAACTATCTAGCATCAGCTCTTCGGTGAGCTAAGATGAAGCTAGGGACTGACACTGAAGCTCGTCCAGCTCAACCTTGAGCTGGATGATAATGTCACTAGCTACGGTACTCAGCTGAGCTGGAGTGAAGGTGGGGAGCTAGGTAGCAGGAGTGGTAACACTCCCACCTAGGCCGAATGGGCACACACCCCTTCATGTGATTCAAACTCTATCTGAATTGTTTTCCCTCCAAAACCCGTAGGAAACTTATTGGCTGTTGCCTACAAGTCTATCCTTGGGGATAGTGACACCTTTTGGTGCTAGATACTCACACCTATTCGTCCTTGACCCCTTGCCTATATAAATGAGGCAATAAGTGTGCAGAAAGTACAAAGAAACTAACATCTATCCTTGCCTACGAATTCTGAGAGTGAATCAAGTATCTGAAGCCTAAGAACTTGAGTGAGACGGTCTTATCCTAAGAAGGGATTTCCTGATACCCAAGGCTTGTAGGGGTGGAAATACTCTTTTCGGAAAGTGGTGCCCACAATTCCGTCTTGATCCTAGATCTCTTCTTCTATCAACGCTCGAACGATTGGTACTTGGAACCTCATAGCCAACAATCGAAAAGAGTATTTTGCCATGTCCAAGGTTGCAGCAATCAAGGAAATGACTTCGTCATTTGGGAAGCTTGAGAAGTTTGAGGGAGTGGATTTCCATCGGTGGCAGAAGAAGATGACTTCCTTCTCACTACATTGAAGGTCGTGTATGTTCTCTCTACACCTTATCCTCCGGACCTTGAGGAGGAGGCGGAGACAGGCGACAAGAAGAAGGAGGAACGATACGGAAGCAGCAAAAATGGGACAATGACGACTACATATGTCGTGGCCATATACTGAATGGCATGGCGGATTCATTGTTTGATATCTATCAAAATTATGAATCAGCCCAGGAGTTGTGGGATGCGCCGGAGTCAAAGTATTTGGCTGAGGATGCTTCGAGTACAAAGTTCCTGGTGAGTAATTTCCTAAATTACAAAATGGTCGAGACCAGACCGGTTATGGAGCAATACAATGAGATGTTCAGGATTTTGGGACAGTTTTCCCAACATGATATGAAGATGGATGGGGCCATCTCGGTGTCGTGCATAATCGACAAGCTTCCTTATTCATGGAAGGACTTTAAGCACACGCTTAAGCATGGGAAGGAGGAACTGTCCCTGATCCAACTTGGAAGCCACTTGCAGATAGAGGAAACTCTACGGATGCAAGAAAGTGGGAAATCGAAGGATTCTTCGTCTGTTCATATGACAGAAGAAGAGGAGCCGTCTGCTCGACCGAAGGGCAGGAAACGCCCTTGAAGAAACACCAAAGGAGACTCGAACAAGAAAACGAACGTTTCTTGTTGGATATGTGCGAAAGCGGGTGACTTCAAATGTGTTTGTCCCACGAAAAAGAGTCTGAATCACGACAAACAGCGTCAGAAGTCTGGATCGAAAGATCTAGGGACATCCACTTCGAAAGGTTGGTTCTTAGACCTTAATTTAGATATTGTTGTGAATTCTGTTTTACTAATATCGGAAGCATTCTATGTACAGATGATGAAGTGGCATGGTGGATGGACTCGGGTGCCAACAGACATGTATGCAAGGATCGCCACTGGTTCAAAACATACGAGGCATCGGATGATGATGATGTACTTCACATGGGCAACAAGTCAACGTCGCCTATTGTTGGACGTGGATTGGTGGTGTTGGAACTTAGTTCTTGAAAAAGCCTTGAGCTTAGAGATGTACTTCACGTCTCTAAGATTAGGAAGAACTTAGTGTCGGGCAGTATGCTTAATAGATATGGCTACAAACAAGTGTACGAATCTGATAGATATGTATTATCTAAAGGTGGTGTGTTTGTAGGCTTCGGTCACTATAACAATGGCATGTTTATGCTTAATATTAATAATACTATTATTAATGATCATGCTTTCTTGGTTGGTAACTCTTACTTCTCCTTATGGCATGCACGGTTAGGACACGTTAACTATAAACGTCTAACTGAAATGTCGAAAGAAGGGATTTTGCCGTCTTTTGATGTCTATGTTGAACGATGTAAAACGTGTATGCTCACTAAGATTACTCGTCAGCCTTTCACTAGTATCCAATGGAAATCAGTGATGCTTGAGTTGATACACAACGATTTGTGTGACTTGCATAGCACTCAGACTATCGGAGGTAAGAGGTATGTCATCAACTTCATTGATGACTACTCTCGGTATTGCTGTACTTACTTGTTGAATTCAAAGGATGAAGCCCTTGAGAAATTTCGTGTGTTCAAAACTGAAGTTGAATTACAACAAGGTATCTCGATCAAAGTATTTCGTACTGATTGAGGAGGGGAGTTCTATGATCCAATATACTTTCAAAGTGTGGTGATCATCCATGAAACCACTGCTCCATACACACCACAGTAGAATGGTGTGGCTGAGAGGAAGAATTGAACATTGAAAGAGATGGCAAATTCGATGTTGTCATACTCAGGTTTGAGTAATGGGTTTTGGGGTGAAGCCATGATTACGGCTTGTTATCTACTAAACCGGGTTCCTAACAAACGGAATAAAACTACCCCATATGAACTGTGGTATAAGCGGAAACCAAACTTGAGTTACCTTTGAGTTTGGGGTTGTAGGGCTGTGGCAAAACTCACTGATCCTAAACGGAAGACTTTAGGAGAAAGAGGCATCGATTGCATCTTTGTGGGATATGTTGAAAATTCAAAGGCATATAGGTTCTATGTCATAGAATCTAACGATGCACATGCTGTGCATTCGGTAATTGAGTCTAGGGATGCCATCTTCGATGAGAATCGTTTTTCATCAATCCTAAGACCCAAGGATTTGATGCCATCATCAAATGAGATTGTGCTTGTCCCTATGGACGAGCAGGCTTTGCCTCGTAGGAGCCAAAGACTGGCCTTGAAGAGTTCGTTGAATACCAACTTCAACGTATATCTGATCGAGGGATCCAGGATGGAACTAGGATCGCAACACTTGTACTGCTACAATGTTGACGATGACCCTAGTACATATGAAGAGGCTATGCGATCGCAAGACGCTGCCTTTTGGAAGGAGGCAGTAGATGAGGAAAAGGATTCCATCTTGGGAAATAACACTTGGCTATTAACGGATCTCCCCGTGGGATGTAAACCGTTAGGAAGTAAGTGGATCTTCAAAAGGAAGATGAAAGTCGATGGTTCTATCGATAAGTTTAAAGCTCGGTTGGTGATTCAGGGCTTTAAACAACGACATGGTGTTGATTACTTTGATACCTATGCGCCCGTGGCTCGGATCTCGACTATTAGATTGTTAATAGCACTAGCATTAATCCATGACCTAGTGATCCATCAAATGGATGTCAAGACTGCGTTCTTGAATGGAGATCTCGATGAGGAGGTATACATGGAACAACCGAAAGGTTTTGTAATGCCTGGAAATGAGCATAAGGTGTGCAAACTAATCAAGTCCTTGTATGGACTGAAGCAAGCACCTAAACAATGGCATCAGAAGTTTGATGATGTTGTCTTGTCACATGGTTTTCATTTAAATCAGGTAGACAAGTGTGTGTATGCAAAATTTGATGAACTCGGCAAAGGAGTGATCATCTATTTGTATGTGGATGACATGCTCATCTTTGGAACTGATCAAGAACAAGTTGATAGTACCAAGAAATTCTTATCATCAAAGTTCTCCATGAAGGACATGGGGGAGGCAGATGTGATCCTTGGGATTAGGATCAAACGAAATGGAAAGGAAATTTCGTTGAGTCAATGTCACTACATTGAGAAGGTACTTACTAAGTTTGGTAGTAAGGGATGTCGAGAATTGAGAACTCCATTTGACCCTAGTGTGAAATTGATGCCCAACACAGGAATGGCAGTATCTCAACTTGAGTACTCACAAGTGCTTGGCTGCTTGATGTATGCCACGACAAGCACAAGGCCTGATATCGCTTATGCGGTTGGCAAGTTGAGTAGATATACGAGTAATCCTAGTACTCATCATTGGCATGCAATCAGACGAGTACTTGGTTACCTTAAAGGAACCATGGATTACGGTTTAACGTATAAGGGTGCCCATCGGTTATTGAAGGGTACTCGGATGCAAGTTGGATATCCAATATGGAGGATCACACCTCCACTACCGGATGGGTATTCCTACTTGGAGGAGGTGCAATTTCGTGGGCTTCCAAGAAGCAAAATTGCATCACAACATCCACTATGGAATCTGAATTCATAGCATTAGCGGCTGCTGGCAAGGAAGCAGAATGGATAAGGGACCTAGTCTATGAGATTCCACTATGGTTGAAACCTATCTCACCGATTTCTATCTTATGTGATAGTAATGCTACTCTGGCTAGGGCATATAGTCAGGTCTAATGGCAAGTCTCGTCATTTAGGGGTGAGGCATAGTGTTGTTCGTGAACTGATCACTCACGGGACGATCAAGGCAATATGTTCGGTCTGAGCAAAATCTGGCTGATCACTTGACGAAGGGATTAGCAAGGGATTTGGTTGCCAAATAAGCAGGAGGGGTGGGAGTTAAGTCTGTATAGTTCTCCAAACGCAGGGCACCCAATTCCCCTATAATACAACGTTAGAGGCAGAATTCAATGCGGAAAGCCTACGAATGGAAACTGGAGCACAAGGTTTGCACCATCCCGAAGGTATGTGCTCCGGAACCTGCGAGTGATAGAGGTTGAAGTTTAACTTCTTAATTGATTCCTTGAAAAAGTGTATACGCAGGTACACGATTAAGGAATTAACCTACGCGAGTATGAAGTGTAGCCGCTTCAAGAAACTTGGACTTGGTTTCGTGTGCGCTCGTGAGAGGATTGGGATCTCTCTAAAATATTATTTTATCAGTGTAGTAACGAAATCGCTGCAATACTGGAAATTCGTGAAAAGTTTCCACTAAATAAATGTCGTTTTTTATAAAAATTGCATAATTCTATGTATGTTATGAATATTGTTATTATGGTGCATGAATGCCCATTGTGTAACCTATACAATAACCATGGGAATCAATACCATTATCTCCTATTCAAGTTAGTTATGTTAGTCATTAGGGGTTATGTATCATGAGTCTATAAATAGTGTTCACTCTTGTATGTTTGACACACTTCAATAAGAATCATTTCTCTTCCCTTTCTCTCTTGTTTTCTTTTCATTAATTTATTTTATAACACGTCATTAGCACGAAGCTCTACCGTTTAAAATTTACTCACTGCTCCGACCAAAGTTTGAGTAGTCTCGTCTAATCATGAAAAGATTACATTTATAAAGAAGTGAAGACGAGGCCATAACCTCATTGGAAAAAAGCATATCAATTTTGTTTTGGGATGAGCCACTTATTATATGGAACAATACAATTCCATTCCAATGAGATTTATGGTTTGATTCTCACAATAGTTTATTTATTCCAATACTATAATATGCTTTTAATTTTCTTGTTATCTTTCATTCATATATGGGTTTTGTTATTGTACGTAGCACGTTATATAGTTGTTTATATTCATTCACTCATGATAAAGTCTTCCTATTATGTTTCATGCATTTGTTTTTTGTTTATCTATGATTTTTTCAAGTTCATAACTAGATGCAAGTTTTTCACTAATATTTTACATATAGGTACATGAGTTATAAATATGAAGTTCATGTTATGTTATATTATAATTTAGAAAATTAGTTAATATATTCTTTAAAGATATTAATGGCTATTGTTACAAATTTATAGTTTTGAATTTCCAGTTCTTGGTATAGTCTATGGTCTACGGTTTTAATTATAACCGTCCAAGAAAATAAGTGGTTATTAATTTGCTACTTATTTTATTACTTGTTATTTTAAATTTTATAGTATGATATGAATGTGTTTAACTGTAGCTATTGTTGCTGATTTGAATATACTCTTTCTTCCAATCATTCGTTCATATCCATTTTCCTTTTGTTCATTTTATATGATTGATCATGCTTATAATTTAGTTATTAATCTTTTCAATTTCTCTAGAAATATTAATTTTTATTTCTATGGTCATATTAATGTTCTTGTTCACACGTTATTTTATATTTATAATTAGTCGTGAATTAACATTTGGATTATATATACTATGTCATTTCCAGATACTATATTTACGTTTATCCGTAGTGCATTCTAATAGCAAAAGGTCATCGGATTACTATTTCAAAAATGACCCTTCATAGTTATATCTATGGTAATGTTAGCAATAAAATATATAATATACTCATATAGTTATTTTGCAGTTGTTAATAGCTTTTTATTATCATTTAAATAATTTTATTATTTGATTTATAATGTAATCTAATTTATTTTACTTCTTTTATAGTATGGAAAAAATATTAAAGTTGAGTTTGTGACCCTTGATATTTCGGGCAAACATTACTCTTCATTGACATTGGAAGTTAAAAATCATTTATGATGGTCAAAGACGATAATACAACGTCTTTTCAAGACAGTCATAACTTTGATCTTGTTCACCGTCACCTCCATGAATGCTTGAAAATTGAGTAATGGCTTATATATCTTATGGCATAGCTTTAATTTTTAACTGCCATTATCTCGGTGAAGTACCAAGAGACACAAATTGTCCAAGCTATCTAGCTAATATGTCTCCAATTGTGATGGTCGAGGGACATAATATCACTCCCTAAAGTGAATGTTTTTTATATCATGTCCATTGTGACAATACATTCCCACTAGTGCAAACATCAATACACTATTGCGGAGGAAAAAACCTATTATTTTGGTCATGCGAAAGATATTTGAGCAATACTTATTTTCCATGAAAGAGAAATTTAAATTGATGTTAAACAATTTCAAACACATAAAAGGGGATACATCCATCAATTTTATTTTGATAATCATATACAAATGATATTGCTTCATAAGCCATCAAATGTGCAAAGACTTATTTGTTACATTTATTTTAAAAGCACATGGAACAAGTTATTATTGTTGTTTCTATATGGAACCCTTTTCCTTGGTGGATGTACATTTATATTGTGTATAGATTATTCATCCCATAATTGGTGACATAGATGGTTAAGATGACTGGGATGGAATATCTCTATTTATCATTTGCACTATCCATCATTCTCTTGCAAAATGAGTATTGTCATGATGAGCAATGACATAATATATAACTTATCGATAGTGCACCATATATCGAGTAGTACAAAATCACTCACAAGCTTTAGCAGAGCTATTGCATTATTCAAGAAGGAATAAGATTCTTTTATTCATATATTGATGATCACAAGGGAGAGGAACGATAATGTGATATATGACCATGAAACTATTAAATGTTGTCCTCCAATCTGTACAAGACATATGTGATCATGATTGAGATTCATATAAATGTACACTATAAGTTTACTCAGCCTGACAACTATTATTTGGCATAACCGGTGTGACCATCCCGGTTCAATCATGATGTGAATCGATAAGTACCTCTATAGTCAATTTCTATGATTTCATAATCTAAAGAGTATGTTCTCTTGAACATTGTTGTGCACGAAGGTCTCAACTTGGGTATTCTAAAGAAATGATTCCTAAGGTTATAGGGATTTAAGTAGTCCTTCTGACTCCCATACTTCCTGGGAACACGAACGATTTTCTGTTCTATCAACAAGGTTTTGTTTCTAGGAAAGAATTTTCACCTTTCCGTTACCTATTGTTGAGTAAATCTCCAACACAACATAACTCATTTTTGGGTTGCTTATTCTTAAATAGAGTTGATTGTTTGGATAATCATCAACTAAAGTAAGATGATTTATCTTACACACAACAAAACAAGGGTGATATTTGTGGATCCATACACCCAACATGTGGACCAATTATTTTAATTGATGTATCCACTAGAAGGTCACATGTGTATATGAAACCAAACTAGAATTTACGAGATTACTAGCTCAACCATTTTGGTTATGAACATATTTTCATGATTTTCCAATAACAAAAATATGTCATTGAGAACAAATATTTTCCATTTTAATTGTTGTGAATATGTCATTTACATGAACAACATAATTTCGCATTATGCCAAGCGACTATTGTAAATTCCTCAATTATATTTGGTTTTTGGATCAAAACCTTATACTTCCCATTTATGGATATATGTATGTGATATACACATCCAAATTGCTCCACCATCATTTATTAGGATGGGTTCTCAACAAAGATTGAGAACTAATTTTGATTACGAGTTCATCAATGGTAAAATATCACATCGTTGTCAGGAATATTTTGATGACTCGTTTGGAGGTTTATATTCAAACTTCCCAACATTAGGAGGAGAAAACAAAAGTTGGCCAAGAGATTAGATGAATGATCATATCATTTTGATCCTTACACTAAGCAATATGAGTTTGAAGTTCAACATTTTATAATTCATCATCTGCCAGACACTTTACTGACCCAACCAGAATAAAACTCTCATATGCCAACTCGAAATGCTCCAGTGAAAATGATGTCAATATTGGGCAATCTGACATCACAAATAAGTCTAAACCCCGCATAGGGGTAGACCACTCGGTTCCAAACCAAAAAAAAATCCTCAAAAGTGGAATGGAGCTATATATCAAGATGGTCAAATTGAGGTTAAGATTATTTAAGCAAAGCTACCAAGAGAAACAAATAATGTGCTCAAGAAGAGTCACAGGTACATGAAAGATATGAATATAGATATCTCACTTATCGATATCTTGGATAAAAAATACTGGAACCGTAATGAAGTCAACATCCACAAAATTATTACGTATAATGCAACGCTAATAATCATGAGGATCATGAGACAAAGTGCATGCAAATAAAGGATTCACTGAAAATTTCAAGTGAGGCAAAACCCAATTCCCAAGAGAAATGAAAAGTTTCAAGACTTGACATAAAGTCTTTATATATGGAGATGTCAAGCAAATGAGACACATGTTTATCTCATTTTGATTCTTGAAAGTCATGAGCCATCTCATGTTTATTTCATTTTGAAAAGTTTTGTACAACAAACCTATAATATTTTGATTATGAGAAAACATATTCTCATGTGGTGGATGCAACTACTTTTTATTATTCGATTAGTCTGGCAATTTATGAAGGGAAAGAGTTTGCCCCTAATGGATGTCCTTGCAATCTATATGTATGGTTTGCATAATAAGAAAACACATGCGCATATGAAATTCCCTCGAGGGTTTATTTTGCTATAAGCAAACAATTCAAGTTCAAGTTAACAAATTATATCCAATTGACGTCATATGGATTGAATGATTGAGAAAAGTGGTCCATTTAACATATCATACATTTATCTATACATATAATTCAATTTCTTTCCCTTGTTGAGTTAAATTTTGAATGATGAAAAATAATCTTTGCTATATTTTATCGTTTCAAAATTCTTTCCAAAACATTTTCTTAATTTTATCTGTATTTAAAATGTCTATCTTTTTGTTCAACATCATTAGATGTGACCATTCTTTGTTTACATAGATGACATACATATTGTTGAGATTCTTCAAGAATAACTAAAACAAATCATCTATTTGATTAATGAGTTTACCACATGATTGTGGACTAGTGGTTAATCACCTTCTACTCATATGATCAGTGGTTCGATCTCTCCCTTATGGGAAGAAAGCTCTATTTATAGCTATTTATTGCCTTGTGCGAATTATACATCTTGTTAAGGGTCGATTTATCTCTTTGAGATCAATTTGATTAAGGAGTTCGAGATGAAAAATGTGGAAGAATAAATCTTACCACTACTTTACAATTTATGCATCTCTCTCGAACATGATTCTTGTATATCATCCATGACATACTAATAATATCCAATAAGAAGTTATATAGATATACCATGGACATAAGTGCCATATTGGTGGAAAAGATCACTATATGTGACTCTATATCGAGTGTAATCGATCTTCATATAGTCATGGACAATATTTGATGGTTTGTGAAACAAACTAATCAAACCATATCACCATTCAAATATATGATAATGCATAAAATGTATTGATCAACATGAATTCCAAGAAAATAGTGAAAAGTGATATGATGATTATGTACTCTTTTTCTTTCACTAGATTTTATCCCATCGGGTTTTCCTCGTAAGGTTTTCATGAGGCATATTCTCATCTAATGGTTATCCAAGGGGAAGTATCATACGAATTATGGATGACCATCGATCATGTGACGTGTACATTTTATACACAAATTCCAATGAGTTGAAATATTTGTCAACTAAGTGCACCTAAGTGATAACTTGGCTGATTTATTCACCAAAGCTCTCTCTGCGTCAACTGTTGGGAAGCTAGTCCAAAAATTTGGAGTTTGGTGACTGAATGTTCTCAACTGATATAATGACGAGCGAGATTTGATATCCTCATCAGGGGAAGTCGATACAAACTGCACTCTTTTTCCCTTAACCATGGTTTTTCCCACTGGGTTTTCCTGGTAAGGTTTTTAACGAGGCAGAGATCAATAGCGTACTCGAAGAATATCATATATATTCTTATCCAATGGTCATTCAAGGGAGAGTGTTATGAATATTGTTATTATGGTGCATGAATGCCCATTGTGTAACCTATACATTAACCATGGGAAATAATACCATTATCTCCCATTCAAGTGTAGTTATGTTAGTCATTAGGGGTTATGTATCATGAGCCTATAAATAGTGCTCACTCTTGTATATTTGACACACTTCACTAAGAATCATTTCTCCTCCGTTTCTCTCTTTTTTTCTTCTCGTTAATTTATTTTATAACAATGTATTTAAAGTAAATATAATAAAGCCACCAAAAAATAACTTATCGAAGTTCATAATACCAGTTTATCGGACGTTGCGGGGGTGCTAATTCTTCCCCGCACGTAACCGTCCCTGAATCCAAGATCTTTGTTTTGAAGACCCGGTTTAACTCGTGTCCAAGAGGACTTAGGTTAGATCGAAAGCGTCCAATCCGCTTTAAAGAGATTGGTGGCGACTTCAAACTCCAAGCGAAATCAAACGAAAAATGGCCGACCGGTGGAGCGAAAAGACGCCGAAGGGGTCGCTGCAATCCACAGACGGGAACGTTCACAACAATGCCAAAGTATAATAAAGTGCTAATTGAAAGTAACGGGGTTGTGGTGTGAGTTCCACAAGTTTTAAAGATAACAATTAAACTAATAACAAAAATAACAAGAAACAAGGATTGGAAGATTGTACTGAAAACTTGTTGAAAACAAGATGTATGAAATTTCTTATACTTCGAATCCTTTAGGCAATCCAAATAGACAAAAGATATTTAATACATCAATTTATGTAATACAAGCTGCAAATGATTTACCGTTGCAATTCTTCGTTACTTAGATCACATCATTTCGGTCCTGCTAACCTACTACCAATTTTGAATCTTAGACTATTCTTTCGAGTAATTTATCTAAAACATGTACGGTGATAAATCAATCTAGAATTTCACTAACGACCGTCTAAGCTACTCGGTCTTGTGTGTGTGATACCAACCTAGTTGAATGATTTCGACGTTCTATGATAAGCAAACTCTTTCGAGTCATTCACAAATCTAACCAGATCCTATTCAAATAAGCCAGGCAAGAACAAAAACTCAAACAAAATAAATCATAAACTGAAATACATCAAACATGCACAAATCAAAATAAGTAAAGTATCATTCCTTCATTGAAAATCACCAAAAATTCATCTAATCAAATCAAATGGGAGTTTAGCTACTCAAAATCATGAAGAGAGACCCGAAATCAACAAAGAGAAACATTAAAATCATATTTACAAGAAGAAATCTCAAAACCCAAATATCGTCGAAAAACGTCAAAGAAAAAAATAGTTTGATCTTGATAACGTCGTCATCGATCCAAACTCCTCAAAGATGTCGTCTTCTCCTTACTTGGAAATATCTATTTTTTGCCCTAATTTTTGTCCAAAAGCCTCCCCTTCAAACTGATGGAGGACCTTTCTATTTATAGGATTCAAGTTCCTCTTGTCTGGAGGATTTTGTCTAAGGTTTTCAAATACCTTATGGAAGTTTATTGTCCAAGTAATGAGTAATGTTAAACTAAAAATTTCGAGCAGTTAGTCAAATATTGCGCTTAAACCTAGTCAAATACTTCTTATATGTTAGGCGCAAGTTTTTATCAAATTGGGCACATTGTTTAACCGTTCTAGCCATAGTAGATCGAGCAAAGTTGTAAGTAACCGAACTAGCTTTCCAATACCATTGTCCTTGCATGAATAAGACTTCTGAGCTACGAGTTATATCCAAAATACAAAATTGTAACGTTTTCCGGTCAAGTTGAGATTATGGTGCTTTTTGGTCTCATGAGTTGTCATGAAGTGTCTAAATGTTTCACATTACTTGTCCTAGATCATCCATGTGTGCGTGTTACTCAGATCAATGCCTTAATGATGTCAAATACTTGAAAATCTATCTAAATTTCTAAAAAACAACATCAGATAGACCCCGACTGGGTCCGACACACTAAATCAATATATAAGTTTAAAATGCAAAAAATACCCTAAACTTCTACCCAAAGAGATACGATTATGCATGAAATTTTGCTTAAATAGGGGCCATAAATATGGTAAATTGAACGTCTTCGTCATTTAGTATTACACCAACCAATACTCATCTAATTGTGGGGCATATAACATGACAACGCTCCTACCATACACAATGTCAATCTAGGACAATCAATATGAAAAAAACCACCAAATTCGAAAAAAATAGTGTTCATCCCTTCAAATCCAAATTGCACGAATTGACATAATCGAGACAATGAAAGCATGGGTATGAAGGGGACACAATCAGGGACACTTGCCTCGAACAATTGCAAGAAGTCGAAGAAATCAAGCTAGTTCGTCGAAAGTCAAAGGTGGGAGAGAATCGAGTGGAAAATCAACCTAACTCTCTAAAAACAGGGTGAAACTCGAAGCAAACAAGGGGAGAGTGGTTGGGTAGGCTCGTTAGTAGGCGACAAGTAAACGGCGGCGGCTATATTAGGCGCCAATGTCGGGTATTTTGGGTTTGGGTTTTGGTTGGGTAGGGAGGTGTTGAGTATTTTGAATTTGCAAATAGGGAGAAGGGTGGGGTAATCCATCGCCTGGAGGGGCTAATGTGCGCCTTAAGCTGTTATAATATTCGTTGAACATTATGGCAGGGTAAAGTGCACTATTGCAGACAGACTTCGAGTAGAGTTGGCAATTTTTGGAATAAAGTGCGCCTTATGTCTCTCGTAATATTCGTGAACATTAAGATAGTCTTAGGCACATATCAGGCCCTAAATGCTGAAATTCCCTATTTTGATTTTAAAACACTGATTTCTTAAAATCTGAACTGGCCTCAACCAAGAC
This sequence comes from Linum usitatissimum, assembly GCA_030674075.2. Classification (NCBI taxonomy): domain Eukaryota; kingdom Viridiplantae; phylum Streptophyta; class Magnoliopsida; order Malpighiales; family Linaceae; genus Linum; species Linum usitatissimum. The sequence continues at coordinate 183,692 of JAUJYP020001034.1, read as the reverse complement.
TAACTAACAGGAACCTCGATTCTCGACTCGACACTCAACACACATGCAAACTGACTCTAAAAATAAAAATAAACAACGATTTCAAACATCAACCGCGTCCCATGAAGCACTTTTTTTAACGTCTTTGAGTTAGACGATACCTGACGCTTTCTTTAAGAGCACCTTTAAGTTGAGAGTTTTGAAGGCGCTAAGTTTTCTCATTGTATAGCCACACACTCTCGTAAGCATGAAACTGTACACCTCCAATTCGAGGAGTTGGAATTGTCGTTCTGAAGCTGCAAGAATAACATTCATCTTAATTATCTTCATTGCCCGCCATTCCTTATGATGAAGCTCGATCGATAAATGGCAATCCTTTCCAAAACTAGTTGATATGGAAAAGTGTCGATAGGAGTTTTGAAAGCATGTCGATATGCCCAGAGAGCCTCATCGAGCATTATCGACCAGACCTTGCAAGACTGGTCGACTAGTTTTTCAAGCATATGCTTAAACTCGTGATTTGCTTGACCGCTTGCCTGTGGATGGTAAGCGGTTCTCAAATGATGAGTTACACCAAATCGTTGGAAAATTTGATAAAATGGACCATGAAAGTATCCCCACTCTCTTATGATAGAGTGAGGGACACCGAAATCTTTGATAAGGTATTGGATGAACTTTACCACTATCCTAGTGTCATTATTATGCATTGTTTGCGCTTTCGCCCACTTAAACACGTACTTAACAATAAAAATGTACTTATTACCCTGGGATGGTGAAAAAATTATCCATAAAGTCAATAGCCCACACATCAAAGATCTCTACCAAGAATGGCATCTATTATATGAGCAATAGATAGACTGACATCTAATATTGACAGATGCCCCCAATAATAACAAACACCAACTGAATCTTCCCAGCATATGCAAGGACTTTAGCTTTCTAGTCAACAATGTGAATTGTAATCTTGTCAACAAGAATCTTATAATCAACACGTTTAAACTTACCAGCTATTAGAGGTACTCTCAGATATCTAAATGCTTTAGTTGTAAACCCAACATACTATAAAAATGCACAACCTCATCGACATTTATCCTTGCTCTATGCATCTTGTTTTTTCTAGATTGGATTAAGACCTAAATAGTTTGTGATACTCTTTGAGACACTAAACAACTTCCTGAAACCCCAACAACATTAGCCTTCATGAAAACTATCAAATCATCCTCAAACCCAAAGTACGTAACTTTTGTCTATTTATACAAATGATGATAAGGCAAAGTATCATGGTTAACAACATGATCAAAGATACAAGCCATAACTTCCATACAAATAACAAAGAAGTAAGGGAAGATTGGATCTCCATGTCTCAACCCCAATTTAGCATCAAAATTACCACATATAGTGCTATTGAAACAGAACGAAAGTATAGCCTAAAAACCAATAATCCAATTGACAAAAACAAGAGGAAAATTCATAACCTCAAGAACATCAAAGAGGAAACTCCGTTCAATAAAACCAAAGTATGTAACTTTAATAGCACATCTTGGAGAAATAGTATGTTTTAACATTAGAGGAATAAGTCTTATTCAAGTTGTTCAACACATTTTTCAGTGCTCTAAGCTTCCCATGCAATTGATAAAGGGTCTATTGTTACTAAGCTGCCCTAAATGGACTTCAAAATAGAATCGAACTAACGATGTTTCATCCAACAGTAAAAGAATATAAAAGGCTTGGGCCTTGAAACACACGTGGTATCAATATCCATGAAGATTGCACAATGGTCTGAATAATTACATGGGAGAATAGCCATATACTGCCAGCCATCTGACTTTGCCATTCGAGGTTAATAAAAACTCTAACCAACCTACTCGTAATGGGATTAGCCTCTCTATTATTGATCCAAATGAACGGAGGCCCTTGAGTAGGATGTTTAACATCTCACAATCTCTTTCAAAATTCCTAAAATCTTCCATATTGGCCCAATTAGAAGACATATTAGAAGCTTTTGAAGGCCTGAAGATAGCATTAAATCACCATCTATACTATACTTATTTATATAGCAACATAAATCAACATGGCTGCTAGTTTTGTTAAATCCGCTCACATTCCAAACCCAACATTTCATCGAACTTTTGTTGTTGTCTGCCAACACCACCACCATCATGCCCAATAGTTTTGTTAGGCACATTCTTAACTGAAGCCAGGAAATCACAGAAAGTTGCTGGAGAGGGTTGTATCTTGTTCTCATCATTGTTAGTGTCATCATTCTCGCTAGTCTCACATCTTAGGGTCTTACAAGTTGTAATGGAACAATCTATTCCCACTCTGTGTACTAGTCATTGCAGCAATGCCTTACGCCCTCCAATTTCTTTGTGGTTTCAGGTAAAACACTTAGATCCTTAGTGTTCACCGCATGATAGACGTCCACTTCTAGAACTAGTGTTGCATCTTCAGGCTAAAGAGAGTACATGTCTCAGCACTACAAATGAGTTCTTATGACTCAACACATCAACAAGATTATCTGTATTGGTAGCATGTTCAACAGCCTCCTCACTGTATTCAATCTTCAAAAAGAACACTTAAGAGGACAACTAACATCAAGAGCTGACACAACACTCAGGTGACCATAATGTTTAGAGGTGTTAGCTCTCCCCTTCATCTGCGTAGAGGCATTAGAGGAAAAACTAGCACCTAAATCAGCACTGTTTTACCTTTCTCATGTACAACTTTCCGCTTCCATTCTATCCGTCATTGTTGGTAAGTCCTAGCTTGAGTGTGCCAAATTGGGTAGTTATAACCTCATCATCATCAAGTATAATCGAGACTGAAGCAAAAAACACAACAGTGGCATCATGTAGTGTGCACAACTTTAACAACTCGACCTATCCTTCACAAGATTACTAATTGGATGTCCAGTTTGACTCACAATCCAACTATTGTCATCATCATGAATCAACTCTGGAGGAACTGATCGAAGAGTAATCCAAATAGGTTTCTCTTCAGGCGAAATATCAAACGGGTTAATCCCCTTAGTCAATTTTCTGAGAACACGAGTAGAATGATGCACATGCTAAGATAGTGTTGTAACCCAACAACCCAATCACAAAGATTATGAGATGGAAATTTAATAAGAGAAACCCATTTGATAATTTATAAATGACAATATCACCTTTATTACCACAAAACTGATTAGCTATGGACATGAAGACACTCATAGGCGAGACAGGTCCCAAAAACTAAGCTACCAAAGAAACAACCATTCGCTTGAGACCCCTATCCAACACTACTTTATGTATATTAATTCAAAGCAACAAAGTAATCATCAGTTAATTATATGAGTTTCAATCCAGAAGTAGGAGCAACAATCGATGCACGGGATTTACAGGGAGACGGAATCGAGTATAAGGGGGAATAGCAGCGGTAACAGAAGTCGGGTTGGTAGTATTGTTCATGAAACCAAGCGGGATCTGAACAACACGAATCCCATCAAACACGAACGATAGGAAAACCGGAACGCAACAAGCCCCGGAGATCAAAGATCTCTAGCTTTCAGCAAAACAACAGGTGGTCAAAAAGAGACAACTTCTTGATATGTATTCAAAAAAGAAGTCTGGTAGCATGGATATATTGTATTTGTTCGCAGCAGGATTAATAAGCTGTGGGATGTTCAAGTATAAATTGTGTGCGGAGGTAATAGTATGTTAAAATGCGTTGAATGTCCCTCTTACCCTTTTCTATGATGTTGGATGACTTGGAGAGAGAGAATCTTTTGATGGCATTCTTTGTTATATAACGCATCTAGTCAAGTAAGTACAAGGCCCTTGTAGTACTTGGACACTGCAGCATCTACTGAAGGATAACTTTTTGGAGATGTTCAATCCAGATGGGGAGTCTAAAATATCGCAAGGTGATAATTTGAATTTGCTGCGAAGCTATGTTCTGGTTCTAGCTCTACACTTTGACGACTTACGGACATACCCTATTGGTATAGCTATGGACTTGGGAGTGGGTGTAATGGCATTGAGACTACATTTTGAGTACTTGGGATGCAAGTTTGTTTGCGATGAAAACAAGGTGCAAGTTGCAACCCTCCATGTTTCGTATCTGATTTCCAAAAACCAAGGCACAAACGAAACCATAGGCAGCGTTAGCTAGACATTTACTACATTGTTTATTTTGCTTGAAATATCCCTCTAGCTTGTGTTGGTAGTTTCGTTGGGGCTGGAAATTGGGAAACGGAATTCGGGATTTTTCGTTACCGTTCCCGTATTATTGGAAAGTTTTTGGGAATTTTCATTTCCATTACCAAACTTAATATTCGGAAAAATGATATTTCGGATTCGATTTTTGGTTCGGTTCTGAGATTCTCAAAATCCCAAAATTTATTTCATTTACTCATTTAGTCATTTAGATATTTACTCTCAAAATTTATTTTATTTTGTCCACATAGGCATTGAAACAGAAATTTGAAGAAAAAACATAATTCGGAACCCCAAATCCCGAATTTAAATTCACGATCCCGAATAAAATTTACAGAACCAAATTTTAAAAATTCGAGATTCAGAAATTCGAAATTTCGGAATTAGACTTCACAAATTCGGAAACAGGGTCTCATTCCTATCCCGATTTCCAGCCGTATTTTTTCCCCTACATGTGTTGTTGATAGCAAAGATATTTATTACAAGTCATAATCTTGATTTGTTGAGACTTACCTCATTTGATAATAGTAAAATTTTAATTTTATTGATTGTTAACAATATTATGAACTACATAGATATGATATTTCGTTTTCTATTGGAAACTCAAACTTAAATCAAATTAAATTCTTTATTAGTATCACTCTCTAAAATAAACAAATTACTTTATTGTGAATAAAATAACAAAAAAATAACTAGATATATCAGAAACCCCGATTAAATTAAATATTAAAAAAAATAAATAAATAGAGAATCACAAAATGATTATTAGAACATTACTAATAATAGGTATAGCAGTTATGTCTGTTTCAAAAACTCTGCCACATGCCTAAAATCTTAGGTTTCATTTTACCTTTTTCATATTAAGCCATGAGAGGAGTTGTAAAAGATGGTGTTTCCATTTCTTATTTAATTGAAAGATTTGATCTTGTTTTCCTCCAAATTTGGCCCCAGGCTCAGCCTGGTTATGGCTTGTGGCGACCACGGCAAAAACAACCACACCTCAGCTTTGTTGAGGTTTCCTTTTTCACCTTCATGAAATCTAACATCCAACCACTCATTGATTGCTCATAAAAAATACATTTATCATCGTCATCAACATCATCAACTGGGGACGAAGCAATGGCTGCTGCTGGCGGCTATGTTAGATCAAAATCAAATATCGATGTTGAAAATGCGGGAACAACAGCCATTGCAGTTGATATGGGGAAGAACAGCAATTTTGCTGTCAAATGGACTGCTGAAAATCTCTTGAAAAGGGGATCCTCTTCCTCTTGCATTCTTCTCCATGTTCATAACAAGCCCGCACCTTGTCGTAAGTTCTTTCCTGCTTTTGCTCTTAAACCGTTAATCATCATTATATTTCATGAAGAACAATCGTTCATCCTACCCAAGTACACATTGTTTTTCAGAGAATCCGAATGCACCAAACCAGAAGGAATTTCAGCAACTTTTCCTTCCTTTCCGAGGATACTTTGCTAGAAAAGGGGTGAGAAGGCAGAATTACTTACTGATTCAATCTCATAGAAATTATGGGTATTTACTCTATTTTATTCATATGCATTTACTTTTATTGTTTGTATCATCAGATTGAAGCACAAGAAGTTGTTCTGTTTGATACAGATATAGCAAAAGCTGTCCTAGAGTATATTGCCAAGAACTCCATCACCAATATTGTAACCGGTGCTACCAATAAGAGCGCCTTCTCCAGGTCGGTACACAAATTCGGTACCCCGCCATATTAACAACTGATTTAATCTAAAGGTTCCTACAAACAAACTTCTCATATAAGATGCTTCTTCTTTTTGTTTTGTTCAACTTAATCAGGAAGTTTTGGAGCGTGAGTCTATCTACCTCTTTAATCCATGCTGCACCAGAGTCCTGCTCAGTTTATGTAATTTCCAAAGGTAGAGTTCAAACCATGAGATTGGCTATCAGCCACCAACAACCTCTAAATCCTCCATCCCCGCCGCTACATCAAGAACAACTACCGAGCAATCTCATCTCCCTCCTCCTCCTCCTAGTTTGGAGTCCATTTCTGAGTACAGTTACAGCCAGGGAAGCCTCAACAGTGATTTTTCTTCTATTCAAAGCAGTGGTTCTTCGTCAATATCAACATCCAGTAGTATAAGTAGATTACCAACATCTTATGGGAAAGGGATTCCTTCGCATCCTCATGGCAAGCCTACTAGGTTCATCAACAAGGGACCAGTTTTTGATGGTCATCATGATACATGCAATGGTGATTCCATGTCTGATTTCAGCGAGTCCTCATCCTCCTTATCATCAGGAGTTCCACGGAGTTTCCAGTCTGTTGATGCGTCGTGCGATAATATGGAAGTCTCTGCCGCATCAGCAAGTTCTGTCAGCTCAACCAGCTCATCAGACAGCATGGTTAGCATTTGTGTATATAATTAATAAAAAATTATGTTGAAAGAAGAGTAAAGATTGATTGCATATTTTTTATTTATGAAAATGAACAGCAATCAATGGAAGCAGAAATCAAGAGATTGAGGCTTGAGCTTAAACAAACTCTGGATGCGTACAATATGATTTGCAAGGATGCCAATGTGGTTAATGAGATGGTATTGATGTTCTAACTCACAAAATTGATTGTTATACAAAGTTAGGAATTGTGATGCATCTTTATTGTCCCAACAGAAAATGAATCTCCAAAATTCCAATATCCATCAATCCAAAGAGCAGGAGGAGGATTTGAAGGTGGAGTTAGAGCCTGAAACTTCAACACCAGATATGGAGTTACACAGGAGCAAAGCTGCGAGAATAACAGAAATGTTATCAGAAATGGAAGCTCAAAAGAAACAAAACGCAGAAATGAAAGCCAAGTGTGGTGGTGCAAAAGAGAGGAGCTGCAACAATAGTAAGTCAATGGAATCACTTTCATATTACAACACCATGGGTAACCAAAACCTTCCCTTCAAGAAATACAACATTCAAGATATAGAAACATCAACAAACTACTTCTCACTATCCCAAAAGATTGGCGAAGGCGGCTATGGGCCTGTTTATGTAGGAGTTATCGATGATATCTCAGTGGCCGTTAAGGTTGTAAGACCAGACTTGTCACAAGGTCAAAAGCAATTCCAGAAAGAGATTGAGGTACTGAGCACGATGAGGCATCCTCATATGGTTACACTCCTTGGCGCATGTCCTCAGTACGGGTGCTTGGTGTATGAATACATGGACAATGGGAGCTTAGAAGATAGGCTATTCAGGAAAGACAACACTCCGCCAATCCCATGGAGTACAAGATTTAAGATAGCTACAGAGATCGCCATAGGGCTCCTCTTCCTCCATGAGTCCAAACCGGAGCCCATCGTCCATCGAGACTTGAAACCTGCAAACATTCTCTTGGATGGGAATTTCGTCAGCAAGATTAGTGATGTTGGATTGGCAAGGCTAGTCCCTGCGGAAGCAAACAATGTCACGAGATACCACATGACGGCGGCTGCTGGGACATTCTGTTACATAGACCCAGAGTATCAACAAACGGGATTGTTGTCGGTGAAGTCGGATTTGTTCTCGTTAGGAGTGGTGTTGTTGCAGCTCATTACAGCGAAAACCCCAATGGGTTTGTCGTACCAGGTGGAGGAAGCTATCGAGAATGGAAGGTTCGCAGCTATGTTAGACCCATCAGTGAAAGACTGGCCTGTGGAGCAGGCAATGTCGATAGCAAAGCTGGCGTTGCAGTGTTGTGAACTGAGGAAGAAGGACAGGCCTAGTCTGGCTAACATTGTGCTTCCAGAGCTCAAGAGGTTGAGAGATTTGGTAAATGGATGTGATGGTGATCATGGGGAGGAGATATGACATGATACCTTTGGTTTTTGTGCTTGTAGTACTAGTTTGAGGTGGTGGATATGATATGATCAATAAATAGAGAGGGAGTTGTCAGTTGTTGTGGTGGGTTTGAATTGAATGTGTTTGCTTGAGCTGCTGTAATTAACCAAAAGGGAGAAGATGTAAGATTTTGTGTAATTATAGTGGGGAATGAATGATGAAAAATGAAATTCGGCTTACTCTTTTTTGGGCTAAGATCGGTCTCTAATGAGCTCGTTGTCCCATCCAGATTATCAAAATTAATGAAGAATAGTGGAGTGAGTAACTTAAACCTTTCTACTTCATCACTAATGACCTTATCAACTCATTAACTTCTTTGGGATTTTCTCCATGATAGATAAATTGAAATCATGAGTATCTTTTGATTGCATCTTTCTTGGTCCTTGTCAATGGCTGGCTTACTTCTCTCTTTACCCCATCCAGGAGTTTACAACAAGTGGATCTACTATCTCCACTCCTTATTCCATATGCATTGAAGGCTTATCGCTCTTATCACTAATGTTGTTGTAACACAACAATTGCAAGGTGTCAAACATAATAGGCATTGTCCTATGTTATCTAACCTACTCTAACCGACCCTTTGTGGATAGCATGTATTTTTTCTTACTTGAGACGCCTTTAAATTGTAGTCACTTAAAAGAATGACTAATTAGTATTGAGTAGCGCTAACCAAGGGTTTGATTGCGGGACTTCAATTGTTGAGAAACTCTGGTGTGATCGTCGGCCACATGGGTGGTAGTACTTATAATGTTGTTATGGGTTGCGGTTGCTATCGATTAATTTACGACGGTGGGAGAGGATGATTCTTCCTCGATGATGACCGGTTGCCATTAGGACAGACTCTCGAGGATCATCTCTTACTTATCCTTATTCGCATGAGTCTCTTAAATCTGCGTTATTATCTTACTTAGTTTTCATTATCTTATTTGTATTTAAACATATACCTTATATAAAACACATTCTATTTAACTCACTCCTTCCTTTTCAACCTAGTTCACTCATGATGAATTTTGACTCAATTACATATAATTATTGTTCAAATCACATTTCAATTTAGTATTTCATACATATTAGGTGATACAAATTTTTTACTTTTCTCAAGGCTCAAACCCGAGAAGTGGAAGCACACTCTCATTCAACTCGTACAATGATACATGAAGAAAATGAATAAGATAACACCATTTTTCTTTGTTCTTACAACGCCTGATATTCTTCGACAAATTTCATGAAAGAATTCTAACATTTTCTCAAACCCGAGAAGTGGAAGCACACTCTCATTCAACAGAACGACATCGTACAATGATACATGAAGAAAATGAATAAGATAACACCATTTTTCTTTGTACTTACAACGCCTGATATTCTTCGACAAATTTCATGAAAGAATTCTAACATTTTTCTCTTAGCAACGAGCTCTGCAATTTCTCTTCTAGTAGATATGTACAATATACTCTTGAATTTGATTTTTTTAAAATCCCCAAAATATCACCAACTCTTTCGTAATTCTACGAATAGATACCACCATAACCTTACTTTCCAAGGGCACCAATTTCTGTACTTTTAGATAATCGAACTTTCTGGTTGTTAGTTTTCGTCGTTAACTGGCCTACATGGCTTGAGAGTGTCAGTTTCATTACTAAAATGGCTTAAGTGTATATACGTGTTTTTTAAATTTTGATTAAACTTTTAACTAAAATTTAATAAAAATTTAATTCATAAAAAGTAAAATGGAAGACTTGACCATCACTACATCCTCATTCTCTATATTTTTTCACCTTCTCATCTCCCCATCAACCAAATTTTTGTTTATAGAAATCCAAATATAGGGATAGATTTCAATGGAGTTGATCTGACTTCCACAATCGTCTTGCTTCCCTTAACCATTCTTCTTCGTCTTCTTTAATATCATATAACTACTGACTTCCTCTACGATTGATTCCTTCATTGCCAAAAAATCTACTTTCCATTCTTTACCTTCCAAAGAGTTTCTATCTCTCCACAGCAGGTTCCTTCAATTAGCTACCCAATCTCCTTTCTTAGAAACAATAACACCTAATTAAAACATTAAATCCAACGTAGCAAATTGTGGCAATTTTATCTGAAATGTTATGAAACCAAGTAACGAAAAGACGATACGAGAGAAAGGGAAGGGAAGAGTTCTTGTTCAGGTGTATCTCAAACATATATGGAGAGTAATATTTATAGGCGAATGGCATCATAATCTACAAAATTATAGGATTAATACAAATCAATGAGAGTAATGGAGTACATTGATTCACATGATCAACGTATGATGGGAGTTACATTGGACATTCGAATGCTTTTGATACTGCCTCATTAAAACCTTTACCATGAAAACCTAGTGAAAAACTATGTGTGACACCCCAATTTCGGGTGAATGTCTAACTTGGGCTTTAATCCGATTTCTATGAGTCTCTATGAATCGGCTGTCAGCTGGACTATAACGGGCGTGACTGGCAGTCTATCACGGACATGATCATTAGGTAGATCACGGTCGTGGTCAGTGATAGTCACGCTCGTGGCTGATAAGAGGATCATGACCTTGACCAGTAGGCCACAGACGTGGTGGAAAACTTATAAAAACAGAGTCGCGATTCCAAATGTTGAGAATTAGAGAGGCCTAATCTTTTTGCAATCACTGACGAGCGGCGATTGGTTTCAGGCAGGGGAGAGGAACTTGTTGATCGATCCCAGATCAATAGGAGAGGCTTAGAGATCGTCGAGGAAGCTTCAGAACGTGATCTACCTTCTTCCTCCTTTCACAATCCTTTGTTTTGAATCCTAGGTAGGAAAATCCTGACAGGTATGGATTTGGGGTTATGGGATTTCAATCGCACGATTGATCTCTTTAGGTGTTGTGGATCAAGCAATCAAGCTTTAGGGAAGCAACTTCAAATCAGACTCTTCAGATGAAAGTTTTCTGAGGTAGGGGTTAGGATTATTTTTCTACTTATTGTGAAGAACTGTAATTTAGTTGTCAGGAATCCTTGATTGGATTTTCAGGACTGTACAGTAGCTTGCGATCTACTATACAGGTGTTGTGTTTTATTAGCATAATAATTATTATTTAAGCTTAATTTTCGCAGATGAACTGTGGTGTGTGACCCACAATTCCTAACAGTTTAGTTAGAATAGACCTACAAGGTTAGTACATGACTGTGATTCATCGGTCACCCACCATATGGATTGCGTGATCCCCCATGTTATAGTTAGATTCAGACAGACGTGATCAGCAAGCCTTCGAGCTGCTCTCACGATTCTTCAAGGTGGTTTCATGGTCTCATCCATTGTGAGGCTATCCGCTCTTAGCTAGGGGTGGCTGATGATAGGATGATAGTTACAGGACCACAAGGTCACATGACTAGGTATTAGTTCAGTTCTTCATGATCAGGCTGAGTTACTTAGTGCTTATCGCATACCTCAGTCTCGTCTCTTCATGCATGACCAACCTTGCGAATTTCGGAGCCAGTGCCGCCTAAGAAGGGAGCAAGAGCAGCGACACCATCTCGGAGTGACTCTGGGAGTCGCAGAGAGAGAGGTACCTTGGAGGACCTCAATTATCCCTTTCATTATTTTCACAGTTTCAGACAGTATTTCATGTTTTCAGTTGTTTTGACAGACTTATTTAGTGATGATTTTCAGTGATGTTTAGTTGATGATTTTGAGCCTTTGATGCTCTGTTTATTTCCGCTGTCGTTTTATTTATGTATTAAGGATATTTCAGTTCAGTTAGTGTATGCCAATTATTATGTTTTATATGTTAAGTGAACCTCAAGAGCATTACATGGATCGAACCACGTGGTTCGATCAAGTCGTCTATGGGTAGGTTTCACACCACGGTTAAGTGAGAAAGAGTGCAGTTGCATATTGACTCCCCTGATGATGATATCGATTAAGATCCTTCAAATTGATGAACTCTAAATTTGTGGACAAGCTTCCCAAAAGTTGATGTAGATAGAGCCTTGGGGTCTTAGTGAATAAATCAGCCAAGTTATCACTTAAGCGCACCTCGAATATTTCAACTCTAAATTTATGGACAAGCTTCCTAAAAATTGATCTAGATAGAGCCTTGGAGTCTTCGTGGATAAATCAACCAAGTTATCCCAAAATTGTTGTTGTTGAGCTATAACATGACCAAATTAGAGGCATTAAATAAGGAAGGTGGAAGATTACGTGTAAAGTAGTTATGAAACACATCAAAGATCTCTAGATTTGGAATTGATATTCTAAAGTTCCAAGGAAGACTACTATTGAATTGATTTCCTCCAAACGATATTGCTATATGAGGGAAGAAATATTAAAAAAGGTAGTAGGAATTTCACCAGAAAAAAACTATTTTGGGCCAATATTAGATATTGGAGACTTTTTAATTGGTCTAGAGCATCAGGATGTCTCCTACTCATTTTGGTTATTAGATATTCAAAACTCTTTAAGTGATAAAAGTTTCAAAAAAGAGGAATAAGTGAGGTTTTTGTACTTATAGAAAAATGTTGGAGTTTTTTCAACATGCCAAGCTGCCATGGTAGTACACCCACTAACTTATTTTGTTTGACCCATAAAATAGTAAGAGCGGAGCAGCTTGAGATCTTTAGTGGGATTTCACCACCAATTGAGTTGTTGTGAAGCACCAATTGCGGCAATCTATGAAGGCGGCCAATTTTCTAGGGATTCCCTCAAAAAACATATTACTGGAGTGATCCAGCACCTTCAGGACATTGAGGTTACCAATGTGCGGCAAGATAGAACTAGAAAGTTCATGATTGTGCAAAAGAAGGACAGAAACTTCATCATAGTGCCTTTTGGAACAAGACAGACTATACCATCAAGAAAAGTGGGTGAAATCATTCCATAAGCTCAATGTCCCAAAAGAGTCATTGGTAATCATGGACTTGAAACTTAGTAGAGCCAGCCGATATGTCTCATTAATTCCCAAGGAGGAAGAATAACACCAGCAACAGCACAACAACTAAACAAGTGTTGCTGCAACCACAACGTTAACACTCCATAAACTTCTAGAACCCATTTTGCTTGAATGGTAGTTTGGTATCACTCTCTCTTTTAATTTGCAGTACATTTATTGGGATGTAGGTCTTTATTATATGCATCAGTGTGAATTGTGGAGTGAGCCCAACCAGTTAAACTACAACATCCATGGCGGTGTCAAATGGTCTTACAGCCGGTTAACAACTGTGGTGGTTAACATATTTGATCATCATCTTCCTTTGAATCCATACAAGTGGTGGGACAAGCTTTTAATAGGAAAATACGTGGCAGTACACAGACTACTTTGGTTAAAGATAACATTCTTCGAATATCCTTTTGATACTGCTCATTAAAACCCTTAACAGGAAAACCCAGTGGGAAAAACCATGGTTAAGCAAAAAAGAGTGTAGTTGCGTATTGACTCCCTCTGATGTGATATCGGTTAAGATCCTTTAAATCGCCAAACTCTAAATTTGTGGAAAAGCTTCCCAAAAGTTGATGTAGATAGAGCCCTGGCGTCTTGGTGAATATATCAACCAAGTTATCACTTGAGCGCACCTCAAATATTTCAACCCATTTTGTGCATATAATGTATGCATCAATATGATCGCGACGGTCATCCATAATATTCACATGATACTTCACCTTAGATGACCATTAGATGAAAATATGTCTCATTAAAACCTTACTAGGAAAACCCTATGGGATAAAAACCCAATGAAAAAGAGTACATAATCATCACATTACGTTACACCATTTTCTTTCAACTTAGGGATATATACAAAATTATTCCATGCATCATCTTTAGCCGCTCGAGACTAATGGCGTTGTGGCTTTATTAGTCAGTTCCACAAACCACAGAATAGTGGCATTGCCATATAAAACAAATTCATGGCTCACCAACTGCTCTAAATGCACTGAGATGCACTACTGCGGAACCGAGTAATTCTCATTTCAATATGAAGATCAATTCAAATCGACATATAATCTTATATACTATCTTACCACCAAAAAGGCACTTATAGCGATGATATATCGTTATAATTTTTATAGGATATTGTTAGTATATCATTGATTATATACATAATCATGTTCGAGAGAGATGCACAAATGTGCAAGTTAGTGGTAAGATTTCTTCTTCTACATCTTTCACCCTGAACTTTATAATCAGATAGATTTCAAAGAAATAAATGACCCATTAACAAGGGTTGATAATTCGCATATGGCGATAAATAGCTACAAAGAGAGCCTTCTTCCCATAAGGGAGAGATCGAACTACTGATCATATGATCAAAGTTGCAAGGTGATTAACCACCAGACCACAATCTTGTGATAAGCTCATTAATCAAATAGATGATTGTTTTGAGTTACTATTCAAGAGTCTAATCTAATGATGTTGAAACAAAAAGAAGCATATTTTTTATGAATATTATATTTTTTATTCATCAAATCCAGGTGACAAAAATGGAGAGCACCCACCCAATAAGTCCCAATACAGAATCTGCAAACATAGCTAAAACAAGAAAAATCTAACTATGACCATGGATATAGGCAACATCCCAGCAAATCAATCTAGCTAAATCGAGAGGAGAGTGTGGGCTCTCATGTACATTCATACCAATATGTTACTAAAATTAGCGCGCCACATCAGCCGAAAGGAGTGAGTCTCCCACGAATCTCCTGCAGAGGCTGCAACAAAGATGACAGAGATTTTCCCCCCTTCCCCTTGAACTCGGATAAGCCCCCCCCCCCCCCCACAAACAATAGTGTTTGAGTGGTTGAACAAAAGTGCAGTGGTGAAAAAGATGTTCAATACAGTAAACACCAGAATCACACAAGAGACAAGAGATGTCAAGGCCGATCCCCCAAGAAGCCATATGATCCCTTATGACCAATCGGTCCTGAAATGCCTGCCACAGGATGAAACTGTGTTTATGTATAGCGGGGGACTTCCAAAGAAGGTGATGCATGTCCACTTCAGTTCCTCTAACTGAAAAAGTGTGCCAAATCGTTCAAGCAGAGAATGTAAGCAAAGGAGCCCCTTGCCATAGAGAGGACCCGTTGATGTCAATCAAAATAAAATGTGCAGCTCTATCTGTTGCTTTTAGAATTTGGCTCCAGGCTTGTGGTAGCTTGTCCCTTTGCAAGTGTGGATCGAGCTGCCCATGTGTCCATAGAGGTGTACCAAAGCAATCAAAACAGCCTACACATGTCGAGTGATGCATGCATATTTCCTAGCCACAAGGTCCCGCCTAGACCTCCGTCTTTCTTAGAGAAACCATTTTCCATGCCACTCTCGCTCTTTTCTTGCTACCATCACCCACATTCTATAAGTAGTCATTACAGATCTTTTAATAGCATAAATAACTGTGGTAGGCAAGAAGAACACCGACATCCAGTATTGGCTCATGGAGTTGAGGATGAGCTGAAGAGTTGGAGGCATCCGATATTGCTGAGGGTTTAACCTCCATCCCTTGATTTTCGTCGTGATTCTATCAATAAGCACATCGCACTCTTTGACAAAGAGTCTGCCTGAGATAAGACGTACCCTCAAGTAACGGACCACCAGACATCCCTCTTTGAAACCAGCAGCCCCCAAGATAGCAAGACGGACCACCGATGAGACAGAGACCAAAAAGAAAAGCTTAGTTTTTTCAGGGTTGAGCTGGAGATTAGACATTTGATTGAACTCCTGAAGAGTACCGTAGGTGCCTTGAATTTCCTTCTCTATTCCATTCAAGAAAACGAGCAAATAATCTGCGAAACAAAGGTGGGAAATAGTAAGATGTTTACACCAAGAGGATGTGGCCCTTTTGAGCTGCCTTGAACATCAAGCAATGGAGGACTTCCATGGAAATAACGAATAAAGCATGGGAGAGGGGGGCTCCCTACCGCAACCCCTTTCTACCTGTAAAGAACCCCACCATTCCTCCATTCAGACTTATATTTAACATGAGTAGAAAGATTTTTGTTCCCAAAGTCCCTTCTCTTATTTTGGCAATATCCTTTAGGAATTCGTTTCATCCCAATTTGTGTCCGTTCATCGTCTGATCGCCCCGAGACGTCAAGGCAGTGATAAGAAAGGTTGGCGACTACTTTCTCTCTTTCGTTTGAAGGTAATCTCCCATGTATAACTCTGATTCCATTCTGGAGATTATGCGACCAAAAAAATTATGAGATGTATTAGTTGATTGATATTTTAAATCTTATTTGACTTATTTATGCATTACGTTAGAGAGACTCCGTGATTAGAATTGAACTCTTATTCATATATTTTATCTAAAAATGTGTGGCCATGAGTCAATAATGGCACTAAAGAAGGCTTCAAGCAAGATATGGACTGATTTTGGGAGATTATTTCTTGTTTTTGAGGCTTTGTTATTCTTTATAGGGTTTTTCTGTTGGGGCCATTGAGCTAATGTTGAGTACAGCGATCTAATAATTTCATTTATGTTTTATATTTATTAATCAACTATTAGACTATTATTCCCCTCTTTATGATGAGTTTTTTGGGTGTTATGATAACTTGTAACATACAGATTAAAATGAGTAGGTTGAACTAGTGATTCATTTGGAATCAGTTATAAAATTAGGATGTTACAGGCTTACAGATTTAGTCTTGTTTTGGGTAGAAACCCAAGAAGACTTTAATCTAGACCTAGCAATTTAAGACCCAAAGTTAACCCAATCTGAATCCGCCCATAATTTTAGGGTTGAGTTTGCTATTTCGACACCCAAAACCGAAATGAGCCAAACTCGACAACCCAACATTTTTTTGGGTGGGTTAGGGTTGGGTTTAGGGTCGACTCATTGACCCAAACACTTTATAGTGCATATCAAAATTACTATTTTAACAACACACATGTGTTTAATATTTGGCCAAATACCCAAATATAACCCGAACTATTTTAAATCCCAAATCTATCATTTAACTTAACGCCGTCTCATTTTTCGTCCATACTAACAGAAACTCATACCACAATGCTGACGTGTAATGCAACATTAAATAACACATCAACAAATCAAAATCAAATAATAAAGAAATCAAATAAAATTTTCCCCAAGAAATAAAATAATTAGGAACCTCTTTTCTTCTGCTTTGCTCGAACAAGTTCAACTTCATCTTCTCCCAGTATCATTCTTCATCCTTTTTATCATTTGATTTGTAGTGAATGTTTTTCACTCAAAAACTAATCGATAAAAATCAGTTTTGATGGATTGGCCCTCGTTAATTGGCCCAGATTAGGTTTAGCAACTCCGCCAACGAGTGTTGCCAATTTTGTTGAAGACGGGGATAAGGAGGGAGTCTGGATCTGAATGGAACCCATGATATGGTGATAAACCACAAACTAAGTTCATGTTGGAGACCGAAACGAGGGACCTGATGCAGATTCAAAGAGAGGAAGGATAGATCTACATCTTTAAAATGCTAGTTGGAGAAAAGAAAGTAATAGAGAGGATTGTAGAGTCGTCGAGGTCTCGAGGCATCGGCTGAAGACGTTATATACCTCCTCGTACATGGTGGCTAACGTGGAGACGATCTTCACCTGGTGGATGAGGAACTTTGTGCCGGTGCCGAAGGAGTCAACTGCGTCGTTGATCTCGATGACCACATTTCCGCCGTACTCTTCCTCATCGTTGAAATCGTTGTCCTCTTTCATTTCGGCTACATTAGGTTTTTCTTCATTCGCTATTTGGGATAAGACGGTGACAGGGGAATTAGTGGAGGAGCCGATAAGTGCCCAGACCAGTCCAATTTTTTTGTCCTAACCGTTAGTATATTTTGGAGTTAATTAAATTATTTTATTAATTATTTATTGGTTAGTATTAGTTTTCAGTTAGTATTTTGAATTGTATAAGTGAGAAATTAAATTTAAATTATTAAAAAATCTGAACTAATATTATAAAATTAAGAACAAAGAAGAGAACAAGAACATGGGAAGAGAAGTACTTTCTTATTGAGGTGTGTAGAATGTTACAAATGATATAGGCTCATGGAATCATAACCTACACTGTCTAATATTATTACACATAAAAGAGGGGAATGAAATACATTAAATCATACACATAAAGGAGGGGAATAAAATACATTAACCATAGAATGGAGAGTTACACAATTGGGCATTCACTACAATTATCTTCATAACACTCCCCCTTGAATGTCCATTGGTTAACGATATACGCCATTCTTCGAATACACATTTGATATTGTCTCGTTAAATACCTTACTAGGAAAACCCAGTGGTAAAAACCATGGTTAAGGGAAAAAGAGTGCAGTGTGTATCGACTCCCCCTAATGATGATATCAATTGAACTCCCTCAGTCGCCGAACTCCAATTTTCCGAACTAGTATCTCGAATGTTGATGTCGGAAGAGCCTTGGTGAATAAAGCAGACAAGTTATCACTTGAACACACTTGTATCACTACATGTGCACAAATAACAAGTTTGTGATTGACTAGTATGAGGGTCATATAGGTATCCAACATCTGCATATCCTATCAAATCTGCTTTCGATTCATTCGAGAAGAATAATCCCATATCTTGTGTTCCTTGCAGATAACAAAGTATATGTTTTACACCATTCAATGTCTTCATGTGGGAGAAGAACTATATCTTGCTAATAAATTAATGAAAAATGATATGTCGGGTCTTGTATGACCGGCAAGATACATTAGTGTGCCGATTGCACTAAGATAAGGTAATTCAGGATCAAGTAGTTTTTCATCACTTTTCTGAGGTCTTAAGGGATCTTTTTTCACATCTAGTGATCTGACAATCATCGGGGTACTCAATGGATGTCATTTATCCATGTAAAGTCGTTTCAACACTTTAGTAGTGTATCCTTCTTGATGTAGAAGAATACCATTTGGTAGATGCTGAACCTGCACACCAAGACAATATTTTGTCCTCCCTAAATCTTTCATCTGAAATTCCTTTTTCAAGCAGGTGTTTTCTTTTGTAAGCTCTTTGGGAGTCCCAATGATATTTATGTCATCAACATAAACCGAAATGATGATGAACTCGGCTCCTAATCTCTTTAGGAAAACACATAGACATATAGATTCATTTGCATATCCTTTGATGATGAAATTTTCACTAAAGCGGTTATACCACATTCAGCCAGATTGTTTCAATCCATATAAGGATTTATTCAATTTGATCAAATAACGTTCTCGAGAACTTTATTTGTAAGCTTCAGGCAGATGAAATCCTTTAGGAAGTTTCATATAGATGTTGTTACCAAGTTATCTATATAAATAGGCAGTTACGACATCCATGAGACGCAAATCTAATCCTTCTCAAATTGCCAGACTAATCAAATAGCAAAAAGTAGTTGCATCCACCACAGGAGAATATGTCTTCTCCTAATCAATTTTGGGTCTTTTTGAAAACCCTTGGGCAACAAGCCGTGTCTTGTACCTCGTAATTTCACCATTTTCATTACGCTTTCTTACAAAAATCCATTTGTACCCCATGGGGTTGACACCATCAGGTGTAAGGACCACAGGAAAAAAAAACTTTTCATTTTTTGAGAGAAAGTAATTCTACCTTAACCATGTCATTCCATTTTGGCCAATCCTTTCGTTTTTTCATGCATTCATGGATTTTGGCTCATGATCCTCATTTTCATCAATAACATTCAGTGCTGAATTGTAAGCAAAAACTTCATCGAAGTTAACTGTATAGCGGTTCCATTGTTTACGATCCAAGACATGTTGATTGAGATCTCAATATTTTCAATATGTTCAGGTACCTGATGCTGTTCTTGAGCTGATATATCAGTGATACTTGGTGGCTTATCCTCGATTGGACTATCTTGATTTATAGCTCCTTTTCTTTTTCGAGGATTTTTATCTTTGGAACCGATGGTCTACCACACTTCAGGCATGCTTTAGGCTCATTTGCATTTTCATGATGTCCAATAGGGACATATACTCTTGATGGAGCATTCATTGCCGGAACATGTGATTTATTTACTTGATGTGGGTAAGTAAAAGCGTCTGGTAGTTGATTCGCTGAACTTTATAAATGAATTATCTTTTGAATTTCTAGTTCACATTGTCTAGTGCGAGGATCATAATGAGATAATGATAATTCATTCCAACTGATCTCTTTGTCCAGCTTGTTATTTTCTCCCCCTAATGTTGGGAAAACTGATTCATCAAAGTGACAATCATCAGAACGAGCAGTGAATAGATCTCCTGTCATTGGTTCTAAATATTTTATAATCGAGGGAGACTCATACCCAACATAAATTCCCAACCTCTTTTGATGTCCAATCTTAGTGCGTTGTGATGGTGTAATAGGGATGTAAACATCACATCCAAATATTTTTAGATGGGATAAATTCGGTTCCTGACCAAAAACCATTTATAAGGGAGAATACTCGTGATAACTTGTTAGCCTGATATGAATTAATGATGCTTCATGTAAAACTGCATGCCCCCAACATGAAGTGGGAAGCTTTGCCTTCATTAACAATGGTCTTCTTATTAACTATAAGCGTTTGATTAGAGATTCTGCTAAACCGTTTTGTGTATGAACATGTGCTGCAGTATGTTCAACATCAATTCCGACAGACATGCAATAATCATTGAAATGTTGTAAAGTAAATTCACCAACATTGTCAAGGCGTATCGTTTTGATCGGATAATCCGGAAACTGTGCTCGTAATCTGATCAATTGAGCAAGTAATTGCGTAAATGCCAAATTGCGAGTGGATAATAACGACACATGTGACCATTTAGTTCATGCATCAATTAAAACCACAAAGTATCGAAATAGTCTGCATGGTGGATGAATCGGTCCACAAATATCGCCTTGAATGCGTTCCAAAAATGTGAGCGATTCATTTCTCACTTTTGTTGATGATGGTCAGATAATCAATTTTCCTTGAGAACATGCAATACAAGCCAAATCATTCGATTGGGGAATTCTCTTACTCATCAACGAGTGTCCAAGGGAATTCCTCAAGTATTTTACGGATCATAATTGCTGGGATGGCTTAACCTGTTATGCCAAACTACAAATCTATCACGATTCATAAACTTGGAGTTTATGGTGGAATGTGGTTCAATTGTACTAATAAATGTGTTGTACAAACCGGAAGAAATAGATGGTAATTTTTCAAGATAACATTTGTTACCATCTACCATACTTGTGATGGTAATATATTCTCTATTTTCTTCCTCAATTGTCTCGATGTGATATCTTTTGCGACGGATATCTTTATAACTTAATAAGGTGCGGCGAGACTTTGTAGAATATAATGCATCACCAATATACATTTTAGTTCCTCCGTGTAGTAGCGTGTTTGCTCTTCCAGAGCCTTCAATTAAATTACTACTATCGAATATAGTGCTAACATTAGCTTATCGCATCACTAGATGGGAAAAATACTTCTTATCCGTTAGAATAGTATGAGTGGAAGCACTATCGATGAGACACACATCCTCATTTTTATGTTGTCGTGGATGGTAGTAGTATCCATGCTATAACAGGAAAACAATAATCCATATTAGGTGGGACAAGTGTGATAGGAAATTCATTAATACAAAGAAACAAAAAAAATGAGAAAACACTTTTAACAAAAACAAACTCAAACAAGTCAAATGAGAATGATAATAAGGTGCATATATCAAGGCACCATTTTTTAATAAAAGATATCTCAACAATAATCTTTTCTCAACATTTCCATCATGAGGAGGAAAGAAGTTAGCAACATCCAGATGAGCGACCTCAAACTCGCCATGGTTCAAAACACCTTCCTCAATGACCATATTGGTTTCAACCTTCTTGTCCTTCCTTGACTCTTGGTAAAGATGGATAAGATTTCTAGGTGTAGGGCATGTGTGAGTCTAATGATCACCGCCACATATAGTACACATATTTTGAAGGTTTCTGTTGCTAGACCCACCTCGTTCCTTATTCATTCGTCCATCCCGTTTAAAATGTGGACGGGAAGAGTGATTGAATCTCTGAAGGCGACCGTGACCATAATCACGTCCATGAGCATGGAGATTACTGCGACCATGTCCACCACCACGGCCATGACCACGACCATGACCACAATATCAATCAAAATGGTGACCGTTTGTCGCGTTAGTTTCCGGAAATGGAGTCATACCAGTGGGGCGTGATTGGTGATTCTTCAATAAGAGGTCATTGTTTTGCTCGGCCACTAAGAGGCATGAGATTAATTCAAAATATTTGGTGAAGTTCTTCTCCCGATATTGTTGTTGGAGAACTACATTGAAGGCATGAAAAGTGGAAAATGTCTTCTCGAGCATTTCCTTATCAGTGATTTTCTCGCGACATAGCAACAATTACGAGCAAATTTTGAAGAGGGCGGAATTGTACTCGCTCACGGATTTGAAATCTGGTAGGCATAAATGCACCCAATTATCGCGAGCTTGCGCGAGAATCACTGTTCTCTGGTGGTCATATCGATCTTTGACATTATTCCACAATTCCAGGGAATCTGTAATGGTGAGATACTCATTTTTCAAGCCCTCGTCAAGATGGTGGCGAATAAAGTTGAAAGCCTTGACTTCGTCTTGGGCAGATGTTTCAGTATCATCGTTAATCGTGTCGCCCAACCCTTTGGCTTGGAAATGGATGTCAGCATCCATGACCCACGAAAGGTAATTTTTGCCCTAAACTTCAAGGGCCACAAACTCAAGTTTGGAGATATTGGACATGCTATAAAAGAAGAAAATTGAATTAAAAATATATTATAAGCCAAATAATAAAGCATATGAAAACGATATAATAATAAAAATAATAACGGTAATTCAACATTCATTAACATAGAAATAAAGAATGCTCTTAAAGAAATAATAATAATAACAGTGACATGCACATCTCGAAACTCATCTTGAAACGTAACTATATATACATTTAAATAGTGATAAATGTTTTCCCTTTTGGATAGAAACAAAAAAAATGAGAGGTATTCATGAATTATAAACAAAATACACCAAATCAAAAAAGTTAATTATAATGAGATGATAAAGTTTATATATTTATGTAACGGCTAAAATATCATATATATACGTGACAAAAACATCAATATGATCATTTAAAATAGGAGGGAAAAGATGCTAACAATGATAATGTGAGTTTACTTAGAAAAATGAATAAAATATTTATACGTATTGTTGCCTAGAAGAAATACGCATGCATATGCTTCTTACTATGTGCACTAATGTTTGAGACAAATTTGGAAATGCTAATATGAGAATATAATGATACTTCTTACGTATTGTTGTAAAACAGAAGTCAATACTACTATAGCTAATAAGTAGGTGAAATAGCCAAGAAAAAAAATGCTACAGATATGACCAATATGGTAAACGCCATAATAAAATAGCAACCGAATCTATTTTAGCATTGAGCATGAATCAAAAGGCAACGTACAAGCAAAAAAATACTATGGAAAGAAACAAAAGATATGAAATATGATAGATCATAATTATATATACTATAAAATATACATGATGCTAACTAAACGTTTAGGTCAGCCTATAAAGGCATGATATTTGACCAATATAAACGTTTGATAATAGTCATCAATAAAAAATGGCAAAGTCATTTTTGAAATCGATAAAATGAGAAAGACCGCCATTTGTTATATATAAAAAGTAGAAATGGATTCCTTCCTCCACTCTAATTTTGAAAAAGAAGATTTTATAAACAAATAAAAGAACAAGATAAATAACAATAATAATAATTTTGGAAAGCAAGATATAGCAAATAACAACCTTCGTGAAACTTCAAGAAAATAGACAGAGCACTCGTGTTGATAACATGTTATAAAACTAAGAACAAAGAAGAGAACAAGAACATGGGAGGAAAAGTACTTTCTTATTAAGTTGTGTAGATGTTAGAGATAAGAGCTCTATTTATAGGCTCATGGAATCATAACCTACACTTTCTAATATTATTACACATAAAAGAGGGGAATGAAATACATTAAATCATACACATAAAGGAGGGAAATAAAATACAGTAACCATAAAATAAGGAGCTATACAATTGGGCATTCACTACAATTATCTTCAGAACAACCAAAGAATTTTTATTTGTAAACGGTTATTTTGCTTAATTTGTGAAGAGTTTTTTTTTGCACTTATCCACTCTTTTTTAATACAATTTTTCTTTTTTAATTATTCAATTAATTATGTCACTTCCTTAATCTCATTTTCTTTCTCGACATTGGTGATGTCTTATGCGGTTGGGTGATGACAATTATGTGCATGTTTTTATTAAATGGTTCAGATCGTGCATTCATTTCTTTTATGTTCGGATTGTCTTTTCAAATTCATTGGTTGTAATTTTTTGTCCAATTTGTACTTGAATTATTGTTCATGTACATAACAAAACCATCAAAGGGAACCATCCTAATCCAAAAATATAATATAAAAAGGTAAATCCATAAAAAACAGAAACACAAATTTATCAAAAAGAATCATTCTAATATAAGTACATAACATAATTTCCAATCTTTCTTAGTTCTACTCTATATACATAGATAATGTCTAAATTTGTTGATCCTCAATAACACCATCGTTCTTTTTGAGAGAAATAGCTTTCATGTTCTTCCTCTTTACTCTGCATTAGATGTCAAAACTTGCATCAATGTTATATAACATTGGAGTATGATTAGATCCGGATTGATTGAGATGGGAGTATGATTTGGGTTTGGGTTAGAGGTGCAGGTGGGGATGTGGTAGCCGTTAAGGGAGGGCGGCGAAAGTAGATTAGAGTTCTTGTTTTTCATAATTTTTATATTATTTTTTAAAAATAAATGTTGACGTGACATTTAGTATAAGTAAAGTTTTAACATGGCATTGGACGTCGCATCAATTTGACCAGTCAAGTAATACCACATTAGTTTTATCTGCCTTGTCATTATCGGTGTTAAACATATTACGAAAAAATTGATCAACGGGGTAGAATTACAAAGACCGAAACTATTAACTAGATAGTGATCATTAAAATAATTCAACCTACATTTGACAATCCGCTAAAAATTCGGGATAGATTTGGGTATTTAGAATTTAAGTATTTAAATATAACATGTCCATATTGCCACAATTAATTTAGACTTTTAAATCATGGAAAGATTCAAGTGCCTAAATTGATCATTGACTCAATCAAATGATGTTTTGGAAAAATCCCAAATTGACTCGCACTATAACCTAATTACACATATATATATATCATTTCAAATATTCTATGTTTCTTTCTAATGAATCAAATTTTATTTCATCGACCATCATGACCCCAAACTTCGGGAAATGAAGAACAAAAATACAGCTAATGGGACAAGTAAGCAAAGAACTAACAAACTAGAAAAAACTTGCAAGAAAGGAAAAACAACAACTCACTAAATGAACTATAAAACTACACACTATTTGATCTATACTCTATATGTACTTCAACATCCTCAAATCCCTTTCTATTTTTGTATTATATACACTAAGACCAAGAAGATCTCCCAAAATCGTATCCTTGATCATCTCGGAATGTAAGGACGTCCCCAAACCCTGAATGCCACCAAACTTCTGCTTTATGAGTTATCGGATCTTGTCAAACTGTTTTCACCAAAAACTTCACCATATGTTTATCGTTGCACAGAATGCCCTTTGTATTCAGGGAGATACGGTTCTGAATTCGCCCTCTTAATTTCAATAATTTGTTCCAAATCCAGGATCCAGCACGTCGTTTAATCTCCCATATATTCTTTCTTTTAATTCTGTAAGACTGCAACCAATCAATCCAAAAAGTATTATTACCAGAAAGGATATCCCACAGATGTTAACTGCACAAGCTTGGTTCTAAGCCTTAAGACAACGGATTCCAAGTCAATGTTTGTAAATTAGTGAATCTCTTAGTATCTAATCTCTGTTTGTATATTAGTTACTAAGAAATTAACTTAAATTTCATACCGTTAGTATTCTTCGTTAGTTTTTATAACTGGCATATCGGTTTTAATGAACGTGCAAATAAAACCGACGTAGCTTCGATTTTCACTAATCAAACATGCCACATCAACTTTTCATACAATTTTTTGATTAAAATAAAAATTAAATTCTTTTCACATCCACCTTCTCTCCTAGAAAGGGCAATTTAAGACCCAATCAGTTGAGTCAAACCGAACCTGCCCAAAATGTTAGGGTTGGGTTTGCTATTTGACACCCAAAACCGAAATGACCTGAACTCGACAACCCAAAATTTCTTTGGGTGCGTTAGGATCGGATATATAGTCGACCCGTTGACTTAAAATATTTTATAGTGCATATCAAAATTACTATTTTTAACATCACACATATGTTTTTAATATTTAGTCTATTTATGATTATGATTTTTTATTTTATAATATTTTTATTTTGTTTCATTGTAGTATATATTAAATAATTCATGAATATTACATAATATTATACTCAACATACGCTATGGAATGTTCCTAAAAATTATTGATTAATTTACTCAATAACATTATTTATTATATTGTAAAATCTTTTCATAAAGAACCATAAAGTGGTGAATATTATACAAAGGTGGTGTAATATAAATGTGTTAAGCATAAGAGACATCGTTAATTTGCGGTTTCTATATATGGTACTTTTCTTCCCTATGAATTATTATAGGAAAATTATTTTCTAGGAAAGATTAAATCGTAAATTACGTAGATAATCAACTCGAAATGTAAATTACACGAAATGGCAATTCGGCCCACTTACAATGCGCAGCGCGTCGTAGCATGCGCGGAGCATCCTATGACGCGCGACGTGTTGTAGGTAGCCTCCAACGGATACTTTCTAACTGCCGTTACAAAGTAGCCGTTGGAGTCTACCTACAACGCACCGCGCATCGTAGGATGCGTCGTGCGTCCTAGGGCGCGCCACGCGTGGTAGGATGCACCGCGCGTCCTAGGGCGCGTCGCACGTTGTAGGTAGCCTCTCGAGCAGTCTACTACCCTCTCAAGCGTTATGGACCGCAGATGCTAGACTTAGTACATGAGGTTTTGATATCGAGACTGATGGCGAAGGATGTCTTACAGGACATATGACTGCAAATTGGGTGGTTGCACTAGATTTTCAAGAAACCGGAGCGCATTCCCGTCGATGACGGACGTGCGTTGGGATAGTACGCACTGGCATACATGCTGGCGTACATAGGGGGGTTCCTGTTCACGGATAGGTCGCTGCTTACGTCAACCTATCATACTTGCTGGTGTTGCGAGAGGAGAGGTCATTCGTTTAGGGGGCAGCGATTCTGTCCTGGCTCTATCGGGAGCTCGGTCGTTAGAGCGTTTCGGTTGGAGTCCGCTGCCACAAAGGGGGCCGGTGACATTGGTGGGTGGACCGCGGTGCTTACAGCTTGGGCACTGGAGGGATTCCCGACCATCGTACGGGTATTGCACGAGGACATGCTCAGAGGTCCAGATGCGTCGGGACTTATTGACAACACCCGTCTCTATTGACGGAAGAACTGCATGCACGAGAGGACTCGGGGACTCTTACTTCCAGATTACAAACAGCTTTTCGACGAGGGCATCTCGTTTGTGTTAAGATCTAGTGCGTCAGTCAATGTGTTTCTAGTAGTCCGATTGTAGCATGGAGATCCGAGATGACGCATATGGTCCGCCTGTCTGTTACTAGTTCTTGGATGCAACAGAGGAACCACACCCATATATCAATGGTCTCTTTGTCAGCGATGGCAAAAGCGACAGTCAAAATGCTATGGTTTCCATCAAATGATCTAGCCATCAACAGAGTGCCACTATATTTTTTGGTGAGGAAGCTGCTATCAACAACTAGAATCGGTAGACAATGGGGGAACCCTTCTATGCACGGTCGGAAGCTCCAAAATACAGAAAGACCCTGCCTCCAAACACCAACACCACAAATTAAGCCATCAAACCGGAATTGGACTTGAGTGCCTGGGTTACGACTCTGCACTTTGTTGAAGAAATCTTGAAGCTTGTTGTAAGACTCCTCCCAATTGCCATATGTCATCTTGATGCACTATATTTTCGACTCACCTTTTCTCGTTATAAACTATATTTTTGTGTGTCGAAATGTATTCAAATTCGGGTTTTGAGTACATGTTTGGTTCCCATGTCCCTCGAGGTCGTGTTATGGTGTTTGGTGTGTTTTTGTACATTTCAGGTGTCATATGACGTTTAGAGATGAACCAAGACATGAATGGGAGGCCGAAACAACTCAAAGCGTGACTTGGGAAGAAAGCGTCACTGTTTAGTATTTTGAGCATAACTCATTGCTCTAAAGACCAATTGAAGGAAGGTCAGCAGCGTTGGAAAGATAATTCGATTGTCTACGACTACTATGCTGACACTATGGTCAAATTCCGTATAATGAAGGAAAACCGCGTGTTCCTCCTCTGGAATTTCCCAAGAAATTTACAGGGGCGGAACACAGCCGGGAACACGGCGTGTCGCACCCCCAGACGGGTTTCAAGTTATTTTCCTTCTCTAACTTAGTCTAGAAGCCTATAAATACCCCCGAGACCCCTTGTGGACGAGATATACTGAATATACATATATTTTTCGAGCTCTTAGAGAGAGCTAGGGTTCCATATCATTCATTCTAAACATATTTTTGAGCTGCGAGAGAGAGAAAGAGTTAAAAAGACCGATTGAAGGGAGAGAACATGAACGATTCGTGAAGGAGCGAAGATCGGCGATAGGATTGAGAATTCTCGATAGAACATGTTGTCTTTCTGGGTTAATTTCCTTTCTTTTTCCCTTCTTGCTTTCCGAACCATGAGTAGCGAAACTTTCCATATTGTTCGGATTAGATGAAGCTTTAGTGAAGCTTTTGTATGGATCATGGGGGTTTAACCCGTTGATGTGTTATCAAGGTTTTTCAGACTTATGATGTGTTCTTCCTAAAACCTTATTTCTGATTCAATTTTTTCTGGCCGTCTTGATTGAACCATCAGCATTGATTTTTGGGTCTGAGAGGAACATAGATTGATATGTAGGTTAGGAATAACCCTAGATTATTCGTTAGCTCGAGTGAGGAGCGAATCGTTTAGGCTTTTTGCACCATTTATCTTTGTGGCATTTCAACAAACACTTTTAATGCGTTTTGTTTAGGTGTAGATTAGCTCGAGAGAGGAGTCTACGGTTAAGCAAAATAGATCCTTAGAGGCGCGAGAGTGATCTAAACCTACATTAGGAGATTGGCAAGCCATTATAACCTTAATAATCGAGATAACTTTTGAGTCATCCATGCATTCATAGCTTTAATGGATTCAAATCCGAGCAACCTTCATTCCATACCTGAAACTCAATCTCTTGAATATGTTTTCCACTGATTTACATTCTTAGTTCTTAATTAGTTACCTGAAATAATCTAAAAACTGATCACAAACTGTTACTTGGTCTAGTTAATTAGTCAATTTGAGTAATAGAACTAGAATGACCCTAGGGAGATTTACGATCCCGCTAGAGAAATCTAGTGGGTATTTGATAGCAGGGTAAAATCCGCCCATCAAATTTGCACTGTTGCCGAGGACCTTTTCTATTTCTAGGAAAATTTTGATTGTTAGCTATTCCTTCATTCATCTTATCATATATATTTCCTCCGACGTGATTTATCAGGGTTGTTTCTTTTGAGTTCCATTATGTAGGATTACAGTTGGGAAGGACAGTGGCTTTCTATGCAGAAGATAACTAAAATGAAGATTGGGGTTCTTCACCCAACCAATATTATAAGAGCCAAGGTTCACCAAGCTACTACCAGCCTAACTATAGAGGAAGACAACAACAATGGAACAACTTTGGAGAGGAATCAGATTCCTATTGGAATCACGACCAATCACCACCATCTTTTTTCCAAGACTCGTCACCAACTTTCTACCACCAAAACTACCATGCAGACGGTACACACTTTCAAAATCAATATTCAGGGCTTGAATCATATCAACCTCCGTCTCCTATGTATACATACATATATGAGTTTGTGGAGAAAGGCATAGCCAATCAGAATGAGAATATGATACGACTAAACAAACTCTCAAAAATTGTAGATCAGCTAACGACGCCCCTTGAAGAACAAGATTCTCATCCTCAACCACAAGAAGAGGTTGAGGATGAAGATGAATATGATATGGAAGTATCAGTTGAAGTAGTAACTGAAGTGGTGGAATAGTTATCTTTCTATGAAGATAATCTAGTTGTCTAGGATGGCAAGATAGAAGTGTTTGAAAGGGTGGAGTTAGAAAAATTTGAAGAAGAAGATGATGAAGTGTTTGTGGAAGAAGTTTGGGAAGATGAAGAGCCTCTCCATAATGACATTCAAGCTACCGTTGAGCATTCCATAATTTGGCGTCCCCTCATATTGTGGTCCCACCAAGAGAAACCGAGACACTTCTTGATTCTTCTTTGATTATGAAGTACTTATGTCAGAAAACTGATAATGAGTGCTTCACACAAAAGATTCGAGAGGACACTATCTTGGGACCAAACATGCCTGCCCTAGAGGACTTCTCAAGCTACACTATCAAATCAGGGATAGTTGAGGATACTAGTGTTGACACACCATACTACCTCTCCCCTCCTCAAGGAGTAGAGACCAAGAAGAGATTGCCACTTAAAGGCACAAACTAGAGGTCACAACCACTTCACCGACTTCTCCATTAATCTATGAGGGTGCTACTTCGCATTCAACTCCAATCCTTGAAGAAACTAATGGAATTCAAGGAGGTTTAAGTTGGTCGGCCTAACCCAAGTATCGTCTAGCTCAAAGACGTAAAAAAAGAGTGCTTCTCGGGAGGCAACCCGAGCTTTGAGTCTTTCTCTTTTATTTGTTTTCTCTTACGTCATGTGCTTGAAATATTGTGAGTCTGTTTTGTTTTCATTTATTTCTTGTGGTTTGATGTAACATATTGGCACTAGCCTATCTTCTCTTGTTTCTTTTGTTCTTTGTGGTTGTAGAACTCTGATCCTATTTAGATGGTGTCTCAATATCATGCTCCGACTGACAGGAGTTTCGATCCTTGTCCAGACTCTACATATGCTCAATATCGTGATCCCCAAGTTAGTACCATATTTTCTAGCCCTATCTCACTTGATGGTGTGGTCCATTGAGGATAATGTCCTGTTTAAGTGTGGGGTGAGTTAGGGTGCTTCTTAATTGACGGGTACATAACTTGTGAGTTATCTTGGTGAATTGCTTTCCGTACTTTTCGAAACTCCCTCTTGAGCTTAGTTTATGGATGTTAGTAAATGAATTTTTAGTGTTCTCATTCTATTTGTGGATGTCTTGGATGTGAGGATATCATTTTTGAACCACCTGCCGTATTTCCAAAATTAGTACATTAGATACTCATATATATGTTAAAAATGAATTTTTTACCTTCCACTATTCTGTTCTAAGTTGCAGTAGGGTGTATATGTATCTACCAAATGAATTTGCCTAGGTTGTTATGAAGCTTAAAACAGGCGGGAGGAGTCCGAATGAGGTTGATAAGTAAAAAAATGCCATGGGGGTTTGGTTGCAATCGAAACACGTAGGGCGACCCTAGTGGTTTGTCGTCTTCCCTACCTTTATGAGGCTTGGGGTGTGGGCCGGAGATTGGTTACTTCCGAGTCCGGCTGAAGTTGTGATTAATTCCCTCATTCAGAAAATGCCGCTATCTAAAATAGCAATAAAGAAAGAAAACAATGAATGAAACGAAAAGCAACATTGAAATATTCAAGCTTTGTTTTCAATAAACTGTAGAGTTAGATAGTCAAGTAAGGAACTCAAAATAAGAGGGAGGTGCTAGCATAACTTGAGTGCTATTAAAAATTAAAGCACCTCCTCCCTCAGGATGGAAGAGAAATCCCGGCCAGGACGAGCCGTCGGTTTGTTACTTCCACTAGCAACTAGAAGGTATAAGTGTTTGGGGGGATATGGATACATTCCAGTGGATAGGTGTCAAATCATTTATATCATATGCATGAGTCTATCTTATACTAATTCAAGGGATTCAGTCTCTCATGCCTAATTGTATGGTTTGTTGATTGCCTTGCATTCCTGAACACTATGACAGAATTAAGGACCTCAACTTTGTCTTCTGATCACCATATGTTGAATTCTTTATAGAGAGCGATTAGTAAATTTTCTTGAGGACAAGCAAGCGTTTAAGTGTGGGGTGATTTGATGATGTATTTTCGACACACCTTTTCTCATTATAAACTATATTTTTGTATGTCGAAATGTATTCAAATTCGGGATTTGAGTACATATTTGGTTCTCTTGCCCCTCGGGGCTGTATTATTGTGTTTGGTATATTTTTGGTACATTTTAGGTGTCAAATAACGTTTAGATGTAAACCAAGACATGACGGGGACGCCGGAACAACTCAAAGCGTTTGACTTGGGAAGAAAGAGTCACTGTTTAGTATTTTTAGCATAACTCATCACTCCAAAGTCCAATTGATGGAAAGTCAGCGGCATTGGAAAGATAATTCGATTGTCTACAACTTTTGTGTTGACACTATGGTCAAATTTCATATATTTAAGGAACATGGCGTTTTCCTCCCCTGAAATTGCCCGAGAAAGTTACAGGGGCCGAACACGGCTAGGAAACGGCCGTGTTCCATATGGAGCACGTCGTGTCCCACCCCCAGACGGTTTTTCAAGTCCTTTTCCTTGTCCAACTTGGTCCAGAAGCCTATAAATACCCCCGAGACCCCCATGGACGACATTTACTTCATTATACACATATTTTTCGAGCTCTTGGAGAGAGTGAGGGTTCCATATACTGAATAGACACATATTTTTTGAGCTCTTGGAGAGAGCTAGAGTGTCATAGAGATGATTGAAGCAGAAGGATCAACCACGACTGGTGAAGGGCAAATCATCAAGTAGAAGATTGGAATTTCCACGAAGAACATGTCGTCTTCTCCGGTTTTTCTTCTCTTCTCTTGTGATTTATTTTCTGGAACCTGGAGTAGCTAAACTTTATGTGTTGTTCGGACGAGATGAAGCTTTAGCTAAGCTTTTATATGGATGATTTGATTTTTTATCGAGGTTTATTCAGACTTATGATGCGTTCATCCTAACACATAATTTCAGATTCATTATTTTCTGATCATCTTCATTGAGTCATCGGCGTTGATTTGTGGGTCCGAGAGGAACATAGATTGATAGGTCACTTAGGAAGAACCCTAGATTATTCGTTAGCTTGAGAGAGGAGCGAATCGTTTAGAATTTTTGCATGCTTAGGAAGAACACTATTAATGTGTTTTGTTTTGATGTAGATTAGCTCGAGAGAGGAGTCTACTGTTAGACGAAATAGATCCTTAGAGGCGCGAGAGTGATCTAAGACTACATTAGGAAATTGCCAAGCCATTATAACCTGAATAATCGAGATAACTTGTCAGTCATCCATGCATTGCTAGCTTAAGTGGATTCGAATCCGATCAACCTTCATTCCATACCTGAAACTCAATCTCTTGAATTTGTTTTCCATTGATTTACATTCTTAGTTCTTAATTAGTTACCTGAAATAATCTAAAACTGATCACAAACTGTTACTTGGTCTAGTTAATTAGTCAGTTTGAGTAATAGAACTAGAAAGACCCTAGGGAGATGTACGATCCCGCTAGAGCAATCTAGTGGGTATTTGATAGCGGGGTAAAATCCGCCCATCAGACATGTTCCAACATAGATACCGTATGCGGAAAATCCTTTTTCTTCGTATAGTTCAAGGTGTCATGAATCATGATCCATACTTACAAAGCACAGGTGATGCTACAAGCAGACAGGGTTTTTTTACGCTTAAAAAATGTACATCAGCAATTCGAATGCTAGCTTACGGTACAGCAGCAGACAGTGTTGATGAATATCTATGAATTGGGGAGACCAGTACTTCAAAATGTGTGAAGAGATTTGTAAAATCTATCAACGATGTGTTTTGGGACGAGTATCTACGAAGGCCATTCACCGTATATATATCTAACGCTTACTCCTCGTGGGGCAACAAAGAGGTTTCGCGGGTATGTTGGGCAATATTGATTGCATGCATTGGGAGTGGGAAAATTGTCCCACTGTATGGCATGGTCAATATGCATGAGAGAATCATAAGACTCCTATAATTATGCTTGAAGTTTGTTGCTTCACAAGATTGTAGATATGACATTCTTTTTTGGTCTTTCGTGTACATTGAATGACATAAATGTGTTAGACCGATCTCCTGTCTTCCATGAGGTGTTGGAGGGAAAAGAACCCATGGTCCAATTTACCGTCAATGGAAATAACTATGATATGGGTTACTACCTCAGTAATGGTATTTATCCTAACTAGGCAACTTGTATCAAGTCAATCACATTACCTCAAGGGCCGAAACACAAGTTATTCGCTAAGATGCAAGAGACAGCTAGAAAAGATGTTGAGAGAGCAGTTGGGGTACTCCAAGCACGATTTGCTATCATTAAGAGACCATCACACATGTGGTGTAAAGATATAATGAGAGCATGTATCATGATGCACAACTTGTTCGTCCAAGATGAGCAGGATTCATATCTTCGTAATTTTGATTATACTGATGATCAAGTCAACTTCAGTGATGGTGCACCTCTTCTTTAGCTTCTCAAAGCTCTCATGTGTCCTTCCTAGTCAGCTTGTGGAAAGGTGCCGCTATCTTATAGAATCCCTTTACAAACTTTCAATAATATCCAGCCATGCCCAAGAAGCTTCTCAAGTCAGTCACACTACTGGGTGGTTACCAAGCCACAATCACCTCCACCTTCCTCGGATCCACTTTGATCCCCTGGCCGCTGATCAGGTGTCCCAGGAAAAGCACCACCTTCAACCAAAACTCACAATTAGAGAACTTTGAAAACAATCGCCCCCTCCTCAGCATGACCACGACTTCCTTAAGTGCTCGACATGGTCCTCTTCAATCTTGGAATAGATCAGGATGTCATCGATGAAAACAATGACAAACGTGTCTAAGTATCCATAAAACACATTGTTCATCATTGCCATGAAAGCTTCGGGGGCATTGGTCAATCCGAACGACATCATTAAGAACTAATAGTTGTCATACCTTGTTCGAAAGGGTGTCTTAGTAACAGCTTCCCTAACTACCTTATGCTGATGATAACCAGACCTCAGATCAATCTTGGAGAACACCGCTGCTTGTTGGAGCTGATCAAACAAGTCATCAATGTGGGGAAGAGGATACATGTTCTTGATAGTAACCTAATTGAGTCTTTTGGTAATATATGCACATCCTCATAGACCCATCCTTTTTCTTCACAAACAACAGAGGTGCACCCCACAGAGACACACTAGAGGGATTGACCCCTTCTCCAACATCTCCTGCAACTACTCCTTCTACTCCTTCAGTGCGATTAAGTAGGGTACTATGGATATAGACGTCCGACCTGGCATTAGCTCTATATCAAAAGCGACCTCTAGCTCTAGAGGCACCTTAGATAAGTCCCCAAAAACACATCAGGAAACTCCCGCACCACCGACACATCGTCAATCTTTTCCTCAATATCTAGGAGGATGTGAGCGAGGAAAGCCTCACACCCCTCTTGACCAAGTTTTCCACCTTAAGAGTGGAAAGAAATGGGTGACCGTGGTGTTCCCGCCCCTTAACTCCATAAATCACCACACCCTCATTCCCAGGCATCAAAAACCTTATCGTCTTCTGCTTACAGTCCACCAAGGCTCCATGTCGATCCAGCCAGACCATTCCCAAAAAAACATCAAACCCATCTAAAGGTAAAATGATGAGGTTTGTTGTGAACTCCCTATCCTCATAGAGCAAGACTGCCCCTTCTCCCCACGATTCCACCAATAGATTCTTCCCCACTAGAGTACTCACTCAAGGGTCTACTCATCCTAGCAGGGAGGCTGGACAACAAGGAAACAACAACAACA
Source organism: Linum usitatissimum (assembly GCA_030674075.2). Taxonomy (NCBI): domain Eukaryota; kingdom Viridiplantae; phylum Streptophyta; class Magnoliopsida; order Malpighiales; family Linaceae; genus Linum; species Linum usitatissimum. The sequence continues at coordinate 147,738 of JAUJYP020001034.1, read as the reverse complement.
GAAATTGGATACCCCAATTTTTAGTTACCGGTTTAACTCAAGGTCGGTTCAAAACTTATCATGTTTTTAAGTGATTTAAGATCCAATCGGTCAGACCGTCTGAGTTAGTTGTTGACCCAAGCTAGGAGGTTGGCGTTATTTATCCATTGCATGTGCATGTTAAGTTAAAATGGGTGGAATCAATGGCTTGGTCATGACTCTGCATTTTATGACAGTGGGAAGTTGCTAAAGACTTTGGTCACGGGCGTGTGGCTATTTGATGGTCATGGCTGTGATGGGAAAACTAGCAAGGGTCGTGATTGTTCGTTAGTCACAGTGGTGGTGTGTTCAGTATATATAGCTTGTTAGGATATTTAGTTGACAGAAGAATTAGAAATCTCAAATTAGTTTTCTCTGCTATGCCAACGATCGCAACTTCAAAGAGAGGAGATCCATGTATTAAAGGTGCAAACGACGTCCAATCGCTAAGATATCTCAGAGGATGGACAAGGACCATGTCAGGATTGTTTCCCCTAGATCAATAGAGATAAATATAGATTTCAGAGAAGCTTTAGAGAGTTTGAGTTTTGGAATAAGGTTTTGCGGTCTTCTCCATGTGTTCATGTTTTGTGATCGTTCTTTGCACTAGATTGATAAACCAACCGGGAGTCAGGGATCAATACTTTAATGGATTGTGGTCGAGATAGATCAATCAACTGCAAGTTGCAAGGAGATTGTCGGAGAAGTTTAAGCCTTTCCGAAAGGTCGGGAAGTGTAGTGACCAATCTCCAAATTTCATAAAGGTGAGTGACCTTTATGTAGATTATGTAAAGTTCAAAGGCTAGATTGTAGTTTCTGTAAAGTTGGATGACTGATTTGCAATCAGTGTAATGTCCAGGGACTAGTTCAGTTTTATGTTTATTGCACCTGCGAGTTTCAGTTTGTTGCACAAAAGTAAATGGAGCATAACTCAATCGTTTGGCTCCACGTGACGCACAGTCAAGAGCAGTGGATTCGTGGCAGCGAGGGAGTCACATCAAGGCAGAATCAAAGGTTTCATATCGTCTCAGAGGTGGGGGTTATGTTTAGTTGATGCTTAGTCCAATGAAGAGCTATAACTAGATGTTGGGGAATCCTATGATTTGATTTCCCATGTGATGATTGACGATATGGAGCACGAGCTCCAAGATTGTACAGTAGTGTGTGATCCACTATATAAATGTTAAATTAGATTTCAGTTTTAAACTCTTGATGAAAGAACAGTGGTGTGTGATCCACTGTTCATGATAGGACATGATAGGCCTAACTAGATAGATCCAGTTGATGTGTTGCATTGGTAATTCGCCCCGGATTGTGAAATTCCCAATGATAAAGGAAAGGTTCAGGATGTGTCGTGTATGCTTATAGATGTTGCTCACAAGGTTAGGGTGGTTTCATAGTCTGATCCACTATGAGGCTATCCACACATAGGTAGGGGTGGCTAATGCTAGGTATCCTACTAGTTGACTAGTAGAGTCACATTACTAGTATAGACTTGAGGAGTTGATGTGATATCTTATGTGTTGATTTTTCCCTTTTCTTTGATCCGAACGAGTTCCACCTTGGATGATGTTTAGACACTTAGTGGTTAACACTGACCCCGTTTGGATATTGTCTATCTGTTGTATCTGTGTGTTCAGTCACAGGTACTAGAGCTGGATGGTGGGGAGAGCTGGTTGGGTTCTGATATCAATTGATATGAGCATTTGATGTATTTTAGAACTTTGAGTTTTATTTCCCTTTCCCTTGATGTGTTGAATTTGGGGATCCGGGATCCATGCCAAGGTTTCAGTTTAGTCTTTCATGCCTGGTTATGTGAATGTTTAGTCAATGTTGGTTTGAGTCTAGTCTTGTAATGTTAGTTTGAGTCGAGTCCTCTAAGAACCTGAGTAGGTTGCATGGGTCAAACCAGTGGTTTGCTAGTCTTCTAAGGGAGAATTCCATAAGAAATGAAAGAGAACGAAGCACCCATATCAAACAAGGCATACAAAGATCTACTAGAAATGATAACCATACACGTGATAGTATCTAGGGCGGCCTCTACCTCTGCTCTGGTATCGTACACCCTGCTCTATGCCTCTTTGTTCCCTCGATGCAACCTCTGACCCAAAGGCACAGTGTTAGCTCACAAAGCAAGGCCTTGAAACCTCCACCTCTCGCCTGGCTCCCAGATGGAGCCTGGCATGGCTGCATTTTTGCCTCCGACACCGTTGGCCTACCCTGCTTGATGTACTCTAAAGCGAAGTGGCCCGGCAGACCACACTTGAAGCAGACTCCAGTCTTCTACAAGCAAACACCCCGGTGTGGGAACCCACACTCTAGACAAGGAGAGCGATATGTCCCCATATTAGACTGGCTCTGGTATCGTACACCCTGCTCTATGCCTCTTTGTTCCCTCGATGCAACCTCTGACCCAAAGGCACAGTGTTAGCTCACAAAGCAAGGCCTTGAAACCTCCACCTCTCGCCTGGCTCCCAGATGGAGCCTGGCATGGCTGCATTTTTGCTCCGACACCGTTGGCCTACCCTGCTTGATGTACTCTAAAGCGAAGTGGCCCGGCAGACCACACTTGCAGCAGACTCCAGTCTTCTGCAAGCAAGCACCCCGATGTGGGAACCCACACTCTAGACAAGGAGAGCGATATGTCCCCATATTAGACTGGCTCTGCTACACCGTTGGGGTAATAAGAGTAGAATGGCGAGGTGATGGTGCCACCAGCGCCCCTCTAGAAGCTAATACCTTAGTCTTCTTCTTTTCATGCCAAGACTGGCGCTCCCCCTTCCTTTTATCCTCAAGGTGCTCAGCCCTTAAGGTTGCTTCATTGATGTCTATCAGGGTTTCCATATCAGCACTCGTGAATCCTATCTGGATGTGGGCCCTCAACCCATCCAGGAACAACTACTTCATGTCTTCCACATTCTTCTCTGCTGAACCCATGTACCAACTGGTCAAATTTGATGAAAGATTTGTAGTAGTCAACCAGTTTCATCTCCATTTGCTTCAGGTTTAAGAATTCGGCACTCTTGTTCTCCAGCCCTACTCTGGCACAGACTCCTTCTTGAAGAGAACTAGGAACTCGTCCCAGTCCTGCTCAAAAGGATCTTCCCCAACCTCCAGCTGATTGCACCACCACTCATTGGTTGCTCCTCCTAGCAGGTAAGTAGCATACATCAGCCTCTGGTGCAGGCTTCAGATAGTTAAAGCATTAGCACACTCCTTCAACCAACAGATATTCACCTGGGGTTCAGAGGAGTCGCTATCAAAAGTGATGGCTCCCATTCTAGTCAGCTCTTTGAAATCCAACTTAGGGATATGTGGATTCCTCTCCATCCTCATTGAGTCACTATTCTCGCTACAAGCGGGAAAATACAAGTTCAGCACCCCATTTAAAAACCTTTCTTTACTTGTTCTCTGGAAGACTTTGAAAACTCTATTTCAAAACTTTACCACATCCATGGTGTATAGACAACCACGTCAGTGGTGTATAGACAAACACGTCAGTGGTGTATATAGAACCACGCCCTTGAGGTAAATGATGCATCAGGTACACTAGTAGCACAACTATAAAGTCGAGAATAACCAGGCTCTAATACCTGTTGTGAAACCCGCCCCTAAAAGACCTAGTCGAACTACTAACCACGGGTTTCACTTGACAAAATATTGAAGCATTCAAGACCAAGCAGTAAAGATCCATAATCAAGTTCTAGTTCATTTCTTATTCAACGGAAGTCGAACAACTCAAATATCAAAAGAACCATAAAAGCTCAACATAACATTGTTAAAATCTATCGCACGGAACCAAGTTCATCCCAAAACATAGGGAACATCAAAAAAACAATAACCTAAAATACAATGTAAAACTCCTCAAAAAAATGGAGTCAAACATCCTTCAAGTACCACTCTCTCGGACTCCTAGGCCTTGTCCTCCTAGGGGGAATCAGCTCTTTTAGGACCATAAATGTACATACATAGATAGGGTTAGTAATAAGCACTGAGTATCTAGCAAAACATCACACAGAATAGTGACTAGTGGGAAAAGGAAAACTCAAGAAGACAAGCAAAAGATCATCATGATTCTACTCTAGTAATGCGACCTTACTAGTTAAGTAATAGGATACGTAGCATTAGCCACCCTAACTATGTGGATACCCTCATAGTGGATCAGATCGAATAACCACCCTAATCGTGTGAGCAGCATATATAGGCATACTCTACACGTCATGAACCTTTCCTTTAACCACCTAGGGGATTGTGCAATCAGGGGGTGGGTGACCAACGCATACACAACATTGACATCTAAACTAGCTATGCATATCCTATCTTGTTATGAACAATGGATGGCATGCCACTGTTCAACCCTTGAGTGCTTCATGCTCAAATTCAAATAATCTTCTATACAGTAGATCGTATGTTACTGTATAGCCTCGGAGCCCTCACTCTAAAACGGAAATCACAATTGAGAAATACGATCAAAGGATTCCCTAATCATCTAAGTATAGTTCTACAATGAAATAAGCAAAGAATAAACACAAACCCCCACTTCTGATCACTTTCCGGAAGGGTTTGAACCGATGAAGCGTTCCAGGTAATCAAGTCTCCATTCCTGATAGACCCAGGGAACCAATCCAAGAATTGACCCCATCACTCATCCTGTCAGGCACCTACGTAACACTGAGGCTAAGAGATTAAGAGAGAATAGAGTCAGATTACTTTCCAAAGACTGAAGGATGGGACCTCCTTGACTCTCTAGCTCTTAATCAATAAATGGGGAACAATCTACTCCTCCCTTCTCCCTCAATCGATCAGACTCTGAGAAAGTGTGTCGTTCGTCAAGAAAATTTTGAGAGAAAACCATAGGGTTCTATAATATGAGGTGTTGTAGTCGTGGGAAGTTCATATAAATAACCCACCCTGACCATGGTCAGAAGCTGGCCACACCAGTGATGAGCCTGTCATTATGCTTGTGGCTTAACTTAGGACACGGTCGTGATGCATCGGTGACCACACCTGTAATATGCTAACAATCATGCCCGTGGTTGTCCTCACAACCAATGCCCTGAACGACACACAGTCACACCCGTGATTAGCCATTGAGCCACGACCCTTCCTCAGAATCTGAGAACCAGACATCAACCCGAAATTAGGGGTGTGACATGAAAATTTTTAATTTAGTCCTAAAAGGATAGTCTCATATCAATACACAAAGTTTTGTAAATTTACTAACACAATTTGTAACTTTTATCTACGCTCTATCGTGGCTCAATAACTTTTTCATTTACTACAAATCTGGCCCAGGAAAGTTATTAGGCTTCCTTAGACGATGTTATCAAACCTGTTATGGTTTAGAGTGTATGGTTTAGGATTTAAAGTACTATCTTATAATAATTTATAAAATGTAATTATAACTTGTTATAATATAAGGAATAATTACTCCAAAACGCCTGACCTATTGGGTTATTACATAAAATGGCACCACCTATTAAAAATACATTTTATGGCATTAAATTTAAATTTGACTGTTAATGTAACGGTCAAATTTAACGAATATGACAAGGTTGTCCGGCTATCTTCTACCCCACGTCATCAAAATATTAATATTTTAATAAATTTCCTAACTATTTTCTTTAATTTCCTAAACGAAAAGAGAAAGCATATCCACGGCGAGCCGGCGACAGGCTCGATGCTCCGCTCTTCTTCCTCCGATCTTCCAGCAATCGCAAGTCGGTTTCAGGGTCTCCCTCGACCTTCAATTTTCTTCAACTCAAATTTTCTCCCAATCTTACTTTCTCGGTACCCATTGTGTCACCTCAAATTTCTCCGCTCCACGCCATTCCCCGCAGGGGAAGAGCAGTAACTTCTCCATTTTTGCCATGGCTGCCGAAGGTCTTCCTATCTCTCTATCTTTGTTTTCATTATGTCCCTTCTGAGTTTTTGTATCTGTATTCATGTCCAATTTATGTTTTGAATCAACGCCCTTTTATTCAATTCAATGCCTATGTGGAGTGATTTTGCAAAGTTTCAGCCTTTTTGGTAGAAAATATTGAATTGAGTTTGTCTGCAATTTAGCGTTCTTGTAATTCAATTTCAGTGTTGCATACAGCTCCCTATGGTTTCTCAAAATGGAAGGATTAGGAAGTTGTTACTGGAATTAAAAGACTGCAACAAGGTTTCTAAGATAAACAGATTCATGGAGTCTCCAGTGGAGCCGAAGCATTCCAAGCAGCCTGATTTCGCTACGGAATCCATATTGGAAAAAGGAGAATCGCCGGGGACGACCCTGACCCTACAGGCGCAGCATGGGGCTCCACCATCTGATTTCTCCTGGGATGGCTTGGGATGGTAAGAGTTATAGAGCTTTGGTTGAGGAGGAGATCAGATGGCGGCAGAGATGGAGATGAACAAGGAGAGGAGGTTAACAGTATTTTATGTCAATACGCAACTGTACTCTTTTCACCTTAACCATGGTTTTTCCCACTAGGTTTTCCTAGTAAGGTTTTTAATGAGGCAGTATCAAAAGCGTATTCGAAGAATAATGAATATTTTTAACCAATGGTCATTCAAGGGGGGAGTGTTATGAATATTATAATTATGTGTATGAATGCCCATTTGTAACTCATACCTTTGTAACTCCTATACATTGAACATGAGAAAGAATATCATATTTAAGTGTAGTTATACTAGTGATGTATAGGTTATGAATTCTAGAGCCTATAAATAGCACTCTCTTGTACCATCTTTACACATCAATAAGAATACTTTTCTCCTCTCATATTCTTACCCTTCTTCATTTTAGTTTTATAGTTATGAATATTATAATTATGTGTATGAATGCCCATATGTAACTCATACCTTTGTAACTCCTATACATTGAACATGAGAATGAATATCATATTTAAGTGTCGTTATACTAGTGACGTATAGGTTATGAATCCTAGAGCCTATAAATAGTGCTCTCTTGTACCATCTTTACACATCAATAAGAATACTCTTCTCCTCTCATATTCTTGCTCTTCTTCATTTCAGTTTTATAACACGTTATCAACACGATTGTTTTACCCTCTTTCGATAATTCATGAAGATTGTTGTTGGCTATATCCTAATTTTTATTTCTCAATGTTCTTTTATTCGTTTTGCACCCTTTGCTACTTGTTGTTTTAGAGTCTTTTGAAGTGGTTTATTGGTTTTGCATTTGTCTTTGCTCTTTAGGCTTCAGCTCTAGAATTCTTTAGCTTTGTGCTCTTTTTCTAAAATTGCAAAGCTATGACATTTATACTTTAATTGGTTTATGATAGACCTATCTATTTGATTTGGGTCAGGAAATTTATAATTCATTCCATAACCTAGATTTTATTATCATATCTTTGTTAATGGTTATATATTTGGTTATATATTTTATCAGTTATGTTTTAAAATCTGGGTTTCATAGTTTGTTGGTATTTAAAGCTATAATAACGTTTGAAGTGTTTATCCACTGTTGCTTTCTTATGCATATTATTTAAATGTTAGTGATTGTCACATAGGAATTATTTTCTTATTTGTTTTTAACGCCATAGTATTATACCAATTAACGATTATCGTTTCTTTTAACAATGCTCATTATTATTATCATTATCTATTGTCCATTTGCATAATGTTTGATGTTATATGGTGATATACAATTTTCCAATTCCTTAAACATAGACAAACAATAAAGGTCATTTGGTTTTTCCATTTCATTAAGAAACGGGTTTTACAATTATTTTCCATATAACTTTATTATTAAAGTTATGATATGATATACTTGATTGATTATCATATGATCTAATTCAATTTTGGTTATCTTTATAGCATGTATGTTAATATTTAATTTATGATATTTGATATTTTGAATTAAAATTATATTTCGGGTACTAGATGTTAGAATCCCCCTAGGAGCTCATGCCCATGGTGAAACCATTAAAGATGATGGAAATATTTAGATCCGGACAAAGCCATAGCTTTGATCTTTAACCGCCATTATCTCGATGAAGAACCAAGAGACACAAGTTGTCCAAAGCTATCTAGCTAAGATGTCTCCAATAGTGATGGTTTGAGAGACGCAATATCACATCACGAAGTGAATGTTTTTTATATCATGTCCATTGTGACAATACATTCCCACACGTGCAAACATCAATACACTATTGTGGAGGAAATGACCTATTATTTTGGTCATGAAAAATATATTCGAGCAATACATATTTTTCCATGAAAGGGAGTTGTGGATTGATGTTGAAAAATTCCAATTACATAAAGGGCTATACAACCACCGATTTTATTTTTTGTTGATCATATTCAAATGATATTATTTTCGCCCTCAAAGTTATTTTGCAAAGATACATGTGTTACATTATTCTTGAAGGTATAACGTATGATCATTGTTCTCATACGGAACCTTTTATTCGGATGGACATAACAATTGTGGTTATACGAGAATTATTGATCCATTAATTGGTGACATAGATGATTGAGAAATATCTTTATTTATCATTTAAACTATGTACCATTCTCATGAAAAAATTAGTATTTTATGATGAGAATCACCATAATTAATTGTGATATATATCACATCGATAGTGCACCAAGATATATGGTGTAGTACAACATTTCTCTCAAGCTCTAGATCGAGCTATTATATTGTTCACGAAGGAACAAAATCCTTATTCCAATTTGCTTATGATCAAGAGAGGAATAATAATATGGTCTGTGACTATACAATTATTAATCAATAATATTATCCTCCAATTTGTACTACACATGTTATTGTGATTGAGATACATATATATGTGTAAACTATAAGTTTACTCGTCCTGACAACTATTATTTGGCATAACCGGTGAGACCATCCCGGTTCAATCATGATGCAAATCGATAACTACCTTTATGGTCAATTTGGATGATTCCATAATCTAAAGTGTATGTTCTATAGAACATTGTTGTGCATGATGGTTTCAACTTGGGTATTCTAAAGAAATGATTCCTAAGGTTATAGGGATTTAAGTAGTCCTCCTGACTCCCATACTTCCTGGGAACACATACGATTTTCTATTTTGTCAACAAGGTTTCGTTTCTAGGAAAACATTTTCACCTTTCTGTTACCCATTGTTGGGTAAATCTCCAACACAACACAACTAATTTTTGGGTTACTTATTCTCAAATAGAGTAGATTGTTGGATAATCATCAACTAAAGTAAGATCATTTCTCTTACACGCAAAAAGTAAGGGTGATATTTATGGATCCATACACCCGACATGTTGACCAATTATCTTAATTGATGCATCAACTAGGTGGTCACATGTATCTAGAAATCAAGAGCTTGCAAAATTACTAGCTCAACTATTTTGGTTATGAGCATATTTTCATGATTATCCAATAACGAAAATGTGTCATTGAAAACCAATATATTGTTGTGAACATGTCATTTACATGCACAACACAAATTCGCATTACACCAAGAAATTATCATGAATTCCTCGATTATATTTGGTTTTTGGGTCCAAACCACACATTACCCATCAATGCATATATGGATATACACATCTGAATTGCTCCACCACATTTTATTATGATGGGTTCTCAAGGTAGATTGAGAAATTATTTTGATTACGAGTTCATCTATGGTAAAGTATCACATCGTTGTCGGGAGTATTTTAATGACTCGTTTGGAGGTTTATATTTAAACTTCACAACATTAGGGGGAGAAAACAAAAGTTGGTCAAGAGATTAGATGAATGATCATATTATTTCGATCCTCGCACTAAGCAATATGAGCTTGAAGTTCAAAAGTATATAATTCATCATTTGCCAGACACTTTACTAACCCAAACAAAGTAAAACTCTCATGTGCCAACTCGCAATGCTCCAGTAAAAATGATGTCGACATTGGACATCCTATCATCACAACTGAGTCTAAAACCCGTATAAAGTGTGGTAGACCACACAGTTCCAAAGTAAAAAACAATTTCCTCAAAAGTGGAATGGAGCTATATATCAAGATGGTCAAATTGAGGTTAAGATTATTTAAGCAAACGCCACCAAGAGGAACAAATAATGTGCTCAAAAAGAGTCTCAGGTACCTGAAAGATATGAACATAGATATCTCAATTATCTATATCTTGGATGGAAAATACTGGAACAGCAATGAAGTCAACGTCGACGAAATTATTGCGTACAGTGCGACGCTAAATATCATAGCTATATATTTTTAACCAATGGTCATTCAAGGGGGAGTGTTATGAATATTATAATTATATGTATGAATGCCCATTTGTAACTCATACCTTTGTAACTCCTATACATTGAACATGAGAATGAATATCATATTTAAGTGTAGTTATACTAGTGATGTATAGGTTATGAATTCTAGAGCCTATAAATAGTACTCTCTTGTACCATCTTTACACATCAATAAGAATACTTTTCTCCTCTCATATTCTTACTCTTCTTCATTTTAGTTTTATAGTTATGAATATTATAATTATGTGTATGAATGCCCATTTGTAACTCATACCTTTGTAACTCCTATACATTGAACATGAGAATGAATATCATATTTAAGTGTAGTTATACTAGTGATGTATAGGTTATGAATTCTAGAGCCTATAAATAGTGCTCTCTTGTACCATCTTTACACATCAATAAGAATACTCTTCTCCTCTCATATTATTGCTCTTCTTCATTTTAGTTTTATAACAGATTTTAATTTTTCATACTTATAGTTCTATTTTTCTTTAAATTTATTTCCATATAATAAAAACATTCAAAAATATTTGCCACATCTGCACACCAAATCATTTTTTATGCCCACGATGTCAACATAATCAAACGACGTTAATAGGAATAACGAAATTTTAAATTTAGTGTCACAAAATATATTTTCAATAGGTAGTGTCATTTTTTGTAATAACTGAATAGGTTGAGCCTTTTGAAGTCATTATTCCATAATAGGTAGTGCCATTAGTTATAATAAATTATTATAACTAGTTATAATTATAATTTGCAATAACCGGTTATAACAACTGGTTATAATTAATCATAATTTGTTATAACCGGTTATAGTTTATTTATAATCAGTTATAACAACTGGTTATAACCAGCTATAATTTATTATGACCGGTTATAATTAAGGGATAACTGGTTATAACAACTGCTATCCAGTTATAATTCTTTTAGAACCGATTATAAACATGTAATTATAGTTAGGTAAGAGCGAATTAGGTTAAACCCTAGTTAGGATCCAAAACTCTCAACCCTAGAATCTCTTTTCCTAAAATCCTAGATCATAAACCATAAACCAGTTAGGGCTTAGGGTCAATGGATTTAGGTTATGCCCCTAAACTCAAAATTTTAAAGCCTAACCCCAAATTGGAATTCTAAACCCTAGCTAGGACACTAGACCCTAAACCTGAAACTTGTTTAGTGTTTAAGGTATAGGGTATAAGGTTTTAGGATAACGGGCTCACGATACTTTTTTATAACAAGTTGCAATTATAGCCAGTTACAATTATAACTTGTTATAATCACTAGTCAAAGTTATAATCACTAGCTATAATAGTTCTCATATATGTTTATAACTACTTATATATTCCATTTATAACAGATTATATACTATGTTTATAACAAGTAATATATAACGGTTATATTTGGTTATATATTTCATTTGTAACTGGTTATATAGTATGTTTGTAACTTGTTATATATAGTTATTATAATAGTTATATATTTCATTTTAAAATCGTTTCATAAACCTTTAAGCCCTATACGGGTTTAAATAACTCCTCTGCTAACCGGAAAGGTATTTTTGGCGCGTTAGTGGTAACATTTGGAAATTTTAAGATTATGCCGGTAATTATTAAAATTCCATGCTTGATTATGCAATTTGGTAAATTTAAGACTAAGCTAGTAATTATTAAAAGTGTAGGCTTAATTATGCAAATTTTAGAATGTTGAGGATCGATTGGAATAATTTCCAATTATCTTCTCCAAATTTGTAAATTCCTCAAAGCTTGCCGCTGATTTCCCTATGTTCTTCCATAGCAAGAGTACTTGCAGCTCAATAGAGATTCAACATGTGTTCCAAAATTATTGCACCTCCACAAAGCAATTGACGACCACACTTTTGAATAGAACCTGTCGACTCCAATTTTAACCAGATCGAGATTTCATGTTCTTCGTTTTATTTGGCAATGGCACTGAGGAAAGGATTGTCTAGAAGTCGTAATAATTAAGGCGTCGGTGGTGGCAGATCTTGATTGACGGGGCGGTGCTAGTTGTCGGAGGAAGAAGATTTCCACCGTTGCTGTTGCCAAAGGTGAAGGGAATGAGAATAGCCCGCGAACTCCAGATATGTAGGTCGTCAAAAGACTCAAGTCCAACTTTAAAATAATTTGTTATTTTCTCTCTCCAAATTTAAAATAATTTATCGACTACCGTTTTAAAACAGTTCTATAAAGACATAATGAAACTAGTGACTTTAGTCTTCACAAGAGTGAGGACGGGCGAATCACGCTATTAAAATTTAAGCGCATTTAATAAAAACACATCAAACTTGTCAATTTTGTAGTACTGGTTTACTGGGCGTTGTCGGGATGCTAATCCTCCCCCACACGTAACTGTCCCCCTTGCCGATATCTCTCAACGGAGACCTTGCCTTGTTCCGGTCCTAAAGTCTGAATCGGTCTCCAAGTATTAAGTAATTTGTGGCGACTCCAAACCTTCAAATCATCGACAAGAGCGACGGGATGCCATGACGCGATGGGAGGAAGGGAACGTTCACCACAGATGGTGACTCCGCTAGGGATGAAAAGAAATATCCAAAGGGACAAGCTACATTTATATCTCGATAAGTCTATCTTTCTTCATTTGATGTGTTTACTTTATAAGTACTCATAGATCTGCGTGCTCTATACCCCGGCTTCACCTATAGGTAGAATTTTGAGTGTAGCAGCGTTTTCCTTTAAAATATTAAGGGTGCGTGAACCCTCTTCCCAATATTGAGTAATACTAGGATTGGCTGCATTAGCCTCATTTAGTTTGCCTCGTAGTCTCCCTCAACCTGCCTAGATTTAGATCCTATATACAACCTCTCTTATCGTGCAAGGTATAGGGCTTCCAGATAAAATATGTGTATTAATCTTCCTTATCTTTCATATGTGTCTTCTTTCTTGTGTTACTCCTTTATTTACTTTTGTAGAACTCCTCTCAATGATCATTTTAAGACATTTTATGTACAAAAATGCAACAAAAATGCAACACTTTCTCGTCGTCTTCGACGCTTTCATTTCATATCAAAGCAACATTATTATGAGTATCTTGAGTTAAGCAAAAAATACTAGTATATGCATAAGGTCGGCAACGGTTAGGGTAAGTCATGGGTACCCCTTACCCATTCCCCGCCCATTTGCTAAACGGGTTTCACTCTTATCCCACCCATTTAACTAATGGGTGTGTAATTTATACCAGCCATGTTAAGAATTGGGTCTCAGAGTCCCCGACACTCACGGATTTAATCTTTCTAACACAAATCCATTAATCCAAATAAAGAAATCTCTTAAAAATCAAATTCATCACTGAAACTGATGTAGTCTAAAACAAAGCGAAGTCAGAAACTGATAAACATAAGAATTGAATGTGGATCAGTCTAAAACTATTCAAAACAACTATTGAAACTGATAAACACAAGAACTAAAACTTAACCAGTTTAAAATTATTCAAAACAACTACAATGAACTCCATAACTGCAATCAGCAATTACTCCAGAAACTGAACCAGATAATTACTCCCACATCTTCAATCTACCGAATCAGCATCAAGCAATTGCGCAACTGCAATCCAACCAACTTGAACAAATGCAGATGATAATTTGAAGTGTTTTAGTAGTCCAAAATTTAACAATACAATTAAGACTTTAACATTTATAAAAACATTGATTTCTTGATAGTCAAAATACACTAGCAAACATATTACATACTTCTTTTAATTTCTTCATTCTTGAAGCCTAGCCTCATCTTCTTTCTCCATATCCATTTGTAAATCTCCAGGACATTTTAAACATAACAGATATGTGACAAAAAAATTATAAAACGATAATCATAATTTATAAACAAGCCAGTTTGAAGCAGTAAGTTCTCTGAAAATGAAGAGTAGCTCTTCTACTAACATGTCATCCTTCACTAGGGTAGAGAATACACCATCCGACTCCGTGATATCTTTTTTTGCACCTGTTACAATTGAAAATATATCAAGAACTAATACATTTCGAGGTGAAATAATAATAAAACATTTATAAAAAGATTTTACCTCCTCCTTTCATTTCATCTTTTATCCAGCTATGAGTGCACATCATCGCCTTGAGCATCGAATGGTGAACTTGGCTATGGTGTGGATCCAGCAACCTATCACCCACACTAAATGCGGACTCGAAAGTGATAGAGGTTATGGGTACATCCAAGAAATCCCTTGCAATTGCTTGCAAAGTTGGGTACTTGGGACTATTCACACTCTACCAATTAAGGAGATCAACCTAGGGTTGCCTAGGATGAAGCTCCTCCGCTAAGTAATGTTCTAGTTCAATTGCGATTAGAGTCATCCTCAATTTTTTCCTTTGACTTGCGTATAATTGAAAATCAAGGTTAGTGGCCGAGGAAGTTCTGATGCTATACGGAACGGAACTAGATCACTTTTTTGTATCTTAGTTTAGTATTCACGTACCAAGTCTGAAATTACAGCCTTTACACGATCAGCAACAACATCGTGTGTCCAAACTTCGAAACTTGCCAGCATAGAACTCAATGACAGCGAGTTTGTATCGTGGATCTAAAACGACAGACACAACCAAGATAAGGTGGATATCGCCCCAATGCTTCACAAATTTATTCCACATTGTAGCAGCCTTTGCAGTAATGAACTCATTTGGATCCGCACACCAATCCATCATTTTCAGTCGCAGCTCACAAACCTTTGGAAAAAACTGATTGGCAGTTAGATAATTACTACTACTTAAAAGCTTAGTTGTCTCGTTGAATACGACAAGTTTGTCACAAACAATGCTTGCAAATTCCCAGTCAGCGTTACTAGGTACTGAATTATATTGCCAGTCTCCTTGCTTCAAATGGGTAAACACATCCCTATATGGGATGCCTAGTTCTAGCATTTTGTAGGTCGAATTCCATCGAGTAAAGCAATCCAACACCAACTTGTTCTGAATAGTAACCCTTAATTGTCTAACAGTCTCTTGGAAGAACTCTACTCTTTTAGGGGTGCAAGTCCAAAAAACTACACTTTCCCTAATTCTCTCAATTTCATCCTTAAGCACATCTAGGCCATCCTTCATAATCAAATTCAAAATAAGTGCAGAACACCTCATGTGTAGCAATGTTCCTTCTTTGATTAGGTTAGATACCGAGAGTCTATGTTTGACTAATGTAATCAAGGAATCATTGCTAGTGCAATTGTCAAGTGTTATAGTTGACAATTTGCTATCAATGTTCTAGTCGAGTAGGAAATCGAAGAGTATTGTAGCCAACCTCTCGCCTGTGTGAGGGGCTGGCACATAAAGAAAACTAATCAAATGGCTATGAAGTTTCCAATTGTAGTTGATGTAGTGGCCAGTTACTGCCATGTAACCATCCCGTTTCTGATTTGTTGCAATCCACATATAAATGGTTATTGCAATTCTACCTTGATTTTCATTAAGAACCCTTTAAATGTTAGCCCTCTCAAACTTATACATGGTGTGAATGCCCTTCTTCAGGGTATTCCTAGTGGGAACCTTAAACAAGGGTTGGAAAGAGCAACAAAACCGTTTGAAGTAAAGATGATCAACCGTCAATAAGGGATGCTCATGCATCAGAATCATGATTAAAAGCTCTTTCTTAGATACTTCTGAATTCAATTGAGTAGCTTTCATGTCCTTCTTACCCTTAGCTAGGTAATTAGGTCCTAAGATTTTCTTTTGACCATCGTGGATATCCTTCTGGACACATCCATCCCTATGGGTCCTAAGATGGGAGGTGCCATTAGCAGATTTTTCAGCTAACATTCTTTTGTTGTAGATGCACTTGGCTTTCAAAACACCACCAACCCAAATTCTAGAGAAATGAGGCCACACATCTGAGGTAAGCTTTCGAGATTTCAAAATAGGTGGGAGGTCTAATGTGTTTACATTAATTACAGCATTATGTGGTTGGTTTTCCGAACCAACCGGGTTTGGTTGTACTTCTAGTGTAGTAGGATAGAGGGGATTAGGATTAGGATTAGGAGACGATGATGCAACAAAATTTCCAATCTGATTAAAAAAGATAATTGAGAGGAAGATTAATAGTAGACAAAAGAAGAGATAAGACTGAAAGAGAAGATAAATTATTTGTGATCGTTATGTAATAGAACTATATAAGAGAATAATTGTAAGAAATTTTTCAATCTATTAATGATCTGTCATTTTGTAGACATCAACAGAAGAGTGAAGATGAAAGACAGACAGTTCACAATTCATCAGATTAGAAGATGAAAACAGAGGATTGATAGAAAAGACGGAAGACAAGGTTACTTGTAAGCATAGAAGAGAAGATTAGAATACTTAATTACTAATTTAAAGAAGAGAATAGGCTAAGAGCAGTTCCATCTCCAAACAAAGTTGATTCATATGTAACTGAACGATATGTAATCTAATAGTTTAAGTGTATAAATCAAAATAGCATAACAAACAAAGTTGATCAATGGTCACTAACAACAAAACAAGTCATAACTAGCAACATAAATGAGACAGGCAAGTCCAAAAACATGCTTTATATTTTCTAATGAATTCAAATTAGAAATGACCAGTCAAGTTTCAAATTTAACAATAAGCATATAAGTTTTCAAACAACTTGAAAGCATTATCTTAAGTTATTACATCAACAACAACACAAACACAAGCAGATGCATACCTTGTGTTAAGAGCAGAAGCAAGATAGGTAGATTGCCAAAACTGTAGTTCCACCCTACTGCATATGAAGAACAAATCCGACGAACAAATTCGATTGTTATCATTAAGAGAATACATAGGAAAAAAGGATTAAATAACTACATTTAAGAAAACTACAGAAGGGTTAGACTTCAAACTCTTACTATTCACAAAAGGTTACTAGGTTTGAACCTTTTTGGGTTTTGATTTGGAGCTTTGTGTTTCTTGATTCCAATACCAAAGATCCGAAGAAGAACAAGAAGGAGGTAGGTGTTTATATATACAGAAAAATTGTTGAAAATGGAAGGATTAACACAAACAGATCGTCCTTATCTTAGTTTGAATATCGTGGTTGCATGTAGAAGAAGATTCATCAATTTGAGGCATCTTTATGATCTGGAAGCCAAAAATCTTCTGATGATAGTGTTTTTTTAATGATAATTTATAAGGATTTGGGCATTTGTGGGTGTTTTGATTCGTAAAAATAGATAGGTAGGAGGATTATTTGGAAAAGAAATCGTCGGAACTTTCAGAGAGAAAAGTATGGGTTCCGCCGCTGGGGCAGATAGTCCAAAATCCGTCATCGACCCGAGCCCATGCTAATTGGATATCGGGGATCCCTGTAACCAACCAAAGCCCATTTAAAATAGGTTAAAGAAACTCATCGCTGGTCGGGGGGAGCCGGGTATCCGCCAACCCATTTATTTTTGCTATGCCTACATATGCACATATCATTATCATGTGCATCGTCTTCATAAAATCATGTAATGATGTAACATAAGAATTATGTGTTCAAAGTTTCAACACTTTTATTATACTCATAATCATGAGCATACGTCCAATAAATCCATGTCATCATGTTAAATACATGCATTTCAAAGAGTCGTCATGTGCATCAAAGACATCATCTCAATAATTTCACTAAATACACAACGGTGTTATTATTTCTAAATTATTCTTATAACCATGACTAGTTTATCAATAAAAATGCAATATCATGTAAAAGAAATGCACAAACATCCTTTTAACTTTATTTCTGAGCATATAGATGTACAACTGTACATTCATCCTTTTAACGAAAATCGTAAAAAAGGATTTCACCAGATTCTCCAAACTGCTTATCAATAACAACAAGGTCATCAAAAAATTGAGTGAGATCAAAAGCTATCTCTCTTGGAGACAATACATTCAGGGCGCATCCACCACATTGACGATTCTCTCTACTCGAGAAGGATGGAGCAAATGACGAGGAATCCAAACTCTGGTTCTAAATAACAGGATGATTATGAGTTTTCTTACGCTAGTAAAAATATTAAAATCAACCAGCGGACAAGTGCATACATTTTTATCATCTTTTCTATTATTTTTTCTCCCAATCATTTTCACCAAAATTATTATCTCCATCTTTCTTCAAAAACGATACCTATCATAATTATCGACCAAGCTCGAGAATAATGAAGATTAACATAGTTTAAAAGTTTATTTGAACTTTTTTTATTAAATGGAAAGATTTGCATATTTAACAAAGAAGGAATGTTGCTGACAGCAAATAATCTAGTCCGTTAAATTTAGACATTAAATCAAACGGATCTCTTCTCATGAGAAATAATTTTGTCTAGACAAATAATTTAAGTTTTTGATAAAATTAAAACAAAAACAGAAACACATTTTTTTCAAATATTACATCTTTTCAAGTACTTCAAGCATAAATGTGGACCATTGGATGGAATTTTTAATTTTTAAGACTCCGAAACAATTCAGGTGCAATTTCGTCTTTCCAACTTTCTTTAAAGAAATTATTTTTATTTTATATTTAATTTTATAAAGATCCCTGCCACCTCTTCGCTGCTGGTGATCGTCTAATGAGTCTTCGACATATCTCTGGCGACCGCCTAGTGACTTTTCTGGGGAGTCTCCAATGACTTTTTCAGTGAGATTTGTAACAGGATACACGAGTAATAGGTTATAATCATTAGTAACTAGATATGAAAATAGTAATGTGTTACATAAATTTGTACCTAGTTAGTCGGCTTAGTAACATGTTATAATTGTTGTAATAGGTTATAATCGCTAGTAACCTGTTAACAAATTAATAATTGGTTACCAATCTAGTAAGTGTAACCGTCCTGCGACTTTTCCACCGAGCCTTTGTAATAGGTTATGGTTGCCTGTAACAAGTTACACGAATAACAGGTTATAATCATCAGTAACGTGTTACGAAACTAAATAATTAATTACACGACTTAGTAACTGGTTACACATCCTCCTACCACCTGGCCTAATTAGCGACGTCTCAAACAAGTTTTTGTAACAAGTTATAATTGCTTGTAAAATGTTACATGAGCAACTCCATCTGCGAAGTCTCAGCCAGATTTTTGTAACTCAAGAACAAGGAATTACATAATAGGAACCGAGAGGACACTACTTATATGAAAATTTTATCTCTACTTAGCCCTAGGGATGATGCCAAGCAAAATTAAGTAGTCTCATACCTACTGTTATATTTTGTAAATGTTATTGCTTCAAATGCGGCATCTTCTGCACTAGAGTCTTCAAATTCTTGTGTTATATAATTTGATTGCATATAAGAGAACTATGGAGTTTCTTGTTGGTATGGGTCGCCTGACACTAAGTGGATCGCTTGACACTTCTGTGCAAGTTGAGGAGGTTGTTGAACCGGCTGTGCTGAAGGTTAACACTGATGACTTGCCTTTAGATATGCTCCCGCATTCCAATGTTTTTTGAGTGCTAGATGAAGTACTCAATCTAGCCTCTAAAGCACCTTTGGGGACGAAACAAGACACATACATAACATACTAATACACCTCAGGAAAGTGAGCTCCCTAGCTCTGGAAAAAATGAAAAGGAGATACTAGCAACCCCTGAGCATGGTGAAGAAGACATAGGGTAGTTCGCCACACCAGGGCATGAAAAGCAAACTGCAGAAGAAGAGGAGGTTGAAATGAAGCAATTGACCCCTGTTACACTTGGTGATTCTCTTTCTCATGGCCGCAGTGTTTCAAAAAATAAAAGAGGTAGATGCGTGGCAAAGGTCCTGGTCGGTACCCTTCTCGTAAATGAAGTTTTGGGTTTGGAACGTCCACGGATTCAATAAAGAGTGTAAGTATGTTGAGTTAAATACTTATTTACAAAAGAATAAAGTTGATATTTGTGCAATACTTGAACCAAGAATTAAGCGATCGCATATTGATCATCTTGTGGCTTCTCGATTCACAGCTGGCATTCTGAGAACCATTTTGAGGGGGATCTGGACAAGATTTGGTTAATTTGGAAGAAGGATATTCTTATTAGAGTGATATAGACGTCTAACCAATGTGTTCTTATGATCATTGACCTTCCTTCACCTATTTCTCGCACTTTCATTTATGCGTCGACATTAGGGCAGAGCGACGACTTCTCTTCGAGGATATTGAGAAACTTAAACACCAAAACATGCCTTCGATGATAGTGGGGGAATTCAATGCAATCTTACGTCGCTGGGAAGCATAAACCACCCCTTGAAGTGGGATTTCGATGGATGACTTTCAGAATTTTGTGTCTGATTGTTAACTCTTGGAGAACCCATCTCAGGGCCCGGATTTCACGTGGATTAATAACAGGAAAGATGAACCAATTGCCATACGACATAATCGAGTCTTTATTAATAGTACATGGTACCACAAGCTTCCTAGCAGTAAGGTCTCTATCCTCCCCTGTCGTTCCTAATTTTGATGGCTTGCTAAAGACAGTTTGGTGCCAACACAGAACGCATCGCCCCTTTCCCCGCCTAGATGGGAAATCAAAAAGTCTGAAGGTTGAGTTAAAGAAGTTCAATAAAGATAACTTCTCAGATATTCAAAGGAGGGTAATTCAAAGGAGGGTAATTCTTAACGAGCAGCGTTATGCTGGATATACTAACCCCACTGCTCATAAGATTGCTGCTGCTCAATTGAGCCTTACTGAATATGAGAAATTGAAGAGTGCAAAAGTTAGCTACATGAGGTAAAAGGCTAGTGTGACTTGGGTCCAAGCAGGTGATGGGTGCATGAAGGTTTTTTTTATTATGTGCAATCCCAACAGGTGGGAAACACTATTTGACATGTCAGAACTGAAAGTGGGGATCTTCTGGAAGATTTTATAACATTACTAACACATTCAACGTAACTCAGCAGCTGCCAAAATTGATCTCTTGAGTCTCGTTTAGTGTAAGCTCGTTGGGGAGCAAGGGGACTGATTGGTTGATGCTATTTCTAGAAAGGAAGTGAAGCAGGCTACTCGCAAGAGCTTCTCAAATGTCTCCTCCCAAAACTTTCTAGTAGGAGGGAGCGAGACGAAAATGTTGTTGTTGACTGCCGTTTGCGGAGTATTAAGTCGAAGTTGCATAAGTTCAAACGCTTCATCTGGTGCCTTATGGTCTCCTCCATATCGAAGGAAAGGTGTAAAAGAGTTTTTTATGCCCCCACTCTATAGCTGCGCTGCCACTGCTCGTGTTATTTCAGAGAATGTTTTGCCAAAGTCAATGCCAGATTAAAGGATAAGAAGCTACAAAATTGAATTAATATGCAGGCTACGTAGTTATGTTTCCTTTCTGTATTTTGGCTATGAGACTTAAAGCTTCCTAGAAGCGATGAGATCACCAATTCCTGTTTTCCCTTTTGTTTCTGTGGATAGAGTGATGTATTAGTTCTGTGTTTTTTATGAAATAAAAATAATTATTCATAAAAATGGATAGTTGACAATCAACGAGGCAAGTGAGGTAAGTATTCTTGAGCGATATTCAATTCATCTTCATCTTATGTCATTCAAAATTGTTGGTATATACATTCATATTCATGCAGTCAAATTCCGTTCACACTAATCAATAGAGCAGCAATTCTTTGTCAAAACCTAAGAACAAAGTACAAATAATGATAAATAAGTACAAAAACAAATGAGAATGGTGAATAAATACAAAAACAAAAAACAAGTACACGAACATACAAAACCAACAACAAACATAACACTAATTTTATGTAAAAAAACAAACATAACACTAAAATTAAGTACAAGCAAAATGAGTACACAACTCACAAGTACAACTAACCTAACACTAAAAGTCAAGTACAAGAAAAATGAGTACATACATAACTCTAACCCTAAATCAAGTACATAAACCAAGTACAACAAACCTAATACTAAAAATCAAGTACAAGCAAAACGAGTACAAAGCAAAAACAAGTACATACTAAATATATAATTGTAACCATAAACCGATTACAAAAACCAAGTAAAACAAACCTAACATTAAAAATCAAGTACGAGCAAAATGAGTATACAACCTACAACAACAACAAAATTAAGTATATAATCCTAACCCTAAACCGTGTACTTAACCATTTTACACAACCCGAACAAAATAAAAAACAAAAACCAAAATCTCAACCGAAAAGCATGAAGAAATAGGAAAAAAAACAAAACCTGACCTATTCTTCGAACCACGAGTAATCAGACGAGAATTGGAGTATTAGATGTTACCACATCCTTGGCCCCGACAATGGAAAGCCATTGTGTACCAATTACAAAGTTTGTGAATGTGAGAGTGTGAGGTAGAAATCGAAAAGGAGAATTGTAGCAAAGAGATTGAGGAAACTGAATTAGAAAAATGGATAGTAGAAAATGTAAAAATTAGACAAATATGATCCACCAAAAAATAAGTTTGTAGATGAACAAGTTCGTGATCTGAATTGTCTTTGTCATTCCTTTTTATTCGCCATAGTATAACACCTATCTATATTTCCATCATCATACTTATCTTTCTCCAAGTATATTATTATTGTTAATCACAATTATATTTTGGATTGACAGCTAGTAACTCAAAAGATAAAGGGTAAAGAAATTGAATTGACCTAGAAACGTTGTAATTATATCTAAAGGAGAACAGTAAAATAAATTTACAAAAATACCCCAAGTTAAAAAGCTCGCTCATCCATAAGATGCTGCACTTAATTGGATGGTGGAGATTTGTCCTTGGTGATAGCCAACACTTATGAAACATTTGCTGCTGACCTGGACTCGAGCTATCGTCATAATGGTTAACAATCTGACCACTTGAATTCGTCTTCGATATCCTCTTCGTCAAACGAAGCTTGGAACAATTATAAGAATAAAAACAAGCCAACAACAATAATATGAGACTTAAGACAATGAAGAGTTGTCGATGAAGCCAGAGGAGAAGATGATGATAAAAAAAGAGAAAATAGATTTTATTATTATTATGTAGTTTAAAAGGAGGGGAATTCTCTGTCAACAGTAAATTATACATGTGACGATATATGTGACACCCTGATTTTGGGTCAATTATTGGTTTGAGTTTACATTGAATCAGCTGTTTTGGGTAAGACCATGAGTCTATTACGGGCGTGGTTACTAGACCACCCACGGTTGTGGTCAACAGATAGTCATAAGCGTGACCACCAGGAGATCACGGTCGTGATCATAAGTAGGCCACATGCGTTGTTGTCAGGCAGCTATGGGCGTTGCGGTAAGTCCGCCACAAGCGTGGTGGACTTATTATAAAAGTCAGAATCATGACATACAACTCAGACTTATAGAAACATAAAACCTATGGGCGGCGACCATCTCTCATGAGGTGAAGATTCAATCCTACGTAAGAGAACCTGACAGTTAGGGTTTTTATAGATTCAATCCTCGATTGGTCTCTTTAGTTCTATAAGGACATAAGGATTGTGCTTCGGGATGGAAGCCACAATAAGACTCTACCAGTAAGCTTCATCAGAGGTGGGGGTATACGTTTATGTTCTCCTTTATAAGCATAGAACTATATTAGGTTGTCAGGAATCCACATATTGGATTCCCCATGTATTTCGGAGCAAGGGCTCACAGGACTGTACAGTAGAATGTATTTTACTATACATATGTCGTGATGTGATTTTGAGTGAGGGCTCTCAGGTTGTATAGTACCGTGTGATTTACTGTATAGACAGTTATTACAATTTGAGTATAAGCACGTGGCGTTTGAACTGTGGCGTGTAATTCACAGTTCATGTTATGACATGGTATGCCTAGTTAGACTAGCTCAAGATTCATGTGCCGCCCCCATAGAAATTCAGTTTCAGGCAGCACGTGTAGAGCATGCCTTCATATGCAGCTCGCATGGTGTTCATGATAGTTTCATGCTCTGATCCACCATGAGGTTGTCCACATAGTTAAGGGTGATTGATGCTAGGTAGATGCCTATAGGACCACATTGTCACATTACTAGATGTAGTGATTAGTTAGAGTTATATGTTCTATTCTCAATACAGTCTTAGTATAGTCTCAGTTCTATACTAGTCTAGTTAGCCACTCAGTGCTTATCGCTGACCCCATTATATATCGTTTTTCCTGTTGTATCTGTGTGTTCAGTCACAGGTACTAGAGCTGATAGTGACAAAAATCTTTTGATATCGTTTTGATGTATTTTTAGAACTGGAGTTGTATTTTCACTTGTTGTGTTGTGATTTGGGATATGTGATCCTTGTCTGGCATATCTCAAAATGTTAATTAAAATATTTCAGTTCAGCTTGTACTGCTTGTTTGTATGATTCAGATCGGAACCCGAGTAGGATTTCTTAGTTGAACCAGAGATTTGACCAAAACTGGTCGGTGGATACCCGATCAATCGGATATATATCCCAAGCCTAAATTCCAACCAGCTGCAGCTCTCAAACTACTCAGTTTTCCCCTAATTCTCTGCTTCTCCCCTCCCCTCGCAATCTCAAACCAAACCCTAATTTGCTTTTTTTGTCGCCGGGAAGCAATGTCTTTCTCCCACCCCGATCACAATCACGATCCCGACTCTTCTCGCCGCCAATCTGAACACACCCGGCTATACAACCCTTACCAGGACCTAAACACCCCAATCAAAACCCTATACAATATCCCAACCTCGCCAGAGTACCTCTTCTCCGAGGAATCCGTCAAGCAGCGCCGTTCCTGGGGTGAGAATCTCACCTTCTACACCGGAACCGCCTACCTGGGCGCATCTGTCGGCGGAGGCGCCGTTGGGCTTTTCTCAGCTGTTAAGTCGTTCGAGGCCAACGACACGTTGAAGCTAAAGGTGAACAGGGTTCTGAACAGCTCGGGTCACTCAGGTCGGGTTTGGGGGAACCGGATCGGGATCGTTGGGTTGATCTACGCGATGACGGAGAGTGGGATTGTGACGGCTACTGATAAGGATGATGTTTGGACAAGTGTGGCGGCTGGGCTTGGGACAGGCGCTGTTTGCAGAGCGGCTAGAGGGTTGAGGTCTGCTGCGGTGGCCGGTGCTTTGGGGGGTCTTGCTGCGGGAGCTGTGGTGGCCGGGAAACAGGCGATGAAGAGGTATGCCATGATTTGAGGAAGATTGGATCCTGGGGAGGGTGTGAGTTTTATTTATTTAGCTCTTGATTTTGGATAATAATAATATGTGATTTGTTCCAGTTTTGATCTTCAAATTTGTTGGCACAATTAAGGAACATGGTAATTAAAGATAGAAAGCATGTCGAATGTAGTCGATAAAAATTCAATGTTTGTTTTTGTGTTATAGTGTAGAATAACATAATGGGGGGAAGTGTTTCATTGGTGAGGATTAATTTGTCGACCTTTCCAACTTATGAAATTAGGATTCTACTTCCCATACACAAAGCTTCAGATGTTAAAGTGCCATTTCCAGAGTTTTGGATGTGATGCTGGTGATCAGTGTGTTCTGGTTTGTTAAGTAAGAAGTCTTGTGGTTTTGGGCAGTGTTTGCTTTGTTTTCTGAATTCTCAATTTTAAGGTCTAATATGGGTTCATCAATCCATAAACATATAACATAATAGTCTTTGATCTGAAGCATGGTCAGTAGGAACTCGTTTCATCTTCCGGTTCAACTCAGCTTCTCGCCTACATTGACTTGTATGTATATGGGGTGGGGAAGGATTTCTTTCTGCAGTCGACAAGAGCCATGTGTTGTGGTCTCTGAGCTGATTGATGTTTTTATGTTTCCTTTTTCTTTGACCAAACCAACGTTTCCTTTTTCTTTTATGGCAAACTCTAGTGTGTAATGCTAGTTAGGCAAATGCATGCTTGCTATACATTTTAGGGTATTTTATGTATTATTTGATTAGCCAAAAGCCTTAACAAATAGCAAGTAAGCACCGTATGGCCTTTTCTCGCTGTACGCAACATTATTTTGCATGTTGATGATCCCAATCAACTTCACAGCAACATCGACTCTGGATTCTCGATGTAACTTTTGAATGCTTTCAGCAACTCTGCTCCTATGGCGCCTGAAACGAATCAGTTTTGTTATATTATACATTAGGATGACGAGTTTTTTACCGTATTGTCCAAAACACAGAATAGTAAGTTAGTTAAATGAAGTTGCATACCATCAATAACCCGATGGATACAGTTTAGTGTAACTGTTATACATGAAGCAAATAAACCAGGGATAACCCTCTTCTAATGAGTTGGCGTCTCCCGCTGAATATTTTCACTGCTAAATGCTACTGAATTCTGGAGCACTGCTGTTTTATTTATTTGATTAATTCATTCTACATATTACTTAATATTTAATTTCCCGAACTCCTTTATTTAATTAATATCTTCTGCATACAAACTCGAATTTGAATAATTATGGCGTAAAAATTTTAGTTTTTCAAAAACGATCAAAACAAGCTCAGTCATGATATAGTTTTGTCGAATTTTTTTCTAAGGTCAAAACGCATGAGTTGATTGCCTCAAAATTAGACCTAATAGTTGCACCAACTTATATGTAGTTATTGATAACGTATATGTAACTATTAACAATTTAGACGTTCATTTCACTAACTTAGAGGTAGACGTTGGTAGATGTAGGTATTAGCAATGTAAACGTAAGGTAAATATGTATGCTCGATGCAAATGTAAGGTAGATATAAAGGAAGGGGGAATATAGTTATTATCCAACTCAAAACAATGGAGGGAATTCAGACGAATTTATCACCAACTCAGAGTTAGCTATTAGCTACTTACACGTAGAAGTAGTCTTTAATAGATTAGAGGTAGTTATTATCTAGCTAGACGTAGTTATTAACCACTTAAACGTAATGTAAATATAAGGGGGAAACATTGTTATTAGCAACTTAAATGTGGGTATTATAACTTTGACGTATGTATTGACAACTTAGATGTATGTATGGTCGATGAAAACGTAAGGTAGGAGGAGGAATGTAGTGATTGGGGAATTCAAACGTAATTATTAGCAACTTAGAGATAGTTATTTAGAAAGTTTGATATAGTTGTTAGTAATTTTGAGATAGTTATTGACAACTAGTGTATAACGTAGTTATTAACAACTTAAAAAATATTTATTTCGAAAGTTTGATATAGTTATTAGCAACTTTGAGATAGGTATTGACAACTAGTGTAGTTATTAGCAACATAAACGTAGCTATTAGTGATTCAAAATTATGTAAATAGATTTTGGAATAAAAAGGTATGTTCGAAATAAGGTGAATTTTTTTTTAAAGCCGTCAAAATAAAATCAATATTGGTCGCGTTACATTGGTTTTTGAGTGATGGATCTTTAAATATAAAATAAAAATAAAAATCAAACTTAAATTAAAGAAATTATATTAGTTTAAGAAAATGTAAAAAAAAATTATTTTATAAATATTCAAACTGTCCTTGTCAACTATGGGGCTTTAAACTGAAAGGAGCTAAAAAGTGAATGATGGGATAGTCTACAACAAATTCAAGAAACTTCCTTGCCACGTGATGCTATTTAACAAAACAAAATATTTAGCATCTTCTACTAACACTTGTAGATCATATATGAGCAACCAAAAAGACAAAATGCAAAGCCATCTATCTAATCTTTATGGTAGGGATGTTACTCAACTAGGGGTGCAAATAGAACAAAGGCAAGGAAGTGATGTTCAATGTCAGCCTTCACAATTCTTCCTTCCATCAGGGCCTGTTACTTTGATTTCTCAGAGAGACACCTATAATTTCACGACACAACGAGTATGGTTGATGTCGGTGAGGACAGGGGCAAAATGTTATGAGAACATTTGAAGTCACTAACTTTGTGTTCTCACTTCTCCAGCCAATTTCTTTGCAAGCGAGCTGCCGAAAATGTGATCTGCAGAAGTCAATGTGATTGACTTGGAGGGCAATCTACTCTTTTGATTATCATTGCACTTAATGAGCGACCATTAAACAAAAAAGTTAGTATCCAGCAGACCAAATATCTATCATGTCACCCAACTCCAGCTGAATGAGCAAAGCAAACACAAACAAGATCTTGTGGCTCTTGAAGAGTTAAAGATATCCCAGTTTTACAACTTATTGAGCCTGAATCAGATGAAAAGCCTCTCCTTTGAGTCTACTTGTGAACTAGCATCAACATACAAAAAAATAGTTGAGTGCCGATAATCAAGAAATACATTGAGTCTAAACTAGGGGATGAATCAGAGGACCATACCAAGACAGACACTGACCAAGCACCAGGCTGCCTGACCTCAATATCATTGTTGAAACATGTCTATTGAAAATACCCAGGGGATGTCCATTGTGGCAGTTGTTTAATCCCCCAAAACGGAACCCCCGTCCATTACGGGAGCGTTTTGTCGTAGTGTCAGAATCTCAGAATCGGACATCAACCCGTAATCGGAATGTCACATCAGCCATCTCATTAAGTTTGATATAGAAACTTGTTTGTAAGAATAATACAAAATTAAGATTCATTGTCACGTTATATAACATTTATAACTTACCAACACAAACGGCTCCCAACCTCGCATCTTCACCTTAGGTTACATTCTTTTCCAATCAATTGGAGAGATCGGATAATAAGCATAATTCCCGGAGTACTCCCCTACATACGATCTCATGAAGGAAAGATCCCTGACAGGTCTAACCCCCGATTCTTCAACTCAAACACGATGTGATTGTCCGACACCACTATATCCTGAAACTATTGGGGCGCAACGGATGTTAATCGAATAAATATATTGAAATATTAAATCACACCAAGTAAATACCAAGAACAATATGCGTAAAAACCACTATGGGACGAGATGCTACATCCACTTTAGACCCACCACAATTTATCTTAGCTCACGTAACTTACCCAACAATTTACTTTAGTAATTTAACACCGCAATATACCACAACATTCACAAAATTACCAAGCACAAGACGGTAAGTAAATAACACAGGAATTTACGTCTACGGTAGCAGCGACAGCTACGGTAGCTACAAGGCGATCCGAGCCGATCCAAAAATAGTGACTCTGAAGCATTTCCCAACCCCGAAACAACAACTCACTATTTTTACACTCACAAGAAAGTATTCCTATCACAGTAAAACATTTACCGAAACTTTCTACCGCTCACCTATCTACCCAATTGAGATAACTTATCTCAATTTACCAGTAAAGAAATTTAAAGGACACTGAAAGACATATGTTGAGTAAGGAGACGAAGAATGAGTGAGTGATAAAATGAAGCATTCTGCTTCCATTTTATAACCAAAAGAAGAAGGAGACAGATGGACGTTTTTAGGCGTTATCAAAATAATCCGGCTAATGAATTAACCGGATTCGATTCTCCCTAATGTCTCTTTTACTATCTTACTCAAAGTTGTAATTAGTACTAATCAAAATATCAAGTAGTGTGGTTTAGGTGCTACGAGAACTAATCGAACAATCAAAGTGAAAATGACAATTGCTTTAAAGTAAATGGCTGGAAAACTGCACGATTAAGGTTTTGACAATCAGGATGAAACTACTTAAAGTAATTCAAATAAAAAATGACAGATAAAATCCACTATTTAAAACGAACAAGATAAATTCAATAAACTATCGCAATTCTTCTCTAATCAAATTACGCCTTTTCGGGTCCGCTAATTTGCTAACTATCTAGTATCTCAGTCCGCTCTTTCGGCACAAAGATCTAAAACCCATTAGGCGATTTATCAAATGAGAATTACTCCTGCGAGAGACTAGTTCATTCCCTCCTGAATGAGGGTTAACCTCTAGCATAGTTGTTTCATTTTGGTGTTCTAGATATGCAAGCTCTCATGAGTGTAAGAAAATTCTAACAACAGATTCATTCAAGTTGATCAGGCAAGAACGAATCGAAAATGAAATTAAACATAAATTGAAATTTATCCAACTCGCATAAATCGACAAAAATTGTCAAAACATTGGTTCATATGAATTAACCTAGGGTTCTTCTAATCTAAGGAAGTCTGTCTGAGAATAGGATGGAATTAGGCTTTTATAGAGGTGCTTCCTTAAGTTTGACGGATGACTAAAAGTGTGCCGCAAATGGACCAAAAGTGCACCACGCACTTTTGGTATGGTTTAGGCACATTTTTTGTTTCAACGTCAGACTTGGCTATTTTTCCATTCTTTCGTGTATCCAGCTCCTCCTTGCATATTTTACAGCTCTGAATAATGCCCCAATATTGTTGTGTTCCTGAAATTGATGAAAAACACTACAATACAACATTAAATGGACCCCGAACGGGTCCAAGACACTAAATCGAGATAAAAGTTAGAAATGCACGAAACATTCTAAACTTCTACCCAAATACAAATATGCATAAAATGTCACTTATATGAGGATGATGAACATGATAAATCGAGTTGCATTAGGGACAAACTTAAATTTCTGGTTGAAGAGATCAACTCTTGGTGGTAGCTTTAATTTGGACGGTGATTATTTTATTCCCATCACCTAGCAATTTTCCGGGAACAACAAGTCTTCCCCTCCCGGCTAATTGTAATTCTCCGGCATGCCTGTCGCTGATCGACAATATTCGAACTTCTCTCTTGGAAGATTCTTCATGCACATGTTAGATCCATTCTCATCAGTATGGATATTCTAAAGTCGTAGCTGCTTCGACTCTACCACATCCCGAATCCAATGATATTGAAAGTCAATATGTTTAGACCTAGAATGAAATATCAAATTCTTTGCAAGGTGTATGGCACTCTGACTATCACAAAACAACTGCGGTTGTTCCTGTCGGAACTAACGTTCACTCAAGAACATCTTCATCCACAATAGTTCCTTGCTAGCTTCCGTTGTGGCAATGAACTCTGCTTCTGTAGTGGAAAGAGCTTGACATTTTTGTAGCCTTGACTGCCAGGAAAATGCTCCCCTTGTAAATTTAATCAGGTATCTAGAAGTGGACCTCCGTGTATCAATGTCACCTTCCATGTCCACATCTATGTAACCAACATTTGGAGGTACCTCGAAGGTATATGAGAATCCACTTCACAGCTAATCAGTGCTCCTTTTCCGGGTTTGAAAGGAAGCGGCTCACAACTCTGACAGCGTGAGTGCTATCCGATCGTGGACACACCATATAGTACATCAGACTTCCTACCATTGAAGCATATGGATTTCTTTCCATCTTCGTCTTCTCTGTATCAGTAGACGGGAACTGTTTGGTACTAGGTTGAAAGTGATTAGCAAGAGGACTGATAACCGCTTTCGCACCATCCATGCTGAACCGTTAAAGTACTTTCTCAATGTAATTCTCTTACGAAAACCTGATCTTCTTGGCAACTCTATCTCATGCAATCTTCAAGCCAAGAATTTGCTTCGTGAGCCCCAAGTCTTTCATGGCAAAAGACTTGCTCAACTTCTTCTTCAAGTTGTTGATTCTGGAAACGTTCCGACTAACAATCAGCATGTAGTCAACGTAGAGCAACAAGATGATGAAATTATCATCGGCAAAATTCTTCACAAACACGTAATGGTCTAAAGTGGTCTTGTTGTAACCCTATTCCCCTATATCACACTCGAATTTCTTGTACCATTGTCATGGTACCTGCATCAAGCCGTACAAACTTTTGTTGAGTTTGCACATGAAATTCTCTTTTCCCTTCTTCTTGAAGCCTTTCGGTTGCTCCATGGAGGAATGCGATCTTCACATATATCTGCTCAACCTCTAGGTTGAGACTTGCCACCATCCCCAATACTGTACGAATTGATGTCAATTTCATCACTAGCGAAAATATCCCGTCAAAGTTGATGCCCTTCCTTTGACTGAAGCCTTTGACGATGAGTCGAGCTTTGAACCATGGTTTACTATTGTGTTCTGCATGTATGATCCTGAACACCCACTTGTTCTTCATTGCTCCCTTTATCTTTGCAACTTCACCAGCTCAAATGTGTTGTTGTCCTGTAGGGACTTCATCTTGTCCTCCATTGCCTCCATCCATTTTTGCTTGTATTCATTCTTCATAGCTTTCTGGAAGCTATCTGGTTCTCCCCCGTCAGTGAATGATATGTTGGACGAATATGGTAGAGGGTTGCACGACTCTTCCAAATTTCATGTAGGACTGAGAACCTTCGGTGGCTGACGGTTGATCAAGAGAACCATCATCATCAACCAGATCATCATGCTGAACTTCAAGGGGGACTTCAGGTTCAGCTACCTCCAGATGAATTTCTCTTAATGCAGGTATTTGAGGCTCTATGTCCTCGGGTGTTGAGCTAGCATTCAATGCTAGAAGTGTCTCTCCTAGCCTTCTGCACATCTTCAATGGTCTCATTCTCCATGAACACATCAGCACATCTCCTTATTAGCTTCTTTTGGATAGGGTCACAGAATTTGTAGCCAAATTCATCTTTATCATATCCAATAAAAACACACAATCGTGTTTGGAATCCAGTTTCGACCTCTCATCCCTCAAAATGTGAACAATGGCTTTGGAACCAAACACTCGAAGATGCTTGTATGAGACGTCTCTTCCCGTCCATATCATCTTTGGGGCTTCAAACTTCATTAGAACGCTAGGTGAAAGGTTCCACACATGCACTATAGCTAGTAGTGCCTCTCGCCAGAAAGAGTGCGGCAACTTCGAGTGCGAGAGTAAGTACCTAACTCTCTCCATCAAGGTTTTGTTCATCCGCCCCACCACTTCATTCAGTTGTGGAGTCTTGGGAGGTGTAAAATGATGTCAGATTCCCTTCTCCTTGCAGTAGGGATCAAATGGTCCAATGTACTCTCCATCATTGTTAGTATGTAGACACTTCAGCTTTTGGCTAGTCTCCCTCTCCACCAATGCAACAAAATGTTTGAAAATATTTAGCACCTGATCATTCATCTTCAGGACATATACACATGTCTTTCGCAAGTGATCATCATTGAAAGTCACAAAGTAACATGCGCCACCAAGGGATTTAGATTCCGCTTTAGATAGATATAAGTGAACCAGATCTAACACGTTCTTCGCTCTATAAGATGGAGAATTTCTGAAGGCAACTTGATTTTGCTTTCCCGCCAAACGGTCGACACATCTCCCCAGGTGGACATGATCCAGCCCAGGTATAAAATTCTTCCTCGCCAACTTACCATAAACTTCTCACTCAGGTGGCCAAGGCTTTTGTGCCAAAACGCGACGGTATCGATAATCTTCGTTGAGTTTGCAGCTTATAGGGAGATCTTCGCTTCCGTCACATACAATTTAGACTACTTCTTGCCTCTCGCCACCACCAATGCGTCTTTGGTGAGTTTCCATTGACCATTGGTGAAGATATGACAATAACCTTCCCCGTACTGCTTGTCCACATAAATCAGATTCAGACGCATGTCCGGGACATGTCTGACATCTCGTAGCCCCAGCCTCATACCATCCATCATCTTCAGGCTGACATCTCCTTTGCCGAAGACCATAGAGAAGTTTCCATTTCCCATCCTTACCACACCGTAGTTGCCTGGTGAGTAAGATGAGAAAAATTCACGTATGGACGTCACATGGATGGTGGCAGCGTTTTCAACCACTCAAGTGGTTTCCTGGGTAGACAGGTTGACAAAATGTTCATTGTAGACAAGCATGCGCTCCTAAAAAACGTTTGCACGGTCACTGTCACCATCTCTATTTTGCCTAAGTTATGGACAAAACTTCCGGATGTGTCCCTTCTGCTTGCAGTTGTGACAAGTGATGTTTCCATGCTTTTTGGACTTCCCTCGGCTCTTCTCTCGCTTCTTTGAGCCTCTCGACTCACTCCTTTCTCTCCCATCCACCGCTACAATGCTTGACTGTGATGAAGAGGAAGAGGCACCGTTGAGAGTTCTGCTCTTGACATCCTCCATGATGACAACACCATCTGTGACAGAGCTCGTAATTGCGATCTTTAAGGTTTCCCAAGATTCTGGTAGGGAAGCCAGAACCAAAAGAGTCATCACCTCATCTTCGAGTTTTAAGTTCATTCCTGACAACTGGTCAATGATCCTTTAGACGTCATTCAAGTGATCTGCAACAGAAGTGTCCTCTTTATATCTCATATGCACCATCTTCGTGAGATAGAAAAATTTGTTGTTGCCGGCCTTTGAAGCATAAAGTCCCACGGCTAGTTTCAAAGCGTCACGCATCCGTTTTAAAACCAAAAGAGGAAGGGGACAAACTTAAATACAATTAGTTGAAGAGATAACCAATTTTTCGGTGCAGAAATCAATTTTTGGTGGTAACTTTAATTTGGGCGGTGATTATTTTATTCCCATCACTTAGCAATTTAAGGGGACCAACAAAAACTTGGAATACTCATGTCCATTTGTTTCTTCAAGCTGTTACAGTCTGGGAAAACAATGGATAATTCACCGTAGAGTTGTTATACTATTTTACCCATAACAACTACATAATGTATTTGGTATCGACTTCTAATCTCCAAACGATAGTGATATGAGGAGTTTTATTTGTAGAAGCTCTAGTCGCCTGGGTCTCTAAATCCTCACCCTCAAAGCGCTCATCCTCATCGTCGATCATGTCTTAAAAGAAGCCAACATATATGATTATGAGATAAATATGACAATTTCAGCTCTCATATATTAAAAAACGACATGTACGTTTTCATTTCAAAATTGATTATACCATTCCCAACCATTTGCAAGTTTGGAATGTTATTAGTTACAGGTCAATTGTGTTGAGCTAGTGCTAAATAGTTTTCATGAGATATGACACCCTTATTGTCCATCCAATAATTGTCTCTTGGTTTGCAATGCACTGAATGCACCATTCTAGGTCACTTGTGTCATCGACATAAAAAGCCATATGTGCATTGCTCGCACTAATATATGGTTCATCCTCTACTTTTTTGCCAATGTCGCGCAAGTGATCAAAGTTGACCATTGTTATTCTTAATGAATCCTTCCTTTTCCATGTTGGGGTAACGGTATCAGCCCACTTACACTTGAATAATGTGATTGTTCCAGTGTAGTAATCCAATTTTAC
The DNA here is from genome assembly GCA_030674075.2 of Linum usitatissimum. Lineage (NCBI taxonomy): Eukaryota > Viridiplantae > Streptophyta > Magnoliopsida > Malpighiales > Linaceae > Linum > Linum usitatissimum. Next base: position 112,521 of record JAUJYP020001034.1, on the reverse strand, counting down.
GATTTCTAATAACTTCCCATAAAATCATGTCATTGTGGATTTCATTATTATGAGAAGCTCTTGAGACAATGTTAGTGCCAAAGCCGCCACACCATTATTTTGAGTCTTCGACATTCGCTCGCGATCCAGCATTCGAAAGCGATACCCGTTTATATCATAAGCAGTGTGTCGTGTCGCACGCACTTGAGGCCCTCGTGCCAACATCATCAAATCATTACTGTTGTTTGGAGATTGATCCTAATTCATCTATCCTAATTATATGTATATTAATAAAGCATCCTAATGAATAAACTAAGTTATTTATGAAATTAAATTCATACTGTTGGCGCCATTTTGTTTGTCGCATGTGCAAGGCTTTGTCGCGGGCCCAAAGCATGTCGTAGTCTTTGCCTAGTCGCAGTCGACCCACGACAAAGCTTGCCACAGTCAACCGTTTGTCGCAATCCGCCTGCGACGAGCTTGTCGCGGTCCCTGCCGAATGCGACGAGATCGGCGAAGCATGTGACCAAGTTGGTCGCAGGACCATATGCTAGCGACCACTAGTCTGTGACTTATTGAGATTTTTCTTGTAGTGATAGAATTTAAATTTTCATTCGTCAAAATTTAAGTTTTGTGCTTAAACTTTGAGCCTCCTCTACACGAATCTGCTTTTCGGGGAGAAGAGAGAGGCTTGAAGGAAGATTTTAATTATTTGCAGAATCTGGGTTTATATTAAACATCTTGGGTTATGTTGTCGAGATTCGAAATTGTGTCACTAAAATTTAAGTTTTTGTAACTAAAATTTGAGCTTTGAGTGAGGAAAGCGACGAGCTTCAACATGAAGTTCTTCAATATCGATGAACCGCCAAGGATCTGCATTGGAAATACATCGACACGATCTCCAAAAGCCCAAAAATTACAATGCTCTAGGGAAATGAAACTATAGAAAGACTTAGAGAGGAGGGATATTAACTACATCTTACTATGAGAAAGGAAAGAAAAACCTTGAACTTGATTGAAGGTCTTAGAGATCTATTTTTTTTTTAATTTTTCTTATTCCACTTTAATTGTTTCTTCCGTAACTTATTCCTTTCCAAAAAAGCTTCTTCTAAAGTCTACACAACTTCCCTACCCTTCCTATGGAAGGAACGACAATAATAGATGTATTCCATCAGTAGCAAGTTTGTATAAATTGCTAGTATTGCCCATGATTCAATATTAATTGTAAAAAACCAGGACACTACTCGAATTGAATTGATTTGAATGGGACATAATCATCAAAGATAAACTTATGTAACATCGTCCTTCATTCAAGATTTTCGTAAGAGTATCTCCATCCCAAAATTTTAGCAATTGCTAAAATGATGTGGAGGATAAGCTGGCACCTAATTAAAAATTATATGGATCCACATAGGCTTGATAAATTAACAAGCTTTCTAAATTAGAAAGTCAATTAGCAATGCCACAGACAAATGGACCACCTTTTAAGAAAACAGCATTTATGATTAGGATTTATATTATGAATGATGTATTTTTTTTGTTCAAGGAGCTATGTGGTAGGAGGACCATAGATAATAAGCCTAACTAGAGCGAAAAAAATCCAAAACAACAAAAAAAACGAAGGGGGAGAAAGGGGTTTTAGAGGGATTACCAAAAGAGCTAGAGGAGGAGAGAGAGAGAGACAATAGTCGATTAGAAAGGAAGTAAAGAACTTCTCGATGGAGTACTAGCTGCTGTACGGATCGTTATTACTGCAAAGGTGCGACAAATTACCCATACTATCTAATTCAACCAACTAATTGAATTTTTTTTGTCAAACGTTATGTGGCAATTCCTCCAATAATTCAAATCCACCCAATCAATTAGTATTCTGAATTGATTAATAGACAATGAGTCGTAACTTGATTAACTTATAAAAATATATATAACATCAATTAACCCGTCAAAAAAATATTGAAACAAGAATCATATTATATTAATTGTGCACATACCAAATAAGAATTTTAATTTAAGTTCACAAAATATCAAACTCACTCAATATCATGATATCTCGAATATCATGATATTCGAAATATCGTATACTAAACGGTCTCTTAGTGTCTCCCTATTCATAAGCTAGCAGTAAAATTATCCTTAAAACCTAAGCACAATTAATATAATATGATTCTTGTTTCAATATTTTTTTGACGGGTTAATTGATGTTATATATATTTTTATAAGTTAATCAAGTTACGACTCATTGTCTATTAATCAATTCAGAATACTAATTGATTGGGTGGATTTGAATTATTGGAGGAATTGCCACATAACGTTTGACAAAAAAAATTCAATTAGTTGGTTGAATTAGATAGTACGCTAAATATCTCCTCACTCCCACTCATTACTCGCCTTAGAAGAAAACACCCAAAACCATGATAGAGCTTCATTTGGGGCCAGTCAGCATCTATTCATCTTTCCTACTCAGGCTATCTTCACTTCACACAGGGAAGGAGACCGCGACTTACACATCCATATTTAGATTTAGTTATAATTGATGTCAATAGTTTAACAATGATCAAGCAAGTAATACTCCAAACAAAACAAATAATACAAAATATTATTTCATATGTTATAAATATAATTACTATAGTGAATGCCTCATTGTGTAATTCCTTATTTCATTCTTCAATGTATTTCATTGTATTTGTTTTCCCACTTTTATGTCTAATAATATTAGAGAGTATATGTTATGATCCTTGAGCCTATAAATAGAGCTCTCATTTGTAGCATTCCATACACCTCAATAAGAATGCTCTTCTCCTCCCATGTTCTTCTATTTCTCAATCCTTAGTTTCTTAACACGTTATCAGCACGAAGTTCTACCGTCGAGCAATTTCTTGTAATCATGCGACAAAGAGTTAGTTTTACTTGTGGGATGAGCAAGTGCACATAAAACAATATATATGGCCAGTGAGTTCATGCTTATGCTCCTGATGCCCGTCTTTGCAATTTCATTATTGCACACGAGTGCTTGATTCTCGAAAGTTTACAAAGATTCCTATTTGATTGCTATTTTCTCGATTCTCTTATTCTTCTACCTACTTTCTCTTTGTTTCAAAACTAGATTTAGTTTGCAATTTTAAATGTTATTACATTGATTTACCTGATTCCTTACATTTTAGCTTATTATATCACCACATAAATAAGTTTCATTTTATTTGCTTTTAACGCCCTAGTATTATTATACTAATGAATACCTTTTTTAAAAAAAAATCTTGACCAATATTATTATTACCTATAGTCTATTTGTATAACATCTTATGTTAATGGTCATTCACAATATTTGTTTTAAACGATGATAAAAAAAATAATTGTCATTTGGTTTTTTATTTCTCTTTTTGTCTTAAACGTTTCAAATGCTCAAAATGTCATTGCCATGATTATCTGCTATAGGTTGACTTTATATTATATATGTTATATTATACTTAAAAGCATGATTTGTGTGTTCAAAAACAAAACATTAGTGTTTTTGATGTGGTAGCGATTAACATCATCATACACTATTATTAATCGATTCTTTAAAGCTATTAATGGCTATCGTTACAAGTTTACCGTTTTCAATTACTAGTTCATGATTTAAGATTTCATCTCTATCCGTTCAAAATCAAAGTTGCTATTAATTTGCCACTTAATTCATTGTCTGTTATTTTACTGTTTACACAAGATTGTGTATTTATTTATCTGGATCATATATTTGACATTTTTGAATTTTAAGTTTATGACCCTTAATATTCATGATAAGAATGATATATTATTCATCATATGAGCTTGAAGATACAATAAAAAATGATGATAAACATCATATTAAGACAAAACCAAAACTTTGGTCGTCACTCACCTTTATCTTAATAAATGGTTGAGAAATGAGTTTCATGAGTACAAAAAAATATCAATTCTCAAAAGAAAAAAGTCAAAAACTTTGATATTTATTCCCCATCACCTTAGTGAATGATTAAAAATGAGTAAAACTCATTTATTTTGCAGAATAACAAGATATGTATGTCCATCAAAAGTAATGATATTTCTTAAAGAGTGATATGATTAAAGGTATCGAGACACACATATTCCGAGCAACAAAAACTATTGTATATGTCTCCAATGTTTATGGTCCAATGAGACAAAATTATTCCTAGAAGTGGATGATTATTATATCATGTCAATAGTAACAATATATTTCCACAAGTATAATCGTGTAGAGGAAAAGACCTATTATTTTGGTTATGAGAAAGAAATTTGAGGAAAGGAGTTGTGAACTGATGTTGGAAGAAAATATATAATCACAAGAAAGGTCCATATAACTAGCAATTTTATTTTTATGATCATATTCCAAATGATACTATTTTAGACCACAAAGTAAATGTGGAAAGACACATGTTCCACTGTTTCTTTAAAAGCATATGTACTCATATATGATTATTGTTCCATTAAGGTACCTTTTATTTGGATGGACATAACAATGGTGACAGTACATCTTTGTCATAGAACCGTTGATCACTTAATTGGTGACTTGGATGATTATGCACATACATGTTATTATTTACACAATGTATCATGCTCATGACAATATGAGTATTTTATAATGGGAATCAACATAATCATTAAATCAATAACATTAGCCTCCAATTTGTACTACACATATGTTATTGTGATTGAGATACATATATATAAAGGTAAACTAGAAGTTTACTCATCCTGACAACTATTTGTTTGGCATAACCGGTTTGACCATCCCGGTTCAATCATAATGTGAATCAATAAGTACATCTATGGTCAATGTTGTGGACAGAGTTCTCAACTTGGGTATTCTAAATAAATGATTCCTAAGGTTACTGGGATTTAAGTAGTCCTTGTGACTCCCCTACTTCCTAGAAACACAAACAACTTTGTGTTCTGTCAACAAGCATTCGTTTCTAGGAGAGTATCACCACCTCTCCATTACCCATTATTGAGTGAAATCTCCAACATATCATAACTAATTTTTGAGTTGCTTATTCTCAAATAGAGTTGATTGTTGGATAATCATCAACTAAAATAAGATCATTTCTCTTACACACAACATAACAAGAATGATATTTATGGATCTATACACCCGACATGTTGACCAATTATCTTAATTGATGCATCAACTAGATGGTCACATGTAACTAGAAATCAAGAGTTAGGAAGATTACTAGCTCAACTATTTTGGTTATGAGCATATTTTCATGATTACCCAATAACGAAAATGAGTCATTGAGAACCAATATATTATTGTGAACATGTCATTTACATGCACAACACAAATTCGCATTATACCAAGAAATTATCATGAATTGCTCGATTATATTTGGTTTTTGGGTCCAAACCACACATTACCCATCAATGCATATATGGATATACACATCTGAATTGCTCCATCACATTTTATTATGATGGGTTCTCAAGGTAGATTGATAAATTATTTTGATTACGAGTTCATCGATGGTAAAATATCGCATCGTTGTCAGGAGAATTTGATGACTCGTTGGAGGTCTATATTCAAACTTCCCAACATTAGGGGGAGGAACTAAAGGTTGGCCAAGAAATTAGATGAATGATTATTATTTCAATCCTCGTACTAAAAAAAATACGAACTTGAAGTTCAAAAATATAATTCATCACTAAAGTTGAATTCATCAACTACCAGACGCTTTTAACGACCCAAATAGAGTAAAACTCTCATGTGCCAACTACAAATGCTCCAATGAATATGATATCAATACTGGGTAATCTCTTATTACAAATGTGTCTAAAACATGCATGACGCATGATAGACCACTCGGTTCCAAAGAAATAAATCCTCAAAACCAAAGAAATAAATCCTCAAAAGTGGAATGAAGCTATATATCAAGAAGGTCAAATTCAGGTTAAGATTATTTAAGCAACGCCACCAAGAGAAACAAATAATGTGCTCAAGAAGAGTCTCAGGTACCTGAAAGATATGAATATATATATCTCAATTATCTATATCTTGGATGGAAAATATTGGAACCCCAATGAAGTCAACGTCGAAATTTTTTTTGCATATAGTGCAACGCTAAATATGATAGTTGAAAATGAGGATTCATGAGCCAAAATGCATGCAAGGAAAGAAATGATTGGTTGAAAAATTTCAATTGGAGGCAAATTCAAATTCTCAAGAGAAATGAAAAGTTTTAAGACATCAAGTCTTTATACATTGAGATGTAAAGTATGAGTATGAGAAGTTATGAAACATCTCATTTTTGAAAGGTTTTGTACAATAAACGTATAATATTTTGATTATGAGAAAATATATTTCATTTGGTGGATGCAACTATTTTTTATTCGATTAGTCTGGCAATTTGTAAAGGGAAAGAGTTTGCCCCTAATATATGTCATTGCAACATATATGTATGGTTTGCATAATACGAATACACATGTGTATATGAAATTTCCTCGAGGATTTATTTTGCTAGAAGCGAACAATTCATGTTCATGTAAATAGTATTCAAATTATATCCAATTGGCGTCATATGAATTGAATGATTGAGAGAAGTGGTCCATTTAGCATATCATACATTTCTTTTCCATGTGAATTTTGAATGATGAAAAATCATCTTTGTCATATTTTATGGTTTTTAAATTCTTACAAAAATTTCTTACTTTATTTTGTATTTAAAATATATTTCTTTTGTTTATAAAACTTTAAATGTCATCATCATCTTTTGTTATATAGATGACATACACTTTACTGAGACTCCTAAAAAGTTTCTCAAAGAAATATACTATTTGATTAGCTAGAGAGTTCGAGATGAAATATGTGAAAGATTACCACTAACTTGCCAACTGTGCATCTCTCTCGAACATGATTTTCATATATCATCAATGATATACTAATTATATCCAACGAGAAGTCATATGGATATGACATGGCTATCAGTGCCTAGATGGTAGTAAGATCACTATGTGCCAAGAAAATGTTGTAACGTAATGTGATGATTATCTACTCTTTTTCCTTCACTAGGTTTTTATCCCATAGAATTTTCCTAGTAAGGTTTTAATGAGGCATATTCTCATCTAATGGTCATCCAAGGTGAAGTGTCATGTGAATGATGGATGACCATCGATCATGTGATGCATCCATTATATGCACAAACTCCAACGAGTTGAAATATTTATCAACTAAGTGCACCTAAGTGATAAATTGGTTGATTTATTCACCAAAGCTCTATCTGCATTAACTGTTGAGAAGTAAATTTGGAGTTGGTGACTGAATGATCTCAATTGATATAATGATGAGCGAGAGTTGATATCCTCATAAGGGGGAGTTGATATGAAGGATCTCAACTGATATCATCATCAGGGGGAGTCAATACGCAACTGCACTCTTTTTCCCTTAACCATGGTTTTTCCCACTGGGTTTTCCTAGTAAGGTTTTTAATGAGGCAGTATCAAAAGCATATTCGAAGAACGATGTATTACCAATGGTCATTCAAGGGGGAGTGTTATGAATAATATTACTATAGTGAATGCACCATTGTTTAACTCCTTATTCGATTCTTCAATGTATTTCATTGTATTTATATTTCCACCTTTATGTGTAATAATATTAGAGAGTATATGTTATGATCCATGAGCCTATAAATAGAGCTCCCATTTGTAACATTCTATACACCTCAATAAGAATGCTCTTCTCCTCCCGTGTTCTTCTATTTTTCAATCCTTAGTTTCTTAACATCATAAAGGATATTAAATTAAAATATACAATGTACTATATTTTCCGGCCAATGTACCGGCAATAAACTAGTAAGAAATATAGCCAAAAAATTAATTATCAAAGTGGAGGTTAGTTTGGAGTTCGAGAGAGTGAGGGAGAAGAAGATGTTTACGGTGGAGGTTAAGGGGCTGGCTTTGTATCTGGAACAGACACCAGTTCTTTCTGGTTCAATTGTTTGGATCGGTCGTTGGGTCATTGGGTACGGAATTGGATGTAGGATGATTTCATTTTCTTAATGACCTAGTTGCATTCCTAGAGAAATTTGCTTATTAACCCAACATGTTGTTTAATTAAAAAACAATGGCCAATGAAAATCAATTATGTTATATTTGTACATGGTATAAATTTGCACTGTATAATCCGCCTTAAATTTATACCAGGACATTTAGTTTTGAAAATGAAGGTTGAGATTTTGTCTCAAGTCAAAACCTAACATTCTTTTTCCTTGAACATGGATCATTCCCATCTGAAACGGATCTGGCCTCTTAATAATGTAAGATGGAGGTGTTAATTTTTGTGTATTGGAATTAACCACCAAAATATTATTATTTTTCACCCATAAAAAACCTAGGTAGACCAAGTCCTGCTGTTGTCTTGTTGATGGAGCTGGTCATAGGATTATATCCCCAATCTGTGAAATCTTATCTTTTATTATTTAATCCAAATGTTTGAACAGTAAAACTAAGTAATGAGCCCAAGTGTCACATGCCCAATTGTCCATTACTTAACTCTAATCAAACATTTTCCAGCTATTCGGAATAAAATAAAAACAGAAACTTTTTCCAGCTCATATTTTGTGGGTTTAATTAATAATATAATCCTCATCTATGCATATCTTCCAACAAACAAGTAGTGTATATGAATCAATCTTACTCATCATCTTACTAACTCCATGATGCTAAAGTACAGTAAGCTACATTAAAAACTAATCATCCCTCCAAACACAAATACCCAAAAAAGATAGTTTATACTAAGCAAAAGTTCACCATAAGTAGAGAGCAAGCCCACACCAAAACCCACAAACATAAACTAGCTAACATCACCATTTTCTTCCTTCCAATGGAGAACTATAGATCTAAATCATGCAGAGATGGGAGGATGCCCGCGGAGTTCGGGTACGGGCAGCAAGCAGCAGCAGCACCACCGGGAAACATGCAAGGATTAAGGTCTTTTAGTGTGAGCTGTGGGGCACGACAGCCCCCTGAAGAGAAGGGGAAGGCTCATGTTGAGGTTGTTGGTTCAAAAAGCTGGGGGCTAAATTTGGATCCAGAGCTCCAGAGGAAGAAAAGGGTTGTTAGTTACAAAGCTTACTCGATGGAAGGGAAGATGAAAGGGTCGTTTCGGAAGAGCTTCAGGTGGATCAAGGATACCTGCAACCAAGTTGTGTATGGATGGAAGTAGAGATTAATTCAGCTTCTAGGGTGATTATTATTCTAGTCCTTGTACTGTAATTTATGAATACCACCTTCTTACGTCAGAAATTGTATTGAGTCTTTTGCTTGGACTGTCTGTCGACCAATTTTTATTAGTAATTTCTTCTGTTCCTTGTTCATTCATTCCAGAAGGAGCCAAAAGGTCTTGCATGCTACGCCACTATTGAGAGTTCCAATTATATTATGGAGACTGACTAGTAATTGATGTTGTTGATGGAAATATATGGAACAATTTGATATTTGTCTGGCATGGCAATTAACCTCATCATTCATATTGTTGTTTGTCATCATTGATACTCTGCTTTCACTACTGTCGCAGGCTACTAATACTATGGCTAAAGTCTTTTGCTAGATTTGATGTCTGGAAATTTTTAAGTGGTGACAGAGGGCATACATACAACTTCGCCAGCCAAAAACATTCTTAATATAAACCTGCTTATCAGATCTATCATTAATTCATTATATTAAGATGCAATGGTTAAGGTACACGAGTCAGTCACATTTCATCTATATCAAAAGGAAGGTTTGAAACTATAGACGGTACTCTAGAAGATTTATGCTGGCTATACAACAACCATGATATCTATTAGCGGGCTGAACCCCCCGAGGCTACTGGATGAGTAAAAGGACGGCAAAGATGTCATCTTTACAGTGGCGTTTTTTGGCTGTTGCAGTAGTCTCTCATCAATATTGAACCGAAGGCTTTCGATGCCTCGAAGAGTTGATTCCAGGTTCTTGGTGTTCGAGTTGTTGTTTCTAGCGGTGGATGAATGCCTCTGCTCTGAAGGCATAGCTTGCGTAGAGTCCTGACCAGTTCGCAAAAAGTTTGACCCTGGTGGTAACTGCAGAAATCCTTGTTAGGTGAACCATCAATATTTGGTGACGAGACCGCAATCAATCAAGGTTGAATGCAAATCAACTACTTGCATTCATACCGGCGCAGCATCTTTTGCATCATTAACAACAATGGGACGCTTTAGCTTGGACAATGTTGCAGAACTTAGGATAGGTCCAGAAGTTCTCCTGGGATCATTTACAGGCTTACTTTCTTCTCCACTCTCACCTGCCCAAAAAAACAAAATGCTAAAACATTCCTTGTAATCATCAGAGACGACAAGGCTATAATTTCTGAGAAGCTTAAAGCGGAAACTAGCTTTGATACCGTGCTGTCTATCAGCATTTGCACCAGCAGGTGGAATTCCAGCACTGCATCCAGCACTGGGACCGCCCGGCAGAATAAATGATCGATAATTAATCAATCAATCGCATTACATGAAAGCACCATGGTACGAAGATGTTACTGTAACTTACAATAGGACGAGTTGGAGGATTAGATATCTGTGACTGCTGATATTTCAAAATCGTCCAGTCAAAAACATAGTCAAACTGAAAACCTGAATTAGAGAAAGAAATCCATAACTCTTGTAAGAAATTTTTCATGGCTGGTAGCTGTTTGACATACAACCAAGAATCCAGAATGTAAACAGGCAAGAAGATATAACTCATACCTTCACGAATGAACAGATCACGGAATAGCCTTTTCAGGTATTGCATAATCTGGCTTGTCATCGAACCGCAATGACTGGCAATAATGAAAATAGGACGAAAATTCAGTCGGATAACCTCGACATAAAGCCTGCAAAATTCGGCAGGACAGAAATCAGTTAAAAAGGAACCAACCATATTAAACAATAATTTAGAATCATCCCTACACCTAGTCTTACCTCAATAGAAGTTGACACCTTTTCACTGATCTTCTCATACTTCTGCTTTTTAGTTCCAGCCCTTAGTCATTGCCAAGGAAGACTGCATAGATGCATGGTCATAACCACATAATTCATGTAATACAAGAATGCTAGAAATATGAACTAAGACCAGAAGTGTTACCTTCCTCTAAGAAAGTACATAAGAAGATATCCAAGTGATTCAAGGCCATCCCTGCGGCTGCAAGGTGCATCAATAACATAGCATGGAAACAGTATTATTTAATTCACCAACTATAGATCAGAGGTGTCCAAATGTATTCACCCAAACCAGATAGGTATAACAGTACCAATTCCAAGGTGTGTGATCATGCTTTCATATCTTGTAGTTCCTGTCAAATTCTTATTCTCCCTGCAATGTTTCTAAAAACAAATTGACATAGAAGAGGTGCAAACACAAAACAAGGCAGCAAAGAATATGTTGATGTATCAATAACTTAATATATCAATCAATTACCAGATTTATTCAATAATCAGTAATAGCTACTGCTCAGATTAACACATATTAAATCAAATATATCAACAAAGTAACAGAACATGTATCATATTAAGTAATAAATATGATAAAGAAGCATATAAAATCTTAAGATCAAACGGAAATTACCCTATCATGCATATAACCTTAATAATAATAAACTCATTATGGAACGTCTAACCTGGTCGGATACGCAGGAGACCCTCACCAAAAATAATTCTCAAAAACCTCGATATCAGCTTCCGAGTTACGACCTTAATTCCGACAACAGAGTGTTACTGCTAATTCCTCTAAGTCTCATTTATGTAAGAAACTACTCTCTGTGCTCACCATTTGAACTATATAAGATGACCTTTTTATAGGAGATATATAACATAATAACTCCAAATTGTTAATTAGCCTACTTTATCCATTTGGCTTACGTGATGCATGAATCTTTACATGCATGCATTAGGAGGAAAAGATATTCGATGGGGAGACTCCACCTCAAGCTTACCATGTGGCCTTTATTTTGTAAGGTATTGCATGGCTAAAAAAATATCTATCTGTGTTTACATATCCATATATGTATGGAAATTATGTTTGTATCTGTACATTACCACGTACCACATTAATTTAGTTGGTACTTTTGGTACGATCGGCCAGAATGTTACAATTCCTCCCCTCTTAAGAGATTTCGTCAACGAAATCTAGGTCCTACTACCTCCAGGCTAGCTCATTTAGAGTGTAACTAGTTACCATTCCTTCCTTCACCAGTAACATGTAACAAGTAAGGCTTCCAAATTTTAGGTATATAATCTAAGCTAAGTGATCACAACATAGACATATCCATGAAGAAGCTAGTAATAAGTTAACCTGATAAGTAAGCCCCTACTAGCTCAGGGTACTTCTCCCGCATACTTGCTTCCGTCTCCCATGTAGCAGACTCACTATCCTGATTTCTCGATACCACTTTCAACATAGGGATCTGCTTATTTCGCAAGGATCGAACCTGTGAATCTACAATCTAAACTGGCACTTCTTGATATGATAAATCTTCCTCCAACTCTACCTCCTCAGGTTGGACAATATGAGATGGATCCACATGATACTTTTTAAGCAGACTCACATGAAACACGTTATGGATTCTATCTAGCTCAGTTGGTAAAGCAAGGGCATAAGCAACTGGTCCCACTTTACCTATAATGACATAAGGTCCAATATACCTCAGGGCTAGCTTTCCGTTTCTCCTAAATCGCATTAGACCTTTCCAAGGAGATACCTTAAGAAAAACCTTTTCCCCCACCTCATAACTGATCTCACGAGTTCGACGATCTGCATACTACTTTTGACGATCTTGAGCCACTCTGAGTTTTTCCCGAATCACTTTCACCTTATCAGCTGTTTCCTGAACTAACACTGGCCCAGTTATTTGTCTTTCTCCCTCTTCATCCCAACACAGCAGAGTTCTACACTTCCGTCCGTACAATGCCTCATACGGAGCTATACCCAGACTACTATGGTAAGAGTTATTATAAGCAAACTCTACCGATGGTAACAACCTTGTCCAAGATTTTTCAAATTTATTTACACAAGTTCGCAACACCTCCTCCAACATGAGTATAGTTCTCTCGGTTTGTCCATCAGTTTGTGGATGATATGCCGTAGAAAAGTTCAACCTTGTCCCCAAAGCCTGATGCAAACTTCCCCAGAAATGTGAAGCTCGGGTCTCTATCCGGCAAAATTGAGAGTGGAACACCATGAAGTCGAACTATATGCTCCACGTATAACCTTGCTAATATCTCATTGTTAGGCTTGTGTCGTATTGCAATAAAATGAGCCACTTTTGTCATTCTATCCACAATCACCCATACTGCATCTTTCCCATCTTGTGTAGGTGGAAGTCCGCTTACAAAATCCATAGTAATGTGCTCAAATTTCCATTCTGGAATAGGTAACGACTGTAATTTACCCACTGGTGCCTGGTGTTCCATCTTTTTCCTTTGACATACCAAACAAGTTAGGACATGTTCAGCTACCTGTCTTTTCATTTCCGGCCACTAGAAATGAGGTTGGATAGTGTGATACATTTTAGTCACACCTGGATGCATAGCATAGACTGAGGAATGTGCCTCATCCAATATCTCCTTCCTCAGGGTTTCAACATTTGGAGCACATACTCGACCCTTTATCTTCAGCAGGTCGTCTGAGATCTCAAACTCGCTTTCTTGTCCCTCCTTTATCTCGTTCATGATCTTCTGAAGTTTTGGATCTTCTTTTTGCCTCTCTTTTATTTGATCATGAAGTAAAGGTCTGATAGTCAAGCGAGCCATCGATGTTTCCATCTCATTCATTTCCAAGTCCACTCTTAAGGCTCGAAGGTCTACCAACTTTGGAAGTCGCTCCTTTCTATTCAATGCATCCGCCACAGCATTAGCTTTGCCAGGATGGTAATCAATGGTAAAATCATAATCTTTTAGTAACTCCGTCCACCTCCTCTACCGGTTATTTAGTTCCTTCTGATCCATAAGATATTTCAAACTCTTATGATCTGTCATAATCTTAAATGTTTCACCGTAAAGGTAATGACGCCACATTTTCAAGGCATGAACCACTGCTGCTAACTCAAAGTCATGAGTAGGATAGTTAACCTCATGGGGTCGTAGTAGCCTTGATGCATAAGCAATTACTTTTCCATCCTGCATTAGTACACATCCCAACCCCTGATGGGATGCGTAACTATACACCACATATTCACCCCCATAAGTGGGTAAAGTGAGTACCGGTGCGGTAGTGAGTCTAGTCTTTAACTCATCAAAACTGTATTGGAACTTCTTATCTCAACTATAAGTCGTACCCTTTCTCAAGAGCTTCGTCAAAGGCATAGCGATTTTAGAGAATCCCTCAACAAACCTTCGATAATATCCAGCCATACCTAGGAAGCTCCGTAGTTCTGACACATTGATGGGTGGCTCCCACTTAACCACAACTTCAATCTTTCTTGGGTCCACCTCTAACCCTTTTCCATATATCAAGTGACTCAAGACTAAAACTTCCTTCAGCCAAAAGGCACACTTTGAAAATTTACCGTATAACTCCTTCTCCCTAAGCAGATTCAATACCATCCTAAGGTGCTCTGCATGCTCCTCTTCACTTTTTGAGTATATTAGGATGTCGTCAACAAATACTATCACAAATTTTTCAAGAAATTCATGGAACACCTTGTTCATGAGTGCCATAAACGTTGCTGGTGCATTAGTCAATCCAAATGGCATTACTAAGTACTCATAGTGTCCATAACGAGTTCAAAATGTCGTTTTAGGAATGGCTTATTCAGAAACCCTCAATTAATGGTAGCCAGATCTGTGATTGATCTTGGAAAATACTGATGCACCTTGAAGCTGGTTACATAGGTCATCAATCCTAGGCAAAGGATACCGATTCTTAACTGTCACTTGGTTCAGACGATGATAATCTATGCACATCCTTATCAATCCATCCTTCTTCTTTACAAACAATATAGGTGCTCCCCAAGGTGAGACGCTCGGTCTTATGAAACCTTTGTCCAAGAGCTCTTGTAATTACTTTTTCAGCACAGCCAACTCCATTGGTGTCATCCTATATGGTGCTATTGAAATGGATGCAGTTCCTGGCAGCAACTCGATATCAAAATCAACCTCTTTTTCAGGAGGAAGTCCTGGAAATTCTTCAGGAAATACATCCAGAAACTCCCTTACTACCGCTACCTCTTCCATTTTCTTAGGGTTTTCCACGATCACATGGGCAAGGTATGCTTCACATCCATTCTAAATAAGCTTGGAAGCTTGAATAGCTAATAAGAATGGGGACCTTTCATGCTCCTTCCTTTGTATGCCTTTAAACAAAATTTTCCCCTTTCCAGGAAGTTCAATCTTAACTTCCTTTCATCGATAATTCAGCACCGCCCCATGTTGAGTTAACTAGTCCATTCTGAGGATTACATCAAACTCATCAAATGGTAGCAACATTAGATTTGCTGATAGCGAAACTCCTTCAACGTATAAGAAAACGTTTCGGATAACTGATTTTATCTCCACAGTTTCCCCACCAGAGTTCTAACCTCAAAACTATACCCCAACTCCTCAGGTACCACTTTTAGCAATAGTGCAAATTGGTAGGAAATGAAAGAATGTGTGGAACCAGTATCAAATAAGGCATATAAGGAACGTCCAAGGATAGAGAGCGTACTCGTAACCGCGTATGTCGCACACTCAGCCTGCTCTCAAGTCATGGCATATACCCTGCCCTGAGCTTGTCCTCCAGATTGTTGATTACTAGAGGGCTGATAGCTATTACATTGGTTTCCTCTAAACCCGCTCCCATATGGAGCTCTGTTACTCTGCTGAACCGATAACTCAGATTGGGCTTGATCAAACACCAATGGGCAGTTGTTGAGTCAATGTCTCTGATCCCCGCATTTAAAACACCCCTTGTCAATATTCTACATGTCCCAAAATGCCTCTTCCCACAATGCTGACAAATCACTGCTACTGCTTGAGTGTATGTTGTCTGCTGTCGTGACACATTCTGAACAGGTCTCTAATAAGACATTCTAGTTGGTCCCCGCTTTGCCATCGGTCCCTATCCAGAGTAGCTCACATTCAGATTACCGCTTTTCTTTTTAGATCCTCCTTTTCTTCCCATTCCTTCTTTCCCTTGTTGTCTAGGTTTTCGACCCTTAAAGCAGCTTGTTTAATATCTTTCCAGCTGGCCATGTCAGAACTGGAGACCCTTTCTGAATATTTGTTTGAAACCCTGCGAAAACGCTTCTTCAGAGTTGTGTCTCGCTCTAATGGAATGGTATGGTGCCATATGGATAATCGAGTAAAATTGATATGATACTTATGGATTGTCAAATCCCCCTGCTTCAGTGACATAAATTCCGTCATCTTTTCCTCTTTCCACTGATCAGTGATAAATTCTGCATCGAATCTTATTTGGAACTCCTCCCATCCCTAACTGAAGGGATCTTCCTCATACACTGTTGTGGACTCCCACCAAGTCCTAGCATGCCCTTGAAGCAAGAAAACACAGTAGTGAAGCCGCTCATCCGATGTGCCTTCCAGCTGGTCAAACGTCGTGTTCATGTCACGAATCCAATCAACAACTACTTGTGGATCTATACTTTCCCCATCAAATTCCTTCCCTCCATAACCTTTCATCCTCTTATAATCTAACACTGCTCGAGGTGGGTTCACATGAATGCCTCCACCCTGATCATGACTCTGGTGCACACTGCAAGAAGAATGGTCTTTAATGATCCTCTTTTATAAAACTATTTAATTTCAAAACCCCTTTTAGAAATCTTTTCCAAATCATGATGCCTATGTGCAACTGACAATGCATCACAAAACACACAATCACTCGATCACTTGTGCAAATATGGGTATGGAATACCTCCCCTCTTTTGAGGTTCGTGACGCCCAAAGAGAGAAAGTAGCATACCTATAATGCAGAAGACGATCGGGCTCTCATACCACCATGTAATACCCTACTACCAATAAGTTCGATTTAAAACTAAAATTGTGGAGTAATAATAGGGGTGTCACGCTACTTAAACTGTATATATCATTTAATGTTTTAAATTCATCCAATTAGTTTCTGCATCATAAACTAGGATTGTGTTTATACATACTCATATAATTAATCAGTCAACACAGAACTGCTCACAATGTCATATATGACTTATGGATCTTACACAGTATAATACACTATACCAAAAGTCCAGAAGGACACATATACATATAGAACAGAAGTATCAAGCTTCATAGGCTCGACCAGAGTACATATACCTGCCCTTAAGGCCACTATAGTTCACAAAACCATATCTCACATTATACTAGTACACAACCACTCATAGCATATGCACATGACAAGAGTAAGAGTCTCAAATGAGTTTTAAAACACAAAACGAGGATCAAGACACAATCTTCGATATCTACCTGACGTCGTCACCATGATGGCCGATCCCGGAGCTCGAAGATACCATTTTGCAGTGTGTGAACCAGTAAAGCCTACTGTCGCTCTGAAATGGAAAGTAAGGGTCAGTGCTAATCACTGAGTGAAGATCTCTGCCCTAGTCACTCTAAGGTATAATTAATCATATAGAAAGTATATAGCATATAACACATAAGGCTAATTCTCTGAACTAATTCATATCCATATTTTATACGAGATCCCGACCCACGTAGAGTTAGTGTGGCGCTTATCAAAGCCCACGAAAATAGTTAGTTATGGCGGTTATCAAGGCCCACCGCGTAACAGAAGTGCAATAAGCACAATCGCGAGCATACGGGCCCTAACTAGGTGATCAATCAATTACCAGATTTATTCAATAATCAGTTATAGCTACTGCTCAGATTAACACATATATTAAATCAGATATATCAGCAAACTAACAGAACATGTATCATATTAAGTAATAAATATGGTAAAGAAGCATATAAAATCTTAAGATCAAACGGAAATTACCCTATCATGCATATAGCCTTAATAATAATAAACTCATCATGGAACGTCTAACCCGGTCGGATACGCAGGAGACCCTCACCAAAAATAATTCTCAAAAACCCCGATATCAGCTTCCGAGTTACGACCTTAATTCCGACAACAGAGTGTTACTGCTAATTCCTCCAAGTCTCATTTATGTAAGAAACTACTCTCTGTGCTCACCATTTGAACTATATAAGATGACCTTTTTATAGGAGATATATAACATAATAACTCCAATTTGTTAATTAGCCTACTTTATCCATTTGGCTTACGTGATGCATGAATCTTTACATGCATGACTTAGGAGGAAAAGATATTGGATGGGGAGACTCCACCTCAAGCTTACCATGTGGCCTTTATTTTGTAAGGTATTGCATGGCTAAAAAAATATCTATCTGTGTTTACATATCCATATATGTATGGAAATTATTTTTGTATATGTACATTACCATGTACCACATTAATTTAGTTGGTACTTTTGGTACGATCGACAAGAATGTTACACAACCTCGAGAATAAATCAAAATATTATGTTCGAAGGCGACTGTCTGGAGGTCATCTCTCATCTAAGGCCCAAAATATTAATCATACAAAATATGGAGCAATTTTCGAAAATGTTCTTTAAAGGGTCTCTCTCATCTCGCAGTTTAAATTTTCTCATGTCCTTAAATCCAGTAATAGAGCTGCCAATTGTGTGGCAAAGAAAGCTCTCTTGATCTCCTCCCTAACTAGAGTTTTTGATTTTTTATATTGGTTATCATGTAACTCTTCTCTCCTCTAATCAAATTTAGATACATCTTTAAAAAAGATTTTGAGGTTTTACAACATTATATTATGATCAGTTAAAGTGTTTTAATTAACTTTAAGTTCAATGGGCCTTTAATTGATTTTTAAGCCCCAATATCACGATATAACCTCGCGCCAACACCTCACGTCGACTCCTCTCGTCAACTCCACACGTCACACCTCTCGCCAACATATTACGTCTACTCAATGCCTTAACACCTCTCGCCAACACATTATGTCAACTTCTCTCGTCAACAACCTTTGCCGCCAACACTCCTCTCAACCCGTTGTTAACACCTCTCTGCGAGTGGTCATGCCGACATCACTCATGGTCACCGCCGCCATTCATGGCCACCGTATCGCCACATGTGGCCATCACTCATGCACTATTCATGGTCATGTCAACACCGCACGTCCACACATCAAGTTGACACCACTCTTTGACACCACTCGTGGAATCGCCTTAATCATACATTGGCCGACATCACATGTCCAGCACAACCATAGTAATTATCACACCGAACTTTGCCGTCAAATTATCACGCTGACCCTTGCCATCATTCCCCAATATAATGGACCCCAACATGACGACTCCACGTACATGATAACACTAGCGAGGAAGCTGTTGAAGATAAGAGACCGCCAAGACAGTTGCATTGGATTTACCGCCACTATCACGATCGAAGCCAACTTTTAGTAGTGGGAAACTGTTACAACCGATGGAGTATGAATAGAAGAGAAGACCAACAAAAACAAAGAAAGAGAAATCACACCAGACTGACACTCTGCCCAATTTTACCTTTCTATGTAATTTTCTTTCCAGTAGCCATAGGCATAGATGTAGCTTTAAATTCGGAGCTCCCGCATGACCTCCATAGGAGTAGCAATAGCTTTTGATTTGAAGCGCTCTCTGAACCTCCATAAGAGTAGTATTAGATAGCGTAGATAGCCGTCATAAACATCAAACACCCTTGTTCGAACTTAGTTTGAAAATGTGTGGAATGTGTAATTAATTCATTATTAAGAAGTCAAAAAGTGTATTTATTGCATTTAATTACATAGGTTTTTTCCACCAGATTTAAGATTGGTGAATCTCGTTCTTCGACGGATTCTACGAAATTAGGTATTTCATAATTCTTTTTGTAAAACTGATTTTTTTGGCTTCCTTTGTTGAATTTGATATGCTCTGGATGATTATGAGTATCTAAACTCCTCCTCTTCTTTGATTAGATGAACCTAGGTGATTCTTGATCAACAAATGATATTTAGATTATTTCGGTTTATGCAAGTTTGGTGTATTTCAATTTGTAATTGTTTTCGAGTATTATTCTCAATGAACGAATAATTGTTTGAATAGGATTGTGTTAGATTTGTGGACCGAAAGAGTCTTCCTGTATTAGAACACTGAAATCGATTAACTATGTTAGCCGGTATAATCTTAGACGAGGTTGGCTAGGTTATTCCATCGTTAGAGTTTTAGATCGATAAATCACTGTACATATCTTAGACGAAGACCCAAGAGAGCGATATGTAAAATTAGTAATAGGTTAGCAGGACCTGAAAAGTAAAGAAGAATTGTGATAGTGAATTTTTTACTTATTGTTTTCCATAAATTGAGTTAATTGATTATCATTGTTTTGTTCGAATAGCCTAGAGGGTATTCAAAAGTTAAGCATTTTCATCGGATCATTTTTACAACCTTTTAAGACAGTCTTGGTATCTTTGTCTTAATTGTTGTTCGCATTCTTCGTTTAATTATTAGTTTTAGTAATCATGGAACTCAAACTGCAAATTAGTTATTGTTTATTAATACTTCTCGCGCTTAGAGTAAACTCATGCATCTTTGAGACCCTTGGGAATTTGACCGTAATTGCTTAGACAGTTGGTTTTTTTTTGAACGTGTGCTACAAGCGTGTTAATGAGCCTTAGGATTTCCTGGGACATTTCCATTTTCCATATCTAAGTTTTTGTTTCTTACCATCACAGGATGATAAACATCATTGAGTTAAATGAAAAAGTATTCGATGGCGAGTTAAGTGGAAAAGAGGATAAAGTACTGTCCAAACAAGAAGAGTGATTGATTTGACCGTTGGTGGCATGAAGTGGAACTCATGAATGGGAACTCCGATATTAGGTTTATAGCAGCAGAGAGAAATTCGTTTGTGAGAATGATCATTGGCAAGAATGAAAGAGTAATTAGTATTTTGATTATGAAAATGAATTTGCTTGGGAAGATCAAGTTGAGGAGAGTTGGGGTTTGAA
This sequence comes from Linum usitatissimum, assembly GCA_030674075.2. Lineage (NCBI taxonomy): Eukaryota > Viridiplantae > Streptophyta > Magnoliopsida > Malpighiales > Linaceae > Linum > Linum usitatissimum. The sequence goes on along the minus strand of JAUJYP020001034.1, from coordinate 91,518 downwards.
TTTGATAGTATGATTTGGTTGGAAGGGAAACTAAGAAAGAGAGAGAGAGAGAGAGAGAGAGAGAGAGAGAGAGAGAGAGAGAGGTCAGGATGTGAGAGAGGATGAAGGGGAGTTGTCGGCGTCGGTAAAAGGAAAGGTCCGCATGAAACGTAAATGACCATCTATGTTAACTAGCCCTCATTACTTTTAATGGCTAAACTAACAACTTTTTTTTGTTAAAAAAATCAATTAGTTGTCAGGCTCTACCGCGATGGAGAAAATCCTAGGGTAGTTATGTGCGCAGCTATTTGATATCCTTGTCTGCGGTCAATTTTTGTTGGATTAATGTTTATAGAACGCCCAACCTATTGGGTCTCTACTTAAAATAACACAACTTATTTAAAATATTTTTTTGACACATAATTTAAATTTAACCATCAACTTAACGTTCAAACTTAATACCGCTGGCGTGTCTTCTAACTCCACAAATGGTAGCAATATTTTAATTAACAATTTTTTAATTAATCCAAACAAAAAAAGCCATCCGACGCAAGAGTCCACTGAACTTGCCTTCAAAGCCATTCGAGCATCTTTCGCCGCCCAATCCCTCCGTGACTCCTCCATTTCCTCCGCTCACTATGCCTTCCCTCCATCTCCTTCCTTCTATGCTCCTGCTGCTGCTTCTTCCAAGGTATGTTTTGATTTTTTGGTTTTTCAAAATTTGTCGATTCCAATGTCCGATTTCTTTAATCTGTTTCTCCTCTCATATGCTACTCCTCTGATTTTTTTCAGATTCCGATCGCTCAACAAAGTGATTTCGAATTATCTGATTCTGATTTCCTAAATTTTATCTCCATGGTTTCTTGAAGATTTGGTGATTTGAAAGAAGTAGATGAGGTTTGATTGGGAATGCTTCTATATTTATTAACAAGCGTTTCTATTGTGACTTGTTATCTTTTAAAAAAATTTAGCCTACGTACATTCTTTTCCTCGTTAATATATAATACTTCTTAGCAATTTTATAAAAAAAGAGTTCATTCTAATTAAGAAAAGTAGGCTGAGAAGGGAGCTTGGTGAAAAGAGGAGGCAGAGAGGAAAGTGGGTGAGAAAGAGAAAGCGGCGGAGTGGGCGGCAGAGATGGAATGAAAGGTCGGCGGTGGAGAGGGAGGGTGGGTGGGTGGGAGGAAATGGCGGAGAAAGAGGGTTTTTTATTTACGAGATTTTTTTTGTTTTAAAATTAAATACAATTAGTTGAATGTCATGTCTCATGTGAGCGGTTTTGTATTGTTTTTGTCAATATCAGCTTTTAATGTCCACCTCAGCAAATAGATCTTGACAGAATTAATCGAAATTTAAATTTTATATTACAAAAAACATTTTTAATAAGTTGTGTCATTTTTAATAAAGATCTAATAGGTTGGCCTTCTATAAAATATAAATCCATTGTTTTTTGTTTTAGTGTTGGCTTTTACAATAGACTCATTTGCTTTAAAGGTAGTACATTATATTCTCACATGAGAAGTAGGTTTTGTTCTCATTTTTGGGAGTTGCTGTTTTGGGTTTTATCCATATGAATTCCTTGTTGATTCATGTATGCTCTGGCTCATACGATGCCAGGTTATACTCCAACATGGCTAGATCATAGTATTACTAGCCGCTACTAGGCTATTAAAGCCTGGAGCATGGCAGTGTTGGTAACCCACTCAGATTGTGTAGTCCCCTTGGGAGGAAAAGAATAGTTGTTGGAGGTAGGTCATAGATCAGAGGTGACCTAACATGGGTCCTACGTGTACATTTGTTTAGTCGGAATCCTATGTTGATCTCCTCACATTTATGGACTCCTGACACTAGGGTCCAGGGATGAGATGGATGACATCATAAGGTTACCCAGAGAGGGGTGTTGATGGACAGTCAGAGGTTGGATCTCAATAGAGGAGCTAGCTACTCATCTACCTGTTGTCGTGTCTTGACTTGGTCTTGAAGGACTGTTCTTGATCGTTTGATCTCATTCTTAAGTGAATTAACTTTTTAGTGGTTAGTACTGACCTCTTATACTATATTCTTTGTATATGTGGAAACGTGCGATCAATTTTTAAAGCTCAAGCTATAGGAGAGCGGGTTGTGATAACATGAATGTTTTAAATTCTTATAGAGATCTTTTGGGAGTTGCATCTCTATATATTCACATGCGCATGGTTTCTTTGAAAACACAACTATAGTTGTAGACTGTTTTTGATTTAGCAACACCGGTTTTATAGTCTTCATATGGAAGTTCATGTTTGTGTAACATCTTGTGTTTGCATCGTAACCACGGTTAGTCAGTTGGTTTAATCGAAGAATTCTTAAGGAGGGTGTTATATTATTTCCTTGAATCATACGTAAATTTGTTTTGATCAACTGAATGTACCAACTCACAACTCGATAATTCATGTTTTAAATGGCTTATAAAATTTAGAGACCAAATTGCATGTTCTAATTAGTCTTAGACTTATATGTAAGCTTATTATATTAGGGTTGTAAACTTCCAAATTTCAAATGAATATTGATGAACACGTTTTACTTTTCTCAAAACTATCCATGATACCTTATCTGGTCTCTTTCCATCAAATCAACTAAGTTGTTTATCCGCACTTTGCTGTGGAGTGTGAAGGTTTGCTATCCCGTGCAGTATTTATGCCACAAATATCGACAATTCTTGTTTCTCGGACTAAAAATGATAGTTGGTAGCTAAAGACCAAATTTGTTGGTTTGGTGTGTAAAGAGCATTCATCATCAAAAAGTAGCTGTTTCATAGAAGCTCTGCAGCAGACACATTGAAGCTAGAGAACTAGTGTTATTAGTGGATTAGTGAATTAGGAACGCCTACAACATGGTTGAAAGGTAACTAGACATTCAACGAATCACAACAGAGGTTTACCACCAAAATATGAACAATCACTAGAATATATTTAAATTGAACATTGAAATGAATCAGAACAACATACAAATCCTAAACAGTAGCTAGATCAAGCAAAAAAGCAATCCAACGATCCAATTCATGACAAACTCAGGAAATATAGAAGCCACAAAGAAAACATTTCCAATATACCTAGATGATGCTTAGTCCGGTCGAGCCCTGTGCCGAGCCAACACATCTGCAATATGTTCATCTTTATCCCTAGTAAAGCCGTTGTTCGCTGCAGGCTCGATGACCTCCAACCAGACCGTGTGCACATTCCTCCCAGACACGTTCTCCTTATGGCCAAATCCCTTCTATTCGTTCTCCGAGGCCACCGGAGGTACCAAATCCACCTGGAAAATGGTGACCGGATTGAACACATTGTCCTTCAGACTGGAAAAGTGAGTAAAACAGCTAGACCAATAAGCCCACGAGAATAACATGGGAAAGTGAAAATTCAAAACGGAGGAGAGACTTAATGAACAGTAAGAGAGGCACAGAGATTTAATTCCTTTAATAAAGATCTTAGAGCAATAAAAAGGATTTTAGCATGGTGCTAAAACCACTATTAGCTTCAATGCTAAGTCATCTAATAGCTGAGCTGGCCTTAAAATGCTTAAGCAAGGGAGCTGGGTGCTAAGAAAATGAACTAATGTGGCAATATTTGGAGTTGTTGGCTGCAGGATTAACTTAAATATAAATTTTCCAACTGACTGCTAATTGTTGTTTCTATTTCTGAAAAAAATAACACAAAAGGTTTCTAGTATTTGCTACAAAAATCAATAATGGTGAAGAGTAAAATCTAACTATGAATGAAAGATACATTCTGGTGTAAGTGCTTAGATACAAACTATATCTTCACCTTCCACAGCTGTTAACTTGGTCCACTCTCTTTAGCACAAATTACATATACAGAACCTGAACCAGTTTTCACATTCTTCTTCATCTTTTGTTGCTTTTCTCATTACCCCGACAAAATCTCTAATGACCAAAGAATCTCGAAGAAGAAGAAGAACAAGAACAAGAAAAAGAAGAAGAACAAGAAGAAGCCGAAGAAAAAGAACTTTATCCACCCAAAAAATTGAGAGAAAGAATCTAACCAAAGACTGATGAGAGGCAGCAACCTTAAGACTGTGACGGCCTATTACTGTGCAGTGCTAAAGTGTTCTTCTTTTGCAGTCTACCTCTCAATAACCTGATCTTTGCATCAACTCTAGCTGAAAATCCAATCTTTGTTTCTTGCCTAGCCTTGGATCTTTCCCTTCTCCACATATGTTGATCCTCTACATCCTTCCTATAGTACTTGATCTCTTGTATGATGTGGTGGTCCATTGGATTGAAACATCTCTGGAATGAAATGTGAGCTAGATAAGGAAGGTTACAAGTGACTGTTACCAAGAGGATTGCGAGCCAGTAGATGGGTGCCGGACCAAGAGCTTCCACCAGGATTTGGTAGGCATTTCCTGAGTAGGTTGGAGATACCATCCCATACACAAACAGGAACAAGAACCATGTCCCAATGCTTCCCCACACCAAGACGTGTTGGATCCATGTGAAGTGGCTCATTGTTAGCGCAATCTGGCAATTTACCGAGCAGATGATGCACGAGAACATTGTTGTGCCTACTGCAGCCATGTCTGCTGTCTGGCCTCCAACTCGGAATGCTTGGTTAGACAAGATTAGTATGTTGAGGAAGTAAATGGCGAGTGAGGAGTATAGACCATTCCCTATCCATCCAAGTATCCTGTACCAGTCAAAGAACAAGTTCTTCGGCCCTTGCTGATATAATGCTGGGAACTGTACAGCATACAGAGTTCAAAAGACATGTTAAAATTATCAACTTCGATTGTAACAGACTAGAGTGGAATGTGGACTAACCAACCTGTAAGCAGACTTCTGATGGAACATCTTGTTCAAAAACTCCAAGTGAAATAACTGGCAATGAGGTAAGGAGGACATTGAACAGAAGCATGTACCAATCATCATAAATAGATTGCCCGGAGAAGGCAGTGAATGCCTCAAAGTAGAAGAGCGTGAGACCAAATGCAATGTTCTTGTAGAAGAAATAGCAGATCTGATTGATAGAAGAAAGTCCAGACAAACAATTCAGCAAACAGTAAAAGAAGAAATATGAAGTCTTTATTCAGATAGTTCTAAATCCACCACACTTGTATGCATAGTAGAGCTGTCAAACGGGCGGTTTGGGTTGGCCACGAGTGGGTTAGTCGAATTACGGGTTATTCGGTCACGGGTTCACAGGCCACGGGTTTGTCGGGCCACGGGTTATCGGGTTACAAGTTAATCGGATTACGGGTTACAAGTTAATCGGATTACGGGTTTATTGAATCACAGGTTCACCGAATCACGGGTTCATCGGGCTGGACGGAGGGTTGGCTCGGGTTGCCTATCGAGCCATCAATGTACAATCAATTTACAAAATATAGCACATAAGTTTTATTTAGATAATAAAATATAAAATTTAGATTCCATAATTATTTTCACATTATTTTTAATTTAAATTTTTAAAAAATTGAGATTACAATTTAAATTCTAAAATAGTAATAAAATTGTAAAAACTAGATTACAAATTGAAATTTTAATTTTAGGATTACGAAATTGATGATGAAAAAATGTAAAAAAATCCTCAAAAGATTGACGATCATTTTATCATTAAGATTTTTTATTCTTGTTCATGTCTATTCATAATTTTTCATTCTTGTTTATCGTGCCTTTTCTTCTCTCATTGCTTTTGTATTAATCACAAAACTTGGTTAGCTCCTACTATTTATTTTGTTCATGCTAGTAACTAAACAATAAACAAAATTTAATATTGAATCCAACTACCCAACTTCATAGGGGCGATACCTCAATTTGGTTCTTAGTTTATGTTACTAATATTGAGCGTGTTGTGTGTAAACTAATTGATATTATCCACTTCTTTTAAAGAAATATGATTTTCAACTTGCAAGTGAGCACTGAAAAATAGTATTATATGTTGTCTTGGATACAAAAAAATCTCTTTTATGAATATTTACTTAAAATGAACTAATTATTTTTGAATCAAATGTCATCAAACTAATTTGAGATTATGGAATAATTATCTATTAGTATGATAAACTGTACTTGGGAGACAACTTTATATTTTATTAGATGATATGACGGGTTAAACGGGAGGGCTGGGCGGGTCACGGGTTAGTCGGGTTACGGGCTTTCTGGTTACGGGTTAATCGGTCACTGGTTTATCAGGTTACAGATTTATCGGATCACGGGTTCATCGGGTCACGGATTCATTGGATCACGGGCTGGGTAGATTTTGAGTTGTTGACTTATTAGTCAAACGGGTTACGGATCAGGCTGGGCAGATTGGGCGGGCTTGTCGGGTCCGTTTTTGCCAGCTGCATAGGCAAAATGCATGAAAGCAAAGCAAGAGTCTTTTGTAATTACCATCTGAGCTATTCTCTTGTAGCACCAGTGTCCATGGACAACAAGAAGTCTTTCCAAGAACCGGAATTGCGAAATTGAGAAATCACTTGCCATCACAGCCTGTCATTGAAATGTCACAACTTAGTGAGCACTAAAAATGCTCAATTGAACATCAAATTACAATGGAGAATGCAGGAGAAATGCATACATATTAAACATTCAGAATCGATGTGATACTTACTTGCATGCCTTCCACCCCACTGATACCAACACCAATGTCAGCTTCTTGAATCATTCCAACGTCATTTGCCCCGTCGCCTATTGCCAAAGTTGTTCTTCCGGTGCCTTCTTTTACCAACCGGGTAACCTGGTACAATAAGAATCACCACATAAGAAAACAAATGTGGACAAGAATCCAGTATGGAGAGGGTAGAATGATCATACCAATGCCTTCTGTTTGGGAGAGACGCGACAACATATCACAGATGCACAGCCAACTGCTAAAGCCAAGAACTGGTACTTCATGTCATCCTCCAAAGTGTAGGTTAGTGTCTTCCCATCAATAATTAGTGCAAACGCAGCATGTGGGTCTTTTTCCAGCTTGATCATTTGGGAGGCATTGGTAAGTTGGTTCAATATATTGTCCTTCGCAGCCTGTTGAGAGACGAAAACCAATGTCTGTCTAAAATCAAGTCAATCAAAACTCAACATAGAAGAACCTTGTAGCATCTCAGTCATCCCAGAAAGTACCTGCTTTGAGTCTTGGGCTAAGTTCTCTGAATTCAATGCTGATATAACGATTTGTTTCATGCCTTGCCGAAGCAAACTACAAGAGTATCTGCAGTAGGAAAGCAGTTGTTACTGCCACAGGAAAAACAAAGACCATACATTTGTCCATCCTGTTTAGGATGCATACCCAATGTTGATTGCAGTTTCCATCTTATCTCCTGTCAAAACCCATAGCTTTAGACCAGCCTGTGCAAGTTTATCTATGCATTGCGGCACCTAGAGATATTAGAACTGAAAGTAAGTGCAAGGCAGGAAAAGGTAAATTAAATTCATATGGATGAATGAATAAGTAGGAGAATAATGTACCCCTTGTTGCAACTTATCCTCCACAGCGGTAGCACCGACAAGAATAAAGTCCTTTTCCATCATGTCTGCTATTCTCTCAAGCATCACTTCCCTGTCAGCACCAATCGATGTTTTTGCTTTGACAAATTCGTTGTTCCAGGCATTATACTCCGTCTCGTCAAGCTTTTTATAAGCAAGTACCAATGTACGTAATCCAGCTTCTCCATAATCGTTCAAATGCTTCGTAGTGGCTTCCTCGTATGTTCTTCCGTTCTTTGACAGCCGATCAAAAATGATGCTGTAACATTCAATGAAGTTGAGAACTTAAGTGATGCTGTATCATTCGAGAATCCAAATTTATCGAACATGGAAGTAAATATTATCTCTGGAATTCTGACCTGTCAGCACCTTTGCTCATGACTAAAATCTGCCTATCCTCATCCTGCACAATTACCGACATCCGCTTCCTCTTGCTTGTGAATTCCAACAGATTTAGAAGTTTATACTCTCTGCAGGATTCCAAAGGGAAATTAAAATAATGTTAGGGACATGGACGCATAAAGCAAATGCTCAAATGAAAAAAGATCCTCACCTTTCAACCACTTTTCCTGGAGGCATTATCTCACGAACAGAGACACTGGATTGAGTTCTTTTGAAGAACTCAAAACCAAATTCTCTAGCTGCAACAAGGAAAGCTCCTTCATCCGGGGACTCTGCTTCATATGTAAATACTCCAGTCTCTTCATTAAGTTCAGGAACAGCCGTATGACAAATTGCCAATATCCGGAAAAACAGCATAAGGACATCAGGATTAGGCTCATTCACCCAGTTCCCATCCATAAGTCGGCTATCCTCAAAGCTAAACCCTTTAATTGGATGTTTATATTCTTTCTCGTCTCTAGCAGTAATGACAGTCTCTAGTTCAATCTCTGGATCTCCTGACCTTTCCCACGAACTTCTGGTACCAGTATTTCCCCGGGAACTAGTTGAAATTCCATCATCCTGATCCTCAAGGTCAATAGCCATCTGTTTTGCTGCAGCAAGTTCAACCTCACTAGAGCGTACGCCGTATGGATGACCAGCAATCGAACACTTCAAAAAGTCCATCTGATTGCATGTTAAGGTACCAGTTTTGTCGGAAAGGATGGTGTCAACCTGTCCCAACTCTTCATTCAAATTTGATGTCCTTGCTTTAGCAGTATTACCAGTTTCTTCATCGTACATATGTATATCTTGGTCGATGAACATTGCTTGACAAACTTTCACGACCTCAATGGAAACATACAAAGAGATGGGAATTAAATATCCATAAAGGATTAGAGCTGTGATCAGATGAGCCAACCCAGACTTGGAAGGACTGCTAGGATCATACAATTCTTCAGGCTTCAAAGGTTGCATATACCACCAGTCTGGCATTTGGAACTTAATCTTGACAGCAAAACCAATTGAGCTCATCAATGAAATCAACACAAGGAAGCTGAAGAGGATATATATAATCTTGTCCATTTTTCTTTCCACTCTGCTCCTTTTGGAAGGTGATTTTGTTGAATTCTGCATGACTTTGCTATCAAAACCAGTGAATAACACAACCCCATAAATAAAAGCTGTATTCCTAAGCTTTGAATCCCTAAGGAGAACTTGACTCGGGTCAAGAGGATAAACCTGACGATCATACTCGAAATTACCAACAAAGGTGTACAGGCTTGGATTTGGATCTTCACATTTAATCATTCCTAAAAAGCTCTTGAAAGTGTCATCATCATCTAGAGGTAAGGTAACCTCCAGAGCTCGCTTTATCTTCAAGTTTGTTTCCCCATCAAGGTTCATAGTCTCAACATAGCAAATCCCATCTTCATAACTTGTAGACAAAAGAAGCAAATCAGCAGGAAAAAACTGATCCTTCTCTACCTTAATCACATCACCAACTTGTATCTTTTCCCAAGTCTTGCAACTAAAATTACCATCCCCTTGGTGAACATAGGTTTTCCGGCTATTAACCTTCATGTCTTGCATAAACCTTCCCCAATCTTCCAAAGCTTCCTTTGCCATACTAATACCCACAACAAAAGCCAAAGGGAAAATCATGCTCACTGCTGAGAATGGAGCAACCGGGGTTAGGGAAAGGATTGCTGCCAAAAGAAAGTAGATATTGGCAACCCGTCGAAACTGTTCAAACAGTGCCTTGGGCAAGAAGGTAAGAACATTGTACTTGGTGGTTGAGATATAATTTGAACAGTATTTCAAGGGTTTTCTCCTGTGGTTTACAGGTTCATTGCAATGAACAATTCTAGAGAATCCAGGGCCTTCCAGTGAATGTGGCTCCTGCTCCTCTTTCGTTTTTGGCCTTAAACATGAAAATGGGTGAAGTTGACTCCGCCGTAGCTTAGACCTTATCCTACCCCGCCCCATCTCTCCCAACGCAATTCAAGATAAATTCTATCTTTGCTGTTAAAACCCCAACACAGTGTTCCGCAATTCAACACGTTCCTTCCCAGCAAATATCCCTTCTGCTAAAATGGCTGATCAAAGTAGTAGAAGCAACTAAATGATTAAAACAAGTAAAAGAATCAATGACATGAAAGACAGACGGCAAGGAAGAGAAGATGCATTCTAATTCTATCAAAATTCCACCATGATTGCAGCCAACCTATATTGAAAGGACAGTTCAGAAGCCAACCGATAATTAAAAAGGAAGGGATCACATTCCAAACCTCGTTCAAAACCTTCCATAAACATTATATTCCATGATCCAAGTGGAAAATCCTACGTGGAAAATAAAAGAAAAAATCAGTGCATTCATATGCATGAGACAGTTGAAACAGAATAAATCCATCTGTTTTGAAGTCCAAACATTCTGTAGCTACCAATGCATGAAACCCCAATCCAACACTGACCGCAAATTCCTCCAGCAACAAATTCAACGCTCGGAAAATTTCAAACCGATCTCAGAAAAAACAAAGAGGAGTTATACTTATAGGGGAAGGTTCATGGACAGAACAGAAGAACCCAACATCAAGGAAACAATCTTCCAGCACACAGCTCAAAAGGGGGTTACCTGTAAAAATGAGGGATTTTTGCAGACCTTGCTGAACAAAATTCACAACGCAGCTGGGAAACTACTTTTTTTGTGTGTAGAAATGGGAGAGGACCTCGCAGATCAGGAATGAGCAACAACGGAAAAGTCCTCCCTCCCAGTAGAAAAGAATAGCTGGCTACTACTTCTTCTTCTTCTTCTTCTTCTTCTTCTTCTTCTTCTTCTTCTTCTTGTGATTGGGGTTGGCACAGAGAAAGAGGGAGAAAATTCAAAGCATTGTTTTCGCAGAAGAGAGAGAGAAAATTAAATAAGGAAAAGAGAAAGAAAGAAACAGAGCAAGGCAGTCACGACGGAGGTTTCTTTTCTCTCTCTCACTCGCTTTTTTCTTTTTTTCCCGTTTAGACTTCGTTTCATATAAAGAAAATTAAAAGGATTTTATAAAAATTTAAAATAACAAAAAAATATTTGTTTATTTAATTTTAATTAGTCATATTTTATAAAAATATTTTTTCTTTGATGTCACATTTCTTTTTAAATGTGCAATTTTCAAAATTTAAGTTTTCACGTTTCCTTTTAAATGTGGTATTGATGATATTTTTTTTAAAATTTCAAGTTTTCGTAAACAATTGGTAGATATTGTTATCATTACCCTCAACTTCCTTTATGACTATAACGACTATAACAACCGAGGTGAGAAATACAAATGAGATATTGGTTTGATTAGCTAAAACATATAATATATTGTTGCAATTATGCAATGCATATTTGGAAAAACTATATGATTAGCCATGACATATTATAATATATGGTTGTAGATATGTACAAATATTAGTTCTTCTTCCCTGGCAAATAAAAGTAGTGGTGGGTATCAGATTTGTTCTATTTATAGTTAGTAAAATACGGGACGAGTATGGTACAATATTAATACGTTCAGAGTTTCATACATTATTTGAACATAGTAATACGTTTAAATTTAGGCAACAATTAGAAAATATTAAAATTTTAAAATTAAACGGCTCTACAATAGTACGAGAACGGAAGTTCTAAACGCATATAGTATGTATATGTGTATTATACGAGTATTAAACGAATTTTTGTTAACTATAAGATGATGGGTCTTGAAATTGAATTTCAAATAAGGACATCATGGTCAATGCATAATAAATCTCTAACAAGTTGAAAATTATATTTCAATTACAAACCTTGTCATCAAACAATATAATTAAAATTACACAATTTTTAATTTCTCAATTCCTTGTTTTCACTTTTTTCTCACTCTCCATTATTTTTAATAAATATTGTTCATTACATTACGCACAGTATTTAAATATTTTAATACATTAGTGTTTATTTAGATATTTTATAAAATAATTTATTCTTTTTTCCACAATATATCGCATCATTATAATTATCATTACATCCAATTATGAACTATCTTCCAACAAAATAGAACTCTAATAAAAAGTAAATTGATCCAATTGACATTGAGGTGTAGATTACTGTCCGGCCAGTCTACATAAATGATTGTCATCTCTGATTATTGTACATTAAAAACTAAAGTTACGATTATATTTTTGTGAAGATGGAGGGAAGGAAAACACCACCTTCTATTACGTTTTTATCAGGTCCAACTATCATCCATAGAGCTTATAACTAGTTATTAAAGCTTTTAAGCGATTTTTGAATTTATCATAATTGTTATAGAATATGTGTCAATCGTGATAAAATGATAATAAAAATATTTTGGACGAGTTACTAAAATACATTATGCATAATTTAACTTTGTAATTTTATATCAGTTGTCGTGACAACCTTTACCGAACACAAAAAATTATCGACTACTTAAATTTTGTAGCTCTAGGAACGAGGAATCCTGGATGTGGCCCAGTCTAGAACATCCCAGTTTCTTTCCGTGTGCTACACTTAATTGTGGATATCATCGTGTCACTCAATATCAGCAACATTAAAAAAATAAATCCTAAATTCGTTTTTGGAAACTCTAAACATAAAAAAATGATGTTAACACCCTAAATACAAAATCCTAACCATTAAATATTGAATCATAAACTCAGGTACTAAATCGTATAAAAAACTCTAACTTTTGACAATAAATCAAAATTAATAGATCCTTAACCCTCAAAAATTAAAATCTAACCACTAACACTATATGGTGAACCCTAAACACAAACCTACAACCTAAAATCTTAATTTTGAGTACAAAATATGACAAAATATGGTATAGTAGATACCAATACCCTAAAGGTACCCAAATATTTTCTATAATTATATTATAAAATATTTTTGAATTTTAACATATATTCTTTCAACCAACGAATATAAATAAGTTATATTCACCATGGTTATATCTTACTAATCATAGGGCCCTATCATTGTAAAGCTACAACTCGAAAGCCGGAGGTAGCATTCAAAGCTGGAAATAAAGAGCAACCATCCGTGCTTTCGAATAAAGGCTAGTCGTAGATCTGCACCTTTCGGTAGTTAAAGGAAGAGTGGAACATACTAATCCTACGAGAGGAGTGGACCTCCCAACACAATCCTGACCCGCCGGACCATAGCAAGACCTTCATCTCTCACGATTGATCCGATGTACCTAGTTACCGCTAATTTATCTAAGATGGTAGATCATTCATGTATAGTTTCTCTAACAATATAATTGTATGTTAACTATTCGCAGGACACTATAGATTCAAATCCAGTTATACTTCACATAAAAACATGAGATATCTATATAATATTATTGAAAAAAAATATAAAATGGTTGATCAAAAGAATTTTTTTTTACACATATTTTAATTCAAAATAACGAATTTAAACACCATCCAAAATAAATCACAAAAAGGACAATAAACTACAATACAAAAATAAAATAAGCCAATTTAAAATACAAAATTTGCTCCCTCAAATCAAAATTGCGACTCTTCTTCCTTCAACATTATCAACTACTTTCGAAATACAAAATTTTAAAATTTTTCGCTATGCCTTCTCCTCCAAAATTTTTTTTTTGAAATCTTTATCAAACATTTCCAGAGTTTTCATTCTTTTACTTGTTCTTTGTGCTGTGCACAATGTGAGCCATTTTATTAAAAAAATGGATCAATTTTTTATTGTAAAATATATGAAGGCCTTGCCAATTGGACTACAACAACAAGAGGGTGAATACAAAGTGGCATAATTAAGTTATTATTAAAGTATATAGCAGAATTTTGCATGAGTTGTTGTTTGAGAGTCGTTACCCAAAAAATGAGTAGCAAGGAAAAGTAGCTAGCCTACAAAGTTGATTTACATCGCATCATTAAACTCCTAATATCCAGTTTGCAGCCATGAACACATCAATCTATTCTGTGTGGAACCCATCCCTAAAAGACCTAGTCAAACCAATACCAATGGTTTGACCCATGTATATTAATAACACCAGTCCACTAGACTAAGCATTTAACTCATTCATGACAGCACAACGTACACAAGACCAAACTCTATTCTAGTTCAATTGCATAAACTAGAAATAACGTCCCAAACTCCTAATGAGCAAACATCAATCATCAAGTGCACATTAAAAGTGCTAAACATGAAAACAAGGTTCATCTTAGAAAATTAGGGAGTGAAAATAGTCTGAAAACTAGAATTAAACTCATAAAAACTCTTAGAGCCCCTCGGGTGCAATACCGCCATCGCACGCCTTGTCCTCTTAGGAGGCATTGGCTCCTGTAGGACCAGAAAAGCACAAACATATAAACGTAGGGGGGGGGGGGTCAGTGATATGCACTGAGTGTCTAGCCACCATCACATAGAATCGTGACTGGTAGGAATAGAAGGAACTCACATAAACAAGTAGAGAGATCATACTACCTAGCATCAGCCACCCCTAACATCGTGTTATCTCCCATGGTTCCTTGTATCTAACTACAGTTTGTTGGATAAATGAGTACTTATCAGCAGAACGCTGAGTTTCAATCCATCCCCGAAAAACGCAGCGTGCCAACTAATGTTGAGAACAAAAGATGAAGCTGAACAAGCCTTCTTGACCTACAAGGCACAGGTGGAGAACCAACTAGAACAAAAAATCAAGAGACTACGATCTGATAGAGGAGGAGAATATGGTTCAACCTTCCCGAAAGAGGTATGCGAATAAGCTGATATTATACATGAAACCATTGCTCCCTATTGTCATCAACAAAATGGAATAGCTGAGAGGAAAAATAGGACTCTAAAGAACATGATTGATGTTATGCTCGTTAGTTCTAGACTGCCTAATAACCTTTGGGGAGAAAATGCTATTTCTACTAATCATATTTTGAATCGTGTTATATATAAGAAACTTGACAGGACACCTTAATGAGTCGTGGAAAAGATTCCCTCGAATCTGAAATACCTGAGAGCGTGGGGGGTGTCTTGCCAAAGTTGGTATTATGGACTACAAGAGGAATCCTTTACGTCCCAAGAACTTTGATGTTGTCTTTATAGGTTATGCCACTAACAGTGCAGCTTATAGGTTTTTAAGACTTGATGATAGATCAATATGTGAATATCGAGTTGCTAATTTCCTGGAGGAAACATTCCATTACACTCACTATAAAACCTTGATGCCCATCACAAGGAAGTTTCTCCAAGTTCAAGTGCATATGAATCTGTAGAACCAGAAGAAACTCCTTTGAGAAGGAGAAAAAGGCAAAAGATCACAAAAGACTTCGGAGATGAATTGCTCACCTCCTTCTTAGTGAATGCAGATTTCTATTTATTTGATGATCTAACCAACCAAGTGTATTTAGCAGAACCAGAACCTGAGACATATGAGGAAGCCATGAATTCAGCTGAAGTAGTGTTCTGGAAGGAAGCTAGAGATAGTGAGATAGACTCAATCAGAGCTAATCACACTTGGTAGATAACTGACCTTCCTAAAGGCTGCATAGTCATAGGGTGCAAATGGATATTCAAGAGAAACCTAAAGCCCGATGGACCAGACACGTGCTTCTATCATAAATCGTGGCACTGATCATGTTATACTATGCTTATATATTGATGATATGTTGATTTTTTGTACTGATCTATCTGATATTAATGAGACCAAATAGCTTCTCTCATCAAGATTTGAAATGAAATATCTTGGAGAAGCAGATGTGATCCTTGGTATGAAGGTGTTTAGGTCAGATGGTGACTACATACTTAGTCAACACCTTAATGTGAATAAACTTATGACCCTGTTTCTAGAAAAGGAAGCTACTTCTGCAAAAACTCCTTATGATTCTAATTTTCATTTGAAAAAGAATCTAAGTGAACCCCTAGATCAATCTAGTTATGCTTTAAAGAGAGTTTTGAGGTATCTAAAGGAAACAACAGACTAGGGGTTGAGATATGGAAGCCATCCTTCCATACTAGAAGTTATGATACAAATTGGGTCACAAGCAAAGATGATGTAAGCTCCACCAGCGGGTTTGTCATCATTCTTGGAGTGGGAGCTGTATCATGGAAGTCCACCAAATAGACTTGCATTGCAAGGTCAATAATGAAATTTGAGTTTATAGCACTTGATTAGCAAGCCAGGAAGCAAAGTGGCTAAGAGCCCCTTTACAAATGGGCTGAAAAGGAAAATGGTAGAGAAATATGCTAAGGAGATAGGATTAATCTCTTGGAGTTGCTGAATTCAAGATAGAAACCAGTTTGGTTATCCAAACAAGTCAAACGTTCCTGAGAAGTTACAAGAAGTGACACTTCTGAACCTTGAATAAAAGAAACAAGTTCTCGAAAAGAAGCAAGAGGTAGCACTTCTGAACTTGGAAAACTAAACAAAGTTCCAGACAAGATGCATAAGAAAGTGCAAGAAATGGCATTTTTGAACTTGACAAATTAACTTAATTCCTGAGAAGATACATGAGAAAGCATTTCTGAACCTAGGAGATTTGGGGGAGGGGGGGGGGGTCCAGTGATTTGTCATAATCCCTTCAAAGGGGTGGTCTAATTAACCAGCTAATATTTAAGGTTCCTAATTCTTGTATGAGTGATCTAGAAGAACCTAAAACAACTTAATTTCAAGAGGAAGTTAACAGACCCTAGAAGAAAGATTCCCGAATCTTAAATTTGGTGATATGGAGTCTTGAAAGTGATTCCTTGAGAAACTTGATGAACAAGAATGCAATAAGGTTGGCTACACCGGATAAACAGTTGTGACACCCCGATTTTGTGTTGCTACTGGATTTTGGGTTTAAATCGGTGTTTTATGAGTTCTAGAAAATTTGTTGATGAATGGACAATCACAGACGTGATGTCAGTCTGTCAAGGATGTGGGTGTCAGGTCGACCACGACGGTGGTCAGAAGTCAGTCGCAAGCATGACCACCATGGGATCACGACCATGGCCATCTGTAGGTCACGAGCGTTGCTGCTAAGTTGCCACATGCGTGGTGGTAAGTCGACCATGGGCGTGGTGGTCTATTTATATAAATAGAGTCGCGACCTGCAACCCAGAGTTTACGGAAACCTAAATTGAGACTTGTCTCTGACAAACGACGATTGATTATAGGAGGAAGAGAAGGTCAAGCTATTCGATCCCAAACCAGGAAGTGAGGCTTGTATATCGTTGAGGAAGTTTCAGAAGGTAATCTAGCTTTTTCCTCCCTTCCTAATCCTTTGATTTGAATCCTACGTAGGAAAATCCTAAAAGGTTAGGATTTGGGGTTTTGAGATTTCAATCCTATGATTAATCTCTACAGGTCATCCAGATTAGAAGATTGAGCTTTAGGGAGGCTGCGTCATATCAGGCTCTACCAGGAAAGCTTTTCAGAGGTGGGGGTTTAGAGAATACTTTTCTGCTTTAAGGGTTAAATTATATTTAGGTTGTCAAGAATCCAATGTTGGATTCACAACACTATACTGTGGCATGTGATCTAATGTACAAGTTTGTGATGTTTAATGATTAAGAGTGGGGCTCTCAAGACTGTGTCGTAGCATATGATCTACTGTATAGGGGTTGTAAAAAAGAGTTGGGCTCTTGTTTGTGCAGTAGCGTGTGATCTAATGTGTAGGTTGTTGTTTAAGATCTAGCATAAGCTCATGATGTTTGAACTGTGATTCACAATTCATGTTTAGGACAAGATTCAGGTGTAGTTAGATTAGCTCTTGATATACGTTGGTCACCCGCCCATCGATTAAGCAAATCCCTCAGGATGTTCTATGACTACAAAGGACGTGTCAAGTATGCCTATCGGTACTGCTCACACGATATCTATGATCTATATGGTGCTTTTCATAGTCTGATCCATCATGAGGCTATCTACTATAGCTAGAGGTGACTGATGATATGATGATGCCTACAGGACCACAAGGTCACATTACTAGATGTTATAGTAGCTTCATGCGAGTTTGGCCTAGTCACTCAGTGCTTATCACTTACCCTATCTCTACCCTTCCTTGCATGTTCAACTTTGGAACTTTAGGAGCAAATGCCGCCTAAGAGAGCAGCACGAGCATCGACACCTCAACCGAGTGGCTTCCGGCGTCATAGAGAGAGGTATCATGGAGGACCTCGAGTTATTATCTCTTTTTATGTTTTGAGATAGTTCTATGTTTTTCAGTTGCTCTGTTAGACCTACCTCTTGATGTTTGGTTCCCCTATTTGGGATGATTTTCCTTGTCGTTTAGTACATGATTCGAGCCTTAGATGCTCTCTTTTCTTTCTACTGCTTTTTACTTATCATATGAGGTTATTCAGTCCAGTTATTTTATTATATGTTATGTTATTTATGTGATGAGTGAACCCGCGAGTAATGCATGGGTCGAACCATGTGGTTCGGCCGGGTCTTCTTGGAGCGGGTTTCACACAAACTTCTAAGCCTTGCCTGTCCAGTTTCAGTTTAAAACATTTCATACTGATCTGACTGTGTTCTTGAGCCTGAGAGCTAAGTTTGCATTTGAGGGGGGACTATTGGATAGACATGTCAACAGATCAGATCGGGGACGGTTAAAATTTGAGTTGACTGGTTCGGATTCGGGCTGGTATGTACTTAACCGGATTGGTCTACCAAGCCTATATAAATGCTGAATTATCAACTGAACGATGAGTTTTAATTCATCCCCATAAAACACAACATGACAACTAATGCTGATTCCAACAGTTAGAAATAGAACTGAACCGTTCTAGTTCATTCCAACATTTGATTGAATAAGTTAGTTGGTTTCCTGGAAATGAGGAACTCCAGTCATGCTCCACTAAATCTACAAATTCTTGATAATGATAACCTGTTGCGAGGTTCATCTTTGATCTAGTTGGTTAGTGGATTGGCTCTCTATATAAGAGAGTTCACAGTTCATTGGCGAAACAAAGAATCGATCCCCTCCTCTTATCTGAATCATACATAGCTTTTCATCTTGTTCCAACATTCAATCTTTTACATCATAGATTGGATGATAGTTGTGATTAACCTTTAGTTTCATTGGTGTCCTTGAATTAGGGAAACATTGCTTCAAAGGCAGTGTTCTTAACATAATCACTATGAAACCCCACCCTAAGAGTCCCGGTAAAACTAGTGGTTCAACCAAAGAGTCCTAGTTGGGTTTCAACAAAGAACCAAAATCAATTCAAGACTACTAATCAAAGCATAAATACAAGCTTTAAAAGCTGAACTAAAAACCATAAATTAACTATTTTGAAATCTGTCACACAGGGATCCCAGATCCCAAAACATAACACAATACAAAAAACGAGATACAACTCCAGTTCTGAAAAAAAATCGAATGATATCAAAAGATATCAAAAGAACGATCAGTTCTCTCCCCACCATCAACTCCAATACTTGTGCCTAAACACACAGATACAAAAAGGAAAATGGTATAATGGTGTCAGTGGTAAGCACTGAGTGGCTATCTGAACGTTGTCTAGAACTAAGATTGAACTGAGATTTTAATGAGTCTGTTTTGCGGCTTTGCTAAGCCTTTACTGAGCCTGAACTAAGGAGAGAACAAAGAAGGCTATCTAATCACTAAATCTAGTAATGTGATCATATGGTCCAATAGGCATCATCCTAGCATCAGCCACCCCTAGCTATGAGCAGACGACCTCCTGCTGGATCAGACCATGAATAACCCTGAATACCATGTGAGCAACATCTTGTAGGCATACTCAACACATCCTGCTTGAGCCTGGAATGTAACCTGGGGGATTGCACAATCCATGGGTGGGTGACCAATGCATAATCAGGAGCTATCTAGCTAAGACTAATCATGTCCTAACCAGAACTGTGAATTACAAGCCACAGTTCAATCGCCAAGAGCTTATGCTCGAAATAATATAACTATTTGTACTGTGGATCACACGCTACTATACAGCCTGAGAGCCCTACTCTGAAACACAACACATGTACACTAGATCACATACTACTGTACAATCCTGAGAGCCCTGCTCTATATCACAACACATGTACCATAGATCACATGCTATTGTAGAGTCCTGAGAGCCCCCGTCGGTAACACACTAAAAATCCAATCATTGGATTCCTAACAACCTATTACTGTTCTACGCTCTCCTCGGTAACACACTTCTGATTCTAACTTTGCGATGAGTCCATAGCTTCTGATTGTGCACCGTTTGGAGTCCAAACGATAGAGTTAAGCTCCATTTACTTCTTTGGAACATTATGAAACTTGTAGGGACAGAAACGCTGCGCTAGTCCTCCAACTGTCTCCATTACACTAACTGATCTGGAACTTCTAGACGTTGACAAATCTGACCCAAAACTATCCACAAGTTCAGAACTACAGAAGCAAGACTTAAGAATAACTAAATTCCAAATTAGTCACTTAACTTTTCAGCTTATAGATCGGGTCACTCAACTTCTCCAACATTGCGAAGAGGTCACCCTTCTTCTCCGACGAGGTTGTTCGCCGCCGGTGACCAAACCCAAAATTTGGCAAAGCTTTTCCAGCGGCCTCAGAGAATCGTGGAATCCAACACTCGTCATCGGGGCTTCCTTCTTCCTCCCCTCTAATTCTGTATGTCTAGGGTAGCCAAGGCAGATGGCTAAGGCTTTTTCTCCTCTTGATTGGTAACAAGCTCCACCCATCCACTGGATCAATCCAACGGCCCAAGGCTCAACCACGTTATCATCACTTTACTTGGGCTCATGGCCCACATCAACAACCTGTCTCCACTTAAATATTTAAATGGCAGCCCACCTCCTTCCTCTATAAGAGTGCAAGTCCTAACCATCACGATAAGATCAATCTAACGGTCCAGAACTCTATAAGCTCATAATTAATAACTCAAAGGCTTGACTCCTCTTCTGATTGAGTTAGTCAACCCGATAACTAACCTGAGCCTTGTGAGCGTTTAATACTTGGTCAACTACTGATTCAACTTCTCGAATGAATTAAATTAATTCGGCTTCCAACTTCTGACTTCTACTTATCAAGTAAGTTTTAAATCAAACCGAAATATAGCCGAATCAAAAATTGAGGTGTCACAATCATAGATCTGTTTCTTCCCTTCCTTCTCCAATTTTTTTTTGTTTCATTAATACATGTTCTGTAATTGTTGTTCTCATATAGCTGAGTTGATCATTCAGTCCACAGTCTAGAGAGGGAGGGTGATGCAATCCTACAAGAGGCTGCCACTACTGTATTATCGGGGTGACATGTGTAGAGTAGCGAGTATGCTGTACGGAGATGACACCAGGTGTGTCCCTCCTCCACTGTGGTGCTAGTGCCGCTGACACTCCTCTTGCAGCTGCAACCTTCCTCTTCTTCTCATTTTGGCAAGCCTGACGCTCTCCCTTCCTTTTCTCCTCAAGATGCCCAGCCATCAAGGCTACCGCCTTGATGTCCGCCAATGTGTCCATGTCACCACTCATGAGTCCTGACTAAACAAGAGCTCTCAACCCATCCAAGCATTGTTGCTTCAAGTCTTCCACCTTTTGTTCTGCTGGTCCCCTGTACCACCTGCTTAGCTTGATGAAGGAGTTGTAGTAATCAACTACTTTCATCTCCCCTTGTTTCAGGTTCAGGAACTCAGTCGTCTTGTTCTTTTGCCACTGCTCTAGCATAAACTTCTTCTTGAAGAGAACTAGGAACTCCTCACATTCCTTCTTACAAGGATCTTACCCAACCTCCAGCTAATTACACCACTCCTTAGCTGCTCCTCTCGCGATAGATAAGCAATATACATCAACTTCTACTATGGTGCAGGCTTCAGATAGCTTAAGGCGTGTGCCAACTCCCTCAACTAGTTCACAACCAGCTCGGAGTCAGAGGAGTCTCCATTAAAAGTGATGGCTCCCATCTTGGTTAGGTCCTTGCTGTCCAGCTTAGGTGTTGGAACATTCCTTTCTATCCTCACTAATGGGGTCACTGAGTCACTGTTCATGCTACAAACTAAAGAGGACACAAGTTCAGCACCGGTTCAAAAGCTTTCTTCTATGAGTTCTTTGGAAAACTTTGAAATATTCTAATTCAAAACCTCACCACGCCAGTGGTAGTCTTTCAGTCATGCCCGTAGTGCGTCTTGCCATGTTTGTGGCTATTAGACGA
Organism: Linum usitatissimum; assembly: GCA_030674075.2. Lineage (NCBI taxonomy): Eukaryota > Viridiplantae > Streptophyta > Magnoliopsida > Malpighiales > Linaceae > Linum > Linum usitatissimum. The sequence goes on along the minus strand of JAUJYP020001034.1, from coordinate 69,539 downwards.
TCATGCCCGTGGTCTACCCTCAAACACAATCATGGCTGGCGACTAACCATGCCCATGGTCGTAACTCATGCACGATCATGATCACCAACGTGCCACCCCATGGCTACCTTTTCCGTATTAAATCTCACATAACACTTAAATCCTACTGACACCTAGCAAACCTATAAATTCAGTACTGTATGGATGTGTAATATTGGTTCTCATTGAGGTTCATGATGCCTCTGGTTCCAGTAGCACACCTATACAGTAGAAAACAATCAAACTCTGATACCAATTGTGGAACCCGCCCCTAAAAGATCCGGCTGAACCACTAGTTCGACCCATGCATACCGGTCCACTAGACTAATCATGAAAATCATTCATGACAGCACGACATAAGACCAAACTATATCCTAGTTCAACAGTATAAACTAGAAGTAACGTAACGTCCCAAGTTCCCAATGAGCAAACATCGACCATCAAGTACACAGTAAAAGTGCTAAACATGAAAACAAGGTTCATCCTAAAACAAAAGGGAGTCTGAAAACTAGAATGAAACTCATGAAAAAAACGGCCCGAACATCCTCCATGAAACACCTAATAAGATGATGATGACGTTTGATTTACCACGTTCATCGCCCTCATTTAAGCGACAGATCATGCTCAATTGTATACCTTTGGGTAAAAATTTACGGTGTTTCTTGCATTATAAGCTTCTATCTCGATTTAGTGTCCCAAACCCGCTCGGGGTCCACTTGATGTTGTTACGGAGTGTTGTTGGTAGATTTCATGCACTTAACACAATTGAGGCATTGTTCGTGAGCAATACAACATGCATGGACAAGCTAGGATGAATTAGATGACCAAAATTTATAAGTGTTGGATTTTGTCACAGAACTCACCATAAATGTCGCACATGTACGGCTACTTCTGTGACATATTTAGGCGAGTTGTGTCACATCCAACAACAATAAAGATTCCAACTCCTATTTAAAGACCGGTTCCCATTCATTCGGGGAGGGGGGACCCTTTTGGACGAAATTGAGAGCAGAATTCAAAGACTTTTGAGCAACGAGAAGGCATTGACTTCAAGGAGCTCAGATCGACTGCGACGTATCAAGATTTTCAAGTCAAGTTCTTCGATGGAGATTAATAAAATTATGCTTTTGAGATTTTTTCTTGTAAACCTAGTTTCAATGGTTTCTTTTGTTGATTTTGATTTCTTCTTAATTATCCATTCCTGTCTTCTCCTTCAATTGTTCAAACTCTAAGAAGAAGCCTTGCTCATCAAGAAATATTGGGGAGAAAGGAATAGGGTTCTATAGTTCTAAACAATTGGAGTCGTGGTAAGTATATATACACTCTTCACCACACCTCCAAAAGCTGACCATGCATGTGGCCGTTTAACACCTATGGTCGTAGTACCCTCTGATTAGCATACTAAACAGAATTTGGATGGAAAAATTAACGGAAGGGTGTGTTTGTTAAAACCATAAGAGTTCAGGGGGTTTGATCGGTTAAAATTTAATAAACGGGTGGCGATGTAAATTTGCATAACACAGGGGCATAAATGGTATTTCTCATTAATTAATAACTCTATTTGTTCTTCACTAATCTTCAAATTTATATCCATTAGACGTTTGCTTTCTTTTAACTCTAAGAACCATGTATCACCAAATAGTTTAATACATTACTTCTTCTGATTAATTGGTATGCCCTCCTTTGGCCTTGCAATCTCCAATTTAAGAAAACACCTTAATTCTCCAAAGTATTTGATCGTAAAATTATTTGGTAAATAGTTCTTAACTTTCTATATTTTCATAAAATCAATTCAAGTTAGAATAATATCATGAACATATACCATTAATATAACCTTATTAGAACATGAATTCTTAATGAATAAAGAGGACATGAATTATTAATGAATAAGGAGTAACCATAACGAGTTTCTCCAAATTCATGTGAGAGTAATGATCTCTCGAGCTTAGAAAACCATTGCATGCAAGCCTGTTTTAACCCATGAGTGATTTCCTCAATCTGCTACAAGTACCTAGATTGGATGAATTATCATGTAGGCTTCTTCTGATAAATCTATGTGTAGAAACACATTTGAAACATCAATTTGAGGTAGATTTAGGTTCTATGCTACATCTACACTACAAGAAACCGCATGTTTAACGACAGTTTTTTCTCTATTTTAACAGCAGTTAGTTCATTGTTAAAAATCTTAAATCCGCCGTTAGATTAAGTAATGGTAAATAAGCTAACGACAAATTTGTATCCGTTGTTAAAATAACAGTGGATTTTATCCACTGTTAAAGGTAATAACAACGGATTTTGTCTGCTGTTAAAGCTAACAAAACATAAAGTCTGCCGTTAAACTTTCCGTCAAGTAATAAAAAAATGTAGAAATCCAACTGGGTTTCTGCGTTCGTCTTCATCATTCGTCATTCGTGTCAGACTGAGCTTTTTATTATCTTCTTCTTCGTCCTTGTCAATCATCATCTTCATCTTCTTCTTCTTGAAATATTCTTTTATTTTTTTCTTTTTCTTCTTCTTTATTGATTATTCTCCATCTTCTTTTTCTTCATCTTGTTTTATATTGGTTCTTCTTCTTTTTCTTCTTCATTAACTTTTTTTTATCTTCTTTTTCTTCATTAAATGTTCATCATCATCTTTTTTTTTCTTCGTTATCTTCTTCTTGTTCTTCTTGTTCTTGTTCTTCTTCTTGTTTATCTTCATTGAAAAAATAAAGTGCAAGAAAATGAAAAAAGAAAAATGAAGAAAAATTTAAAGAATGAAGAATGAAGGAGATGGAGGGAATATGAATGGAAAGAAAGGGAACGTTGAAAATTTGGGGAGGAAGGAAAGGTTTTGAAAATTTGAGAAAGGAGGAAATGAAGTTTGAATTTTTGGGGAAGGAGGAAAAGAAAAAGAGAGTGAAATTATTTAAATTCGGCCAGTCTAACAGTGAACTTTTAAAATTCGTTGTTTAAACTAACAACGGTTAACAACTTGCTGTTAGATATACAATCTAATAGTGGATTTTAAATATCCGCTGTTAAACTAACATCGGTTTTCAGATCGTCGTTAAAAATGTGTCGTTAAACTATAAGATTCTAGTAGTGCTAGAGCTAATAAAGTCTTAACTGTGTTGATCTTGCTCATGAGAAGATGTTAAAAAATTATACACCATAAATTTGTATAAATCTTTTTGCCACTAATATGGCTTTATGCTCTATATACTTCCATATGACTTCAACTTGATATTGAACAAGCATTTGCTACCCATTTTGTTTTTATTATATGTAGCTAGAACTATGTCATATGAGTGATTCTCAGCAAGGAATTCTAGCTTATCTTTTATTGTGCTATTCAATCTAGGATCTAAGGAAGCTTCCTTGTAAATATTAGGTTCCTCTTAAGTGGCATCACAAATTATAATGTTCATATGAGCAAGCAAAATGATCATAATTAATAACCTAGTGGCTTATATTAAGATGGTAATCTAACAAGTCTATTGGTGGACGTCTCTGTCTAGCAAAATGTCTGAGATCCAATATGAAGTGCATTGCGTCTCCTACTTTAGGACGATAAGAATATGTTGGCTTGTCCCCCCCCCCTACAGTGCACCATGGTAAGGTGCACTTCTACGAGATCCGATGAATTAGGGGTCATATGATCTCAAATGTCTGCTTTTCGCGCTCTTATGTACATGAATAGTCTTTCACTACTCTCTCCCTTCATTTTCACTCATTTCTCTAATTTTTTACTACATTTTGATATCGTTCTGTAGGAGAATCGAAGTAACCCAAGTCTTGAATCCCCGACATCATTACATAAGTTCTACTAGAGAATGTTATCAAGTTAAACGTTTCCAATACACGTCGGGGGAAAATAGCAACATTACTAGAACAAAGAAAGGGTTCAACAAGAGGACAGATCAAGAGGTCACCCATCCTAGACTACTCTCAACCAAGTACAATTAAATTCGAAATGATGATGGGATCCCATGAGTTAGTGGTCATATGATCTCAAATGTCTTATTCTCGCGTTCATATGTACATGAATAGTCTTTCACTACTCTCTCCCTTCATTTTCACTCATTTCTCTAAATTTTTACTACGTTTTGATCTCGTTGCTGTTGGAGCATCAAACTAACCCGCAGTATCGGTTCCCTGATATCATTACATCAGTTCTACTAAAGGATGTTATCTAGTTAAAACGATTCCATTACACATCCGACCAAAAATAGCAACAATAATAGAAAATAAGAAGGCATTCAACAAGAGGACAAATCAAGAGGTCACCCATCCTAGACTACTCCTGACCAAGTACATTTATCTTCGGAATGATAACTCGATCTGACGAATTACTGGTGGTATGATCTCAACCGTTCGCTTCTCGCGCTCATATGTACATGAATAGTCTTTCACTACATACTCCCTTCATTTTCACTTATTTCTCTTAATTTTTACTACGTTTTGATCTCGTTTTTGTAGGAGCATCGAACTAACCCGTAGTCTGAGTCCCCCGACATCATTACATAAGTTCCACTAGACGATGTTATCTAGGTAAAACTTTTCCATTACACATCAGGGCAAAAATAGGAACAATAATAGAAAAAGAAGGGGTTCAACAAGAGGACAAATCAAGAGGTCACCCATCCTAGACTACTGTCTGCCAACTACATCTAACTTCGAAATGATGACGGGATCCGATGAATTACTGGTGGTATGAACTCAACCGTTTGCTTCTCGCGCTCATATGCACATGAATAGTATTGCACTACTTTCTCCCTTCTTTTTCACTCATTTCACTGAATTTTTACTAGGTTTTGATTTCGTTTTTTTAGGAGCATCGAACTAACCCGCAGTCTCGGTTCCCTGACATCATTACATAAGTTCTACTAGAGGATGTTATCTAGTTATACGTTTCCATTACACATCAATGCAAAATAACAACAAATATAGAGAAAAGAAAGGTTCAACAAGAGGACAGATCAAGAGGTCACCCATCCTAGACTACTCTCAGCCAACTACATTTAACTTCGAAATGATAACGGGATCCAATGAATTAGTGGTGGTATGATCTCAACCGTCTACTTCTCGCGCTCATATGTACATGAATAGTCTTTCGCCACTTTCTCCGTTCATTTTCACTCATTTCTCTTAATTTTTACTACGTTTTGATCTTGTTTCTGTAGGGGCATAAAAGAAACCCGCAGTCTCGGTTCCCCGACATCATTACATAAGTTCCACTACTGGATGTTATCTCGTTAAAACGTTTCTATTACACATTGGGGCAAGAATAGCAACAATAATAGAAAAAAGAAGGGGTTCAACAAGAGGACAGATCAAGACGTCACCCATCCTAGACTACTCTCAGCCAAGTACATTTAACTTCGAAATGATGACGAGATGCGATGAATTACTGGTGGTATGATCTCAACCGTCTGCTTCTCGCGCTCATATGTATATGAATAGTCTTTCACTACTTTTTCCCTTTATTTTCACTCGTTTCTCTTAATATTTACTACGTTTTGATCTCGTTCATGTAGGGGCATCGAACTAACCGCAGTGTCGGTTCCCCAACAGCATTACATAAGTTCTACTAGAGGATGTTATCTAGTTAAAACGTTTCCATTACACATCGCGGCAAAAATAGAAACAGTAATAGAAAAAGAAGGGGTTCAGCAAGAGGATAGATCAAGAGGTCACCCATCCTAGACTACTCTCAGTCAACTGCATTTAACTTCGAAATGATAACGGGATCCGATGAATTAGTGGTGGTATAATCTCAAATGTTTGCTATCCGCGCTCATATGTACATGAATAGTCTTTCACCACTTTCTCCCTTCATTTTCACTCATTTCTCTTAATTTTTCCTACGTTTTGATCTTATTTATGTAGGAGCATCAAACTAACCCGCAGTCTCGGTTCCCCGACATCATTACATAAGTTCCACTAGTGGATGTTATCTAGTTAAAACGTTTCCATTACACATCGGGGCATAAATAGCAACAATATTAGAAAAAAGAAGGGGTTCAACAAGAGGACATATCAAGACGTCACCCATCCTAGACTACTCTCAGCCAAGTACATTTAACTTCGAAATGATGACGAGATGCGATGAATTACTAGTGGTATGATCTCAACCGTCTGCTTCTAGCGCTCATATGTACATGAATAGTATTGCACTACGTTCTCCCGTCATTTTCACTCATTTCTCTGAATTTTTACTAGGTTTTGATCTTGTTTCTTTAGGAGCATTGAAGTAACTCCCAGTCTCGGTTCCCCGACATCATTACATAAGTTCCACTAGAGGATGTTATCTAGTTAAAACGTTTCCATTACACATCAGGGAAAAAATAGCAATAATAAGAGAAAAAAGAAGGGGTTCAACAAGAGGACAAATCAAGAGCTCACCCATCCTAGAGTACTCTCAGCCATGTACATATAACATCAGAATGATGACGGGATCCGATGAATTAATGGTCATATGATCTCAAATGTCTTCTTCTCGTGCTCACATGTACATAAATAGTGTCTCACCTGTTTCTCCCTTCATTTTCACTTTTTCCTTTCTTTTAATTTTTACTTTGTTTTGATCTCGGTTTCGTAGGAGCATCAAACTAACCCACAATATTGGTTCCCCGACATCATTGCATAAGTTCAACTAGATGATGTTATCTAGTTAAAACGATTCCATTACACATCGGGCCAAAAATAGCAACAATAATAGAAAAAATAAGGGGTTCAACAAGTGGACAGATCAAAGAGGTCACCCATCCTAGAATACTCTCAGCCAACTACATTTAACTTCAGAATGATGACGGGATCATATGAATTAGTGGTGGTATGATCTCAAGTGTCTGCTTCCCGTGCACATATGTACATGAATAGTCGTTCACTACTTTATCCCTTTATTTTCACTCGTTTCTCATAATTTTTACTACGTTTTGATCTCGTTTCTATAGGAGCATCATACTAATCCGCAGTGTCGGATCCCCGACATCATTACATAATTTCTACTAGAGGATGTTATCAAGTTAAACGTTTCCATTACACATCGGGCAAAAAATTACAAAAGTAATCGAAAAAAGAAGCGGTTCGACAAGAGGAGAGATCAAGAGGTCACCCATCCTAGAAAACTCTCAGCCAACTACATTGAACTTTGGAATGATGACGGGATCCGATGAATTAGATGTGGTATGATCTCAAATGTTTGCTTCCCGCGCTCATATGTACATGAATAGTCTTTTACTACTTTCTCCCTTTATTTCCAATCATTTCTTTTAATTTTTACTATGTTTTGATCTCGTTTTTGTAGGATCATCGAACTAACCCGCAGTCTCGGTTCCCTGATAGCATTACATTAGTTCTACTAGAGGATGTTATCTATTTAAAACGATTCTATTACACATCGGGGCAAAAATAGCAACCATAATAGAAAAAAGAAGGGGTTCAATAAGAGGACAGATCAAGAGGTCACCCATCCTAGAATACTCTCAGCCAAATACATTTAACTTCGGAATGATGACGAGATCCGATGAATTAGTGGTCATATGATCTCAAATGTCAGCTTCTCGCGCTCATATGTACATGAATAGTCTTTCACTACTCTCTCCCTTCATTTGCATTCATTTCTTTAAATTTTTAGTACGTTTTGATATCGTTTTGTAGGTGAATCGAAGTAACCCACAGTCTCGAATCCCTGATATTATTACATAAGTTCTACTAGAGGATGTTATCTAGTTAAGACGATTCCATAACATATCAGGCCAAAAATAGCAACAATAATAGAAAAAAGAAGGGATTCAACAAGAGGACAGATCAAGAGGTCACCCATCCTAGAATACTCTCAGCCAAATAGATTTAACTTCGGAATGATGACGAGATCCGATGAATTAGTAGTCATATGATCTCAAATGTCAGCTTCTCGCGCTCATATGTACATGAATAGTCTTTCACACTCTCTCCCTTCATTTTCACTCATTTTTCTAAATTTTTAGTACGTTTAGATATCGTTCTGTAGGTGAATCGAAGTAACCTACAGTCTCGAATCCCCGATATCATTACGTAAGTTCTACTAGAGGATGTTATATAGTTAAGATGATTCCATTACATATCGGGCCAAAAATAGCAAAAATAATAGAAAAAGAAGGGATTGAACAAGAGGACAGATCAAGAGGTCACCCATTTTAGATTACTCTCAGCCATGTACATTTAACTTCGGAATGATGACGGGATCCGATGAGTTAGTGGTCATATGATCTCAAATGTCTGCTTCTCGCGTTCATATATACATGAATAGTCTTTCACTACTCTCTTCCTTCATTTTCATTCATTTCTCTAAATTTTTACTATGTTTTGATATTCGGTGTTGTAGGAGCATCAAACTAACCCATAGTATCGGTTCCCCGACATTATTACATAAGTTAAACTAGAGGAAGTTATCTAGTTAAAACGATTCCATTACACATCGGGCAAAAAATAGCAACAATAATAGAAAAACAAGGGGTTCAACAAGTGGACTGATCAAGAGGTCACCTATCCTAGAATACACTCAGCCAACTACATTTAACTTCAGAATGATGACGGGATCAGATGAATTAGTTGTGGTATGATCTCAAGTGTCTGCTTCCCGCGCACATGTGTACATGAATAGTCTTTCACTACTTTATCCCATTATTTTCACTCATTTCTCTTAATTTTTACTACGTTTTGATCTCGTTTCTGTAGGACCATCAATCTAATTTGCAGTCTCAGATCCCCGACATCATTACATAAGTTCTACTCGAGAATGTTATCTAGTTAAACGTTTCCATTACACATCGGGCCAAAAATTGCAACAATAATAGAAAAAAGAAGGGGTTCGACAAGAGGACAGATCAAGAGGTTACCCATCCTAGAATACTCTCAGCCAACTACATTTAATTTCGAAATGATGACGGGATCCGATGAATTAGATGTGGTATGATCTCAAATGTCTGCTTCCCTCGCTCATATGTACATTAATATTCATTCACTACACTCTCCCTTCATTTTCACTTGGTTCTATAAATTTTTACTATGTTTTGATCTCGTTTCTATAGCAGCATCAAACTAACCTGCAGTATCGGTTCCCCGACATCATTACATAAGTTCTACTAGAGTTTGTTCTCTAGTTAAAAAGATTCCATTACACATTGGGCCAAAAATAGCAACAATAATAGAAAAAAGAAGGGGTTCAAGAAGAGGACAGATCAAGAGGTCACCCATCCTAGAATACTCTCAGCCAACTACATTTAAATTTGGAATGATGACGGGATCCGATGAATTATTGGTGGTATGATCTCAAATGTCTGCTTCCCGCGCACATATGTACATGAATAGTCTTTCGCTACTTTCTCCCTTTATTTTCACTCATTTCTCCAAATTTTTACTACGTTTTGATCTCGCTTCTATAGGAGCATCAAACTAACCCGCAGTCTCGGTACCCCGACATCATTACATAAGTTCAACTAGTGGATGTTATCTAGTTAAAACGTTTCCATTGCACATCGGGGCAAAAATAGCAACAATAATAGAAAAAAGAAGGGGTTCAACAACAGGACAGATCAAGACGTTACCCATCCTAGACTACTCTCAGCCAAGTACATTTAACTTTGGAATGATGACAGGATCCGATGAATTACTAGTGGTATGATCTCAACCGTCTGCTTCTCGCGCTCATATGGACATGAATAGTCTGTCACTACTTTCTCCCTTTATTTTCACTCATTTCTCCGAATTTTTACTACGTTTTGATCTCGCTTCTATAGGAGCATCAAACTAACCCGCAGTCTCGGTACCCCGACATCATTATATAAGTCCCACTAGAGGATGTTATCTACTTCAAACGTTTGCATTACACATCGGGACAAAAAAAGCAACAACAATAGAAAAAGAAGGGGTTCAACAATAGGACAGATCAAGAGGTCACCCATCCTAGACTACTGTCAGCCATGTACGTTTAATTTCTGAATGATGACGGGATCCGATGAATTAGTGGTCATATGATCTCAAATGTCTGTTTCTCGCGCTCATATGTACATGAATAGTCTTTCACTACTATCTCCCATTATTTTCACTCATTTCTCTAAATTTTTACTACGTTTTGATATCCTTCTGTACGAGAATCAAACTAACCCATAGTCTCGAATCCCCAACATCATTACATAAGTTCTACTAGAGGATGTTATCTAGTTAAACATTTCAAATACACGTCGGGGGAAAATTGCAACATGACTAGAAAAAAGAAGGGGTTCAACAAGGAGACAGATTAAGAGGTCACCCATCCTAGACTACTCTCAGCCAAGTATAATTAACATCAGAATGATGATAGGATCCGATGAATTACTGGTGGTATGATCTCAACCATCTGCTTCTCGCACTCATATGTACATGAATAGTTTTGCACTACTTTCTCCCTTTATTTTCACTTACTTCTCTTATTTTTTACTACGTTATGATCTCGTTTTTGTAGGAGTATCTAATTAACCCGCAGTATCGGTTCCCCGACAACATTACTTACGTTCTACTAGAGGATGTTATCTAGTTCTAGATTTCCATTCCACATCATTGTAAAAATAGGAACAAAAATTGAAAAAGAAAGGTTCAACAAGAGGACAGATCAAAAGGTCACCAATCCAAGACTACTCTCAACCATGTACATTTAACTTTGGAATGATGACGGGATCTAATGAGTTAGTGGTCGTATGATCTGAAGTGTCTGCTTCTCGCGCTCATCTGTACATGAATAGTCTTTCCCTACACTCTCCCTTCATTTTCACTTGTTTCTCTAAATTTTTACTATGTTTTGATCTCGTTTCTGTTGGAGTATCAAACTAACCTACAGTATCGGTTCCCCGACATGATAACATAAGTTCCACTAGAGGATGTTATCTAGTTAAAACGATTCGATTACACATTGGGCCAAAAATAGCAACAATAATAGAAACAAGAAGGGGTTCAACAAGAGGACAGATCAAGAGGTCACCCATCCTAGAATACTCTCAGCCAACTACATTAAAATTTGGAATGATGACGGGATCCGATGAATTAGTGGTGGTATGATCTCAAATGTCTGCTTCCCGCGCACATATGTACATGAATTGTCTTTCACTACTTTCTCCCTTTATTTTAACTCATTTCTCCTAATTTTTAATACGTTTTGATCTCGTTTCTGTAGGAGCGTCAAACTAACCCGCAGTCTCGGTTCCCCGACATCATTACATAAGTTCGACTAGAGGATGTTATCTAGTTAAAACGTTTGCATTACACATCGGGGCAAAAAAGCAACAACAATAAAAAAGGGGTTCAACAATAGGACAGATCAAGAGGTCACCCATCCTGGACTACTCTCAGCCATGTATGTTTAATTTCTGAATGATGACGAGATCTGATGAATTAGTGGTCATATGATCTCAAATGTCTGCTTCTCGCGCTCATATGTACATGAATAGTCTTTCACTACTCTCTCTCTTCATTTTCACTTGTTTCTCTAAATTTTTACTATGTTTTGATCTCGTTTCTGTAGGAGCATCAAACTAACCTGCAGTATCGGTTCCCCGACATCATTACATTAGTTCTACTAGAGGATGTTATCTAGTTAAAATGATTCCATTACACATTGGGCCAAAAATAGCAACAATAATAGAAAACAGAAAGGGGTTCAACAAGAGGACAGATAAAGAGATCACCCATCCTAGAATACTCTCAGCCAACTACATTTAATTTTGGAATGATGACGGGATCCGATGAATTAGTGGTGGTATGATCTCAAATGTCTGCTTCCCGTGCACATATGCACATGACTAGTCTTTCACTACTTTCTCCCTTTATTTTGACTCATTTCTCCTAATTTTTAATACGTTTTGATCTCGTTTCTGTAGGAGCGTCAAACTAACCCGCAGTCTCGGTTCCCAGACATCATTACATAAGTTCGACTAGAGGATATTATCTAGTTAAAATGTTTGCATTACACATCGGGGCAAAAAAAGAAACAATAATAGAAAAAAGTAGGGGTTCAACAAGTGGACTGATCAAGAGGTCACCCATCCTAGACTACTCTCAGCCAAGTATAATTAACATCGGAATGATGATAGGATCCGATGAATTACTGGTGGTATGATCTCAACCATCTGCTTCTCGCACTCATATGTACATGAATAGTTTTGCACTACTTTCTCCCTTTATTTTCACTTACTTCTCTTATTTTTTACTACGTTATGATCTCGTTTTTGTAGGAGCATCTAATTAACCCGCAGTATCGGTTGCCCGACAAAATTACTTACGTTCTACTAGAGGATGTTATCTAGTTCTAGATTTCCATTCCACATCAGGGTAAAAATAGGAACAAAAATTGAAAAAGAAAGGTTCAACAAGAGGACAGATCAAAAGGTCACCCATCCAAGACTACTCTCAACCATGTACATTTAACTTTGGAATGATGACGGGATCCGATGAGTTAGTGGTCGTATGGTCTGAAATGTCTGCTTCTCACGCTCATATGTACATGAATAGTCTTTCACTACTCTCTCTCTTCATTTTCACTTGTTTCTCTAAATTTTTGCTATGTTTTGATCTCATTTCTGTAGGAGCATCAAACTAACCTGCAGTATCGGTTCCCCGACATCATTACATTAGTTCTACTAGAGGATGTTATCTAGTTAAAACGATTCCATTAGACATTGGGCCAAAAATAGCAACAATAATAGAAAAAGAAAGGGGTTCAACAAGAGGACAGATCAAGAGATCACCCATCCTAGAATACTCTCAGCCAACTACATTTAATTTTGGAATGATGACGGGATCCGATGAATTACTGGTGGTATGATCTCAAATGTCTGCTTCCCGTGCACATATGCACATGACTAGTCTTTCACTACTTTCTCCCTTTATTTTGACTCATTTCTCCTAATTTTTAATACGTTTTGATCTCGTTTCTATTGGAGCGTCAAACTAACCCCCAGTCCCGGTTCCCCGACAGCATTACATAACTTCGACTAGAGGATGTTATCTAGTTAAAATGTTTACATTACACATCGGGGCAAAAAAAGAAACAGTAATAGAAAAAAGAAGGAGCTCAACAATAGGACAGATCAAGAGCTCACCCATCCTAGACTACTCTCAGCCATATAGATTTAACTTCGGAATGATGACGAGATCCGATGAATTACTAGTGGTATGATCTTAACCATCTACTTCTCGCACTCATATGTACATGAATGGTCTTTCACTACTTGCTCCCTTCATTTTCACTCATTTCTCTTAATTTTTACTACGTTTTGATCTCCATTCTGTAGGAGCATCAAACTAACCCGCAGTCTCGGTTCCCCGACCTCATTACACAAGTTCAACTCGAGGATGTTATCTAGTTAAAACATATCCATTACACATCTGGGCAAAAATAGCAACAATAATAGAAAAAAGAAGGCGTTCAACAAGAGGACACATCAAGAGGTCACCCATCCTAGACTATTCTCAGCCAAGTACATTTAACTTCGGAATGATGACGGGATCCGATGAATTACTAGTGGTATGATCTCAACCGTCTGCTTCTCGCGCTCATCTGTACATGAATTGTCTTTTACTAAATTCTCCCTTCATTTTCACTCATTTATCATAATTTTTACTACGTTATGATCTCGTTTCTCTAGGAGCATAGAACTAACCCGCAGTCTTGAATCCCCGACATCATTACATAAGTTCTACCAGAGGATGTTATCTAGTTAAAACGATTCCATTACACATCGGGCCAAAAATAGAAACATTAATAGAAAAAAGAAGGGGTTCAACAAGAGGACAGATCAAGAGGTCATCCATCCAAGACTACTGTCAGCCAAGTACATTTAACTTCAGAATGATGACGGGATCCGATGAATTAGTGGTGGTATGATCTCAAATGTCTGCTTCTCGCGATCATATGTACATGACTAGTCTTTCACTACTTTTTCCCTTCATTTTCACTCATTTCTCTTAATTTTTACTATGTTTTGATCTCGTTTCTCTTGGAGCATTGAACTAACCCGCAGTCTTGAATCCCCGACATCATTACATAAGTTCTACTAGTGGATGTTCTCTAGTTAAATGTTTCCATTACACATCAGGGGAAAACTTGAAATAATAATAGAAAAGAGAATGCGTTCAACAAGAGGACAAATCATGAGGTCACCCATCCTAGACTATTCTAAGCCAAGTACATTTAACTTCGAAATGATGACGGGATCCGATGTATTACTAGTGGTATGATCTTAACCATCTGCTTCTCGCGCTCATATGTACATGAATGGTCTTTCACTACTTTCTCCCATCATTTTCACTCATTTCTCTTAATTTTTACTACGTTTTGATCTCGTTTCTGTAGGAGCATCAAACTAACCCTTAGTCTCAGTTCCCCGACGTCATAAGACAAGTTAAACTAGAGGATGTTCTCTAGTTAAATGTTTCCATTACACATCAGGGCAAAAATTGAAATAATAATAGAAAAAATAATGCGTTCAACAAGAGGACAAATCATGAGGTGACCCATCCTAAACTACTCTCAGCCAAGTACATTTAACTTCGGAATGATGTCGGGATCCGAAGAATTACTTGTGGTATGATCTCAACCGTCTGCTTCTGGCCCTCATATGCACATGAATAGTCTCTCACTACTTTCTCTCTTCATTTTCACTTAGTTCTCTTAATTTTTACTACGTTTTCATCTCGTTTCTCTAGGAGCATCAAACTAACCCGCAGTCTTGAATCCCCGACATCATTACATAAGTTCTACTAGTGGATGTTCTCTAGTTAAATGTTTCCATTACACATCAGGGGAACACTTGAAATAATAATAGAAAAGAGAATGCGTTCAACAAGAGGACAAATGATGAGGTCACCCATCCTACACTATTCTAAGCCAAGTACATTTAACTTCGGAATGATGATGGGATCAGATGTATTACTAGTGGTATGATCTTAACCATCTGATTCTCGCGCTCATATGTACATGAATGGTCTTTCACTACTTGCTCCCGTCATTTTCACTCATTTCTCTTAATTTTTACTACGTTTTGATCTCGTTTCTGTAGGAGCATCAAACTAACCTTTAGTCTAAGTTCCCCGACGTCATAAGACAAGTTCCACTAGAGGATGTTATCTAGTTAAAACGTTTCAATTACACATCTGGGAAAAAATAGCAACAATAATAGAAAAAAGAAGGCATTCAACAAGAGGACACATCAAGAGGTCACCCATCCTAGACTATTCTCAGCCAAGTACATTTAACTTCGGAATGATGACGGGATCCGATGAATTACTAGTGGTATGATTTCAACCTTCTGCTTCTCGCGCTCATATGTACATGAATAGTCTTTCACTAGTTTCTCCCTTCATTTTCACTCATGTCTCTTAATTTTTACTACGTTTTGATCTCGTTTCTCTAGGAGCATTGAACTAACCCGCGGTGTTGAATCCCCGACATCATTACATAAGTTCAACTAGAGGATGTTCTCTAGTTAAATGTTTCCATTACACATCAAGAGAAAAATTGAAATAATAATAGAAAAAAGAATGCGTTCAACAAGAGGACAAATCATGAGGTCACCCATCCTAGACTATTCTAAGCCAAATACATTTAACTTCGGAATGATGACGGGATCCGATGAATTACTAGTGGTATGATCTTAATCATCTGCTTCTCGCGCTCATATGTACATGAATGGTCTTTCACTACATTCTCCCTTGATTTTCACTCATTTCCCTTAATTTTTACTACGTTTTGATCTCGTTTCTGTAGGAGCATCAAAATAACCCGCAGTCTCGGTTCCCCGACATCATTACACAAGTTCAACTAGAGGATGTTATCTAGTTAAAACATATCCATTACACATCTGGGCAAAAATAGCAACAATAATAGAAAAAAGAAGGCATTCAACAAGAGGACACATCAAGAGGTCACCCATCCTAGACTATTCTCAGCCAAGTACATTTAACTTCGGAATGATGACGGGATCCGATGAATTACTAGTGGTATGATTTCAACAGTCTGCTTCTCGCGCTCATATGTACATGAATAGTCTTTCACTAGTTTCTCCCTTCATTTTCACTCATTTCTCTTAATTTTTACTACGTTTTGATCTCGTTTCTCTAGGAGCATTGAACTAACCCACAGTCTTGAATCCCCGACATCATTACATAAGTTCAACTAGAGGATGTTCTCTAGTTAAATGTTTCCATTACTCATCAGGGGAAAAATTGAAATAATAATAGAAAAAAGAATGCGTTCAACAAGAGGACAAATCATGAGGTCACCCATCCTAGACTATTCTAAGCCAAGTACATTTAACTTCGGAATGATGACGGGATCCGATGAATTACTAGTGGTATGATCTTAACCATCTGCTTCTCGCGCTCATATGTACATGAATGGTCTTTCACTACTTTCTCCCTTCATTTTAACTCATTTCTCTTAATTTTTACTACGTTTTGATCTCGTTTCTGTAGGAGCATCAAACTAACCCGCAGTCTTGAATCCCCGACATCATTACATAAGTTCTACCAGAGGATGTTATCTAGTTAAAACGATTCCATTACACATCGGGCCAAAAATAGAAACATTAATAGAAAAAAGAAGGGGTTCAACAAGAGGACAGATCAAGAGGTCATCCATCCTAGACTATTCTCAGCCAAGTACATTTAACTTCGGAATGATGACGGGATCCGATGAATTACTAGTGGTATGATCTCAACCGTTTGCTTCTCGCGCTCATATGTACATGAATTATCTTTTACTAATTTCTCCCTTCATTTTCACTCATTTATCATAATTTTTACTACGTTATGATCTCGTTTCTCTAGGAGCATCAAACTAACCCGCAGTCTTGAATCCCCGACATCATTACATAAGTTCTACCAGAGGATGTTATCTAGTTAAATCGATTCCAATACACATCGGGCCAAAAATAGAAACATTAATAGAAAAAAGAAGGGGTTCAACAAGAGGACAGATCAAGAGGTCATCCATCCTAGACTACTGTCAGCCAAGTACATTTAACTTCAGAATGATGACGGGATCCGATGAATTAGTGGTGGTATGATCTCAAATGTCTGCTTCTCGCGATCATATGTACATGACTAGTCTTTCACTACTTTTCCCTTCATTTTCACTCATTTCTCTTAATTTTTACTATGTTTTGATCTCGTTTCTCTAGGAGCATTGAACTAACCCACAGTCTTGAATCCCCGACATCATTACATAAGTTCAACTAGAGGCTGTTCTCTAGTTAAATGTTTCCATTACTCATCAGGGGAAAAATTGAAATAATAATAGAAAAAAGAATGCGTTCAACAAGAGGACAAATCATGAGGTCACCCATCCTAGACTATTCTAAGCCAAGTACATTTAACTTCGGAATGATAACGGGATCCGATGAATTACTAGTGGTATGATCTTAACCATCTGCTTCTCGCGCTCATATGTACATGAATGGTCTTTCACTACTTTCTCCCTTCATTTTAACTCATTTCTCTTAATTTTTACTACGTTTTGATCTCGTTTCTCGTAGGAGCATCAAACTAACCCGCGATCTTGAATCCCCGACATCATTACATAAGTTCTACCGAGAGGATGTTATCTAGTTAAAACGATTCCATTACACATCGGGCCAAAAATAGAAACATTAATAGAAAAAAGAAGGGGTTCAACAAGAGGACAGATCAAGAGGTCATCCATCCTAGACTATTCTCAGCCAAGTACATTTAACTTCGGAATGATGACGGGATGCGATGAATTACTAGTGGTATGATCTCAACCGTCTGCTTCTCGCGCTCATATGTACATGAATTGTCTTTTACTAATTTCTCCCTTCATTTTCACTCATTTATCATAATTTTTACTACGTTATGATCTCGTTTCTCTAGGAGCATCAAACTAACCCGCAGTCTTGAATCCCCGACATCATTACATAAGTTCTACCAGAGGATGTTATCTAGTTAAAACGATTCCATTACACATCGGGCCAAAAATAGAAACATTAATAGAAAAAAGAAGGGGTTCAACAACAGGACGTATCAAGAGGTCATCCATCCTAGACTACTGTCAGCCAAGTACATTTAACTTCAGAATCATGACGGGATCCGATGAATTAGTGGTGGTATGATCTCAAATGTCTGCTTCTCGCGATCATATGTACATGACTAGTCTTTCACTACTTTTCCCTTCATTTTCACTCATTTCTCTTAATTTTTACTATGTTTTGATCTCGTTTCTCTTGGAGCATTGAACTAACCCGCAGTCTTGAATTCCCGACATCATTACATAAGTTCAACTAGAGGATGTTCTCTAGTTAAATGTTTCCATTACACATCAGGGCAAAAATTGAAATAATAATAGAAAAAATAATGCGTTCAACAAGAGGACAAATCATGAGGTGACCCATCCTAGACTACTCTCAGCCAAGTACATTTAACTTCGGAATGATGACAGGATCCGATGTATTACTAGTGGTATGATCTTAACCATCTGCTTCTCGCGCTCATATATACATGAATGGTCTTTCACTACTTTCTCCCGTCATTTTCACTCATTTCTCTAAATTTTTACTACATTTTGATCTCGTTTCTGTAGGAGCATCAAACTAACCTTTAGTCTCAGTTCCCCGACATCATAAGACAAGTTCCATTAGAGGATGTTATCTAGTTAAAACGTATCCATTACACATCTGGGCAAAAATAGCAACAATAATAGAAAAAAGAAGGCATTCAACAAGAGGACACATCAAGAGGTCACCCATCCTAGACTATTCTCAGCCAAGTACATGTAACTTCAGAATGATGACGGGATCCGATGAATTACTAGTGGTATTATTTCAACCGTCTGCTTCTCGCGCTCATATGTACATGAATAGTCTTTCACTAGTTTCTCCCTTCATTTTCACTCATTTCTCTTAATTTTTACTACGTTTTGATCTCGTTTCTCTAGGAGCATTGAACTAACCCGCGGAGTTAAATCCCCGACATCATTACATAAATTCAACTAGAGGATGTTCTCTAGTTAAGTGTTTCCATTACACATCAAGGGAAAAATTGAAATAATAATAGAAAAAAGAATGCGTTCAACAAGAGGACAAATCATGAGGTCACCCATCCTAGACTATTCTAAGCCAAATACATTTAACTTCGGAATGATGACGGGATCCGATGAATTACTAGTTGTATGATCTTAACCATCTGCTTCTCGCGCTCATATGTACATGAATGGTCTTTCACTACTTTCTCCCTTCATTTTCACTCATTTCCCTTAATTTTTACTACGTTTTGATCCCGTTTCTGTAGGAGCATCAAAATAACCCGCAGTTTCGGTTCCCCGACATCATTACACAAGTTAAACTCGAAGATGTTATCTAGTTAAAACATATCCATTACACATTTGGGCAAAAATAGCAACAATAATAGAAAAAAGAAGGCGTTCAACAAGAGCACACATCAAGAGGTCACCCATCTTAGACTATTCTCAGCCAAGTACATTTAACTTCGGAATGATGACGGGATTCGATGAATTACTAGTGGTATGATCTCAACCGTCTGCTTCTCGTGCTCATATGCACATGAATAGTATTTCACTAATTTCTCCCTTCATTTGCACTCATTTCTCTTAATTTTTACTACGTTTTGATCTCGTTTCTCTAGGAGCATTGAACTAACCCGCAGTCTTGAATCCCCGACATCATTACATAAGTTCAACTAGAGGGTGTTCTCTAGTTAAATGTTTCCATTACTCATCAGGGGAAAAATTGAAATAATAATAGAAAAAAGAATGCGTCCAACAAGAGGACAAATCATGAGGTCACCCATCCTAGACTATTCTAAGCCAAGTACATTTAACTTCGGAATGATGACGGGATCCGATGAATTACTAGTGGTATGATCTTAACCATCTGCTTCTCGCGCTCATATGTACATGAATGGTCTTTCACTACTTTCTCCCTTCATTTTAACTCATTTCTGTTAATTTTTACTACGTTTTGATCTCGTTTCTGTAGGAGCATCAAACTAACCCGCAGTCTCGGTTCTCCGACATCATTACACAAGTTCCACTAGAGGATGTTATCTAGTTAAAACGTTACCATTACACATCTAGGCAAAAATAGCAACAATAATAGAAAAAGAAGGCGTTCAACAAGAGGACACATCAAGAGGTCACCCATCCTAGACTATTCTCAGCCAAGTTCATTTAAATTCGGAATGATGACGGGATCCGATGAATTACTAGTGGTATGATTTCAACCGTCTGCTTCTCGCGCTCATATGTACATGAATGGTCTTTCACTACTTTCTCTCTTCATTTTCACTCATTTCACTTAATTTTTTTTTTATGTTTTGATCTCGTTTCTCTAGGAGCATCGAACTAACCCGCAGTCTTGAATCCCCGACATCATTACATAAGTTCTACTAGAGGATGTTATCTAGTTAAAACGATTCCATTACACATCGGGCCAAAAATAGCAACAATAATAGAAAAAAGAAGGGGTTCAACAAGAGGACAGATCAAGAGGTCATCCATCCTAGACTACTCTCGCCCAAGTACATTTAACTTCAGAATGATGATGGGATCCGATGAATTAGTGGTGGTATGATCAAAAAACGTCTGCTTCTCGCGATCATATGTACATGACTAGTCTTTCACTACTTTCTCCCTTCATTTTCACTCATTTCTCTTAATTTTTACTACATTTTGATCTCGTTTCTCTAGGAGCATTGAACTAACCCGCAGTCTAGAATCCCCGACATGATTACATAAGTTCAACTAGAGGATGTTCTCAAGTTGAATGTTTCCATTACAGATCAGGGGAAAAATTGAAATAATAATAGAAAAAAGAATGCGTTCAACAAGAGGAAAAATCATGAGGTCACCCATCCTAGACTATTCTAAGCCAAGTACATTTAACTTCGGAATGATGACGGGATCCAATGAATTACTAGTGGTATGATCTTAACCATCTGCTTCTCGCGCTCATATGTACATGAATGGTCTTTCACTACTTTCTTCCATCATTTTCACTCATTTTTCATAATTTTTACTACGTTTTGATCTCGTTTCTGTAGGAGCATCAAACTAACCTTTAGTCTCAGTTCCCCGACATCATAAGACAAGTTCCACTAGAGGATGTTATCTAGTTAAAACGTATCCATTACACATCTGGGCAAAAATAGCAACAATAATAGAAAAAAGAAGGCATTCAACAAGAGGACACATCAAGAGGTCACCCATCCTAGACTATTCTCACCAAGTACATGTAACTTCAGAATGATGACGGGATCCGATGAATTACTAGTGGTATTATTTCAACCGTCTGCTTCTCGCGCTCATATGTACATGAATAGTCTTTCACTAGTTTCTCCCTTCATTTTCACTCATTTCTCTTAATTTTTACTACGTTTTGATCTCGTTTCTCTAGGAGCATTGAACTAACCCGCGGAGTTAAATCCCCGACATCATTACATAAATTCAACTAGAGGATGTTCTCTAGTTAAGTGTTTCCATTACACATCAAGGGAAAAATTGAAATAATAATAGATAAAAGAATGCGTTCAACAAGAGGACAAATCATGAGGTCACCCATCCTAGACTATTCTCAACCAAGTACATTTAACTTCGGAGAGATATCGGGATCCGATGAATTACTAGTGGTATGATCTCAACCGTCTGCTTCTCGCGCTCATATGCACATGAATAGTCTTTCACTACTTTCTCTCTTCATTTTCAATTATTTCTCGGAATTTTTACTACGTTTTTTATCTCGTTTCTCTAGGAGCATTGAACTAACCCGCAGTCTTGAATCCCTGACATCATTACATAAGTTCAACTAGAGGATGTTCTTTAGTTAAATGTTTCCATTACACATCAGGGGAAAAATTGAAATGATAATAGAAAAAAGAATGCGTTCAACAAGAGGACAAATCATGAGGTCACCCATCCTAGACTATTCTAAGCCAAGTACATTTAATTTCGGAATGATGACGGGATCCGATGAATTACTAGTGGTATGATTTCAACCGTCTGCTTCTCGCGCTCATATGTACATGAATGGTCTTTCACTACTTTCTCTCTTCGTTTTCACTCATTTCACTTAATTTTTACTATGTTTTGATCTCGTTTCTCTAGGAGCATCGAACTAACCCGCAGTCTTGAATCCCCGACATCATTACATAAGTTCTACTAGAGTATGTTATCTAGTTAAAATGATTCCATTACACATCGGGCCAAAAATAGCAACAATAATAGAAAAAAGAAGGGGTTCAACAAGAGGACAGATCAAGAGGTCATCCATCCTAGACTACTCTCAGCCAAGTACATTTAACTTCAGAATGATGACGGGATCCGATGAATTAGTGGTGGTATGATCAAAAAATGTTTGCTTCTCGCGATCATATGTACATGACTAGTCTTTCACTACTTTCTCCCTTCATTTTCACTCATTTCTCTTAATTTTTACTACATTTTGATCTCGTTTCTCTAGGAGCATTGAACTAACCCACAGTCTTGAATCCCCGACATCATTACATAAGTTCAACTAGAGGATGTTCTCAAGTTGAATGTTTCCATTATACATCAGGGGAATAATCTAAATAATAATAAAAAAAAGAATGCGTTCAACAAGAGGACAAATCATGAGGTCACCCATCCTAGACTATTCTAAGCCAAGTACATTTAACTTCGGAATGATGACGGGATCCAATGAATTACTAGTGGTATGATCTTAACCATCTGCTTCTCGCGCTCATATGTACATGAATGGTCTTTCACTACTTTCTCCCTTCATTTTCACTCATTTCTCTTAATTTTTACTACGTTTTGATCTCGTTTCGTAGGAGCATAAAACTAACCCGCATAGCTCGGTTCCCCGACATCATTACATAAGTTCTACTAGAGGATGTTATCTAGTTAAAACGATTTCATTACACGTCGGGCCAAAAATAGCAACAATAATAGAAAAAAGAAGGGTTCAACAAGAAGACAGATAAAGAGGTCATCCATCCTAGACTACTCTCAGCCAAGTACATTTAAATTCAGAATGATGAAGGGATCCGATGAATTAGTGGTGGTATGATCTCAAATGTCTGCTTCTCGTGATCATATGTACATGACTAGTCTTTCACTACTTTCTCCCTTAAATTTCACTCATTTCTCTTAATTTTTAGTACATTTTGATCTCGTTTCTCTAGGAGGATTGAACTAACCCGCAGTCTTGAATCCCCGACATCATTACATAAGTTCAACTAGAGGATGTTCTCAAGTTGAATGTTTCCATTACATATCAGGGGAAAAATTGAAATAATAATAGAAAAAAGAATGCGTTCAACAAGAGGACAAATCATGAGGTCACCCATCCTAGACTATTCTAAGCCAAGTACATTTAACTTCGGAATGATGACGGGATCCAATGAATTACTAGTGGTATGATCTTAACCATCTGCTTCTCGCGCTCAAATGTACATGAATGGTCTTTCACTACTTTCTCCCTTCATTTTCACTCATTTCTCTTAATTTTTACTACGTTTTGATCTCGTTTCTGTAGGAGCATCAAACTAACCCGCAGTCTCGGTTCCCCGACATCATTACACAAGTTCCACTAGACGATGTTATCTAGTTAAAACGTTACCATTCCACATCTTTGCAAAAATAGCAACAATAATAGAAAAAAGAAGGCGTTCAAGAAGAGGACACATCAAGAGGTCACCCATCCTGGACTATTCTCAGCCAAGTATATTTAAGTTCGGAATGATGACGGGATCCGATGAATTACTCGTGGTATGGTCTCAACCATCACCTTCTCACGCTCATATGTACATGAATGGTCTTTCACTACTTTCTCCCTTCATTTTAACTCATTTCTCTTAATTTTTACTACGTTTTGATATCGTTTCTATAGGAGCATCAAACTAACCCACAGTCTCGGTTCTCCGACATCATTACACAAGTTCCACTAGAGGATGTTATCTAGTTAAAACGTTACCATTACACATATGGGCAAAAATAGCAACAATAATAGAAAAAGAAGGCGTTCAACAAGAGGACACATCAAGAGGTCACCCATCCTAGACTATTCTCAGCCAAGTACATTTAACTTCGGAATGATGACGGGATCCGATGAATTACTAGTGGTATGATTTCAACCGTCTGCTTCTCGCGCTCATTTGTACATGAATGGTCTTTCACTACTTTCTCTCTTCATTTTCTCTCATTTCACTTAATTTTTACTATGTTTTGATCTCGTTTCTCTAGGAGCATCAAACTAACCCGCAGCTTTGAATCCCCGACATCATTACATAAGTTCTACTAGACGATGTTATCTAGTTAAAACGATTCCATTACACATCGGGCCAAAAATAGCAACAATAATAGAAAAAAGAAGGGGTTCAACAAGAGGACAAATCAAGAGGTCATCCATCCTAGACTATTCTCAGCCAAGTACATTTAACTTCAGAAATGATGACGGGATCCGATGAATTAGTGGTGGTATGATCTCAAATGTCTGCTTCTCTCGATCATATGTACATGACTAGTCTTTCACTACTTTCTCCCTTCATTTTCACTCATTTCTCTTAATTTTTACTACATTTTGATCTCGTTTCTCTAGGAGCATTGAACTCACCCGTTACCTTGAATCCCCGACATCATTACATAAGTTCAACTAGAGGATGTTCTCTAGTTAAATGTTTCGATTACACATCAGGGGAAAAATTGAAATAATAATAGAAAAAAGAATGCGTTCAACAACAGGACAAATCATGAGGTCACCCATCCTAGACTATTCTAAGCCAAGTACTTTTAACTTCGGAATGATGACGGGATCCAATGAATTACTAGTGGTATGATCTTAACCATCTGCTTCTCGCGCTCAAATGTACATGAATGGTCTTTCACTACTTTCTCCCTTCATTTTCACTCATTTCTCTTAATTTTTACTACGTTTTGATCTCGTTTCTGTAGGAGCATCAAACTAACCCGCAGTCTCGGTTCCCCGACATCATTACACAAGTTCCACTAGACGATGTTATCTAGTTAAAACGTTACCATTCCACATCTTTGCAAAAATAGCAACAATAATAGAAAAAAGAAGGCGTTCAAGAAGAGGACACATCAAGAGGTCACCCATCCTGGACTATTCTCAGCCAAGTATATTTAAGTTCGGAATGATGACGGGATCCGATGAATTACTCGTGGTATGATCTCAACCATCACCTTCTCACGCTCATATGTACATGAATGGTCTTTCACTACTTTCTCCCTTCATTTTAACTCATTTCTCTTAATTTTTACTACGTTTTGATATCGTTTCTATAGGAGCATCAAACTAACCCACAGTCTCGGTTCTCCGACATCATTACACAAGTTCCACTAGAGGATGTTATCTAGTTAAAACGTTACCATTACACATATGGGCAAAAATAGCAACAATAATAGAAAAAGAAGGCGTTCAACAAGAGGACACATCAAGAGGTCACCCATCCTAGACTATTCTCAGCCAAGTACATTTAACTTCGGAATGATGACGGGATCCGATGAATTACTAGTGGTATGATTTCAACCGTCTGCTTCTCGCGCTCATATGTACATGAATGGTCTTTCACTACTTTCTCTCTTCATTTTCACTCATTTCACTTAATTTTTACTATGTTTTGATCTCGTTTCTCTAGGAGCATCAAACTAACCCGCAGTCTTGAATCCCCGACATCATTACATAAGTTCTACTAGACGATGTTATCTAGTTAAAACGATTCCATTACACATCGGGCCAAAAATAGCAACAATAATAGAAAAAAGAAGGGGTTCAACAAGAGTACAAATCAAGAGGTCATCCATCCTAGACTATTCTCAGCCAAGTACATTTAACTTCAGAAATGATGACGGGATCCGATGAATTAGTGGTGGTATGATCTCAAATGTCTGCTTCTCTCGATCATATGTACATGACTAGTCTTTCACTACTTTCTCCCTTCATTTTCACTCATTTCTCTTAATTTTTACTACATTTTGATCTCGTTTCTCTAGGAGCATTGAACTAACCCGCGCCTTGAATCCCCGACATCATTACATAAGTTCAACTAGAGGATGTTCTCTAGTTAAATGTTTCCATTACACATCAGGGGAAAAATTGAAATAATAATAGAAAAAAGAATGCGTTCAACAACAGGACAAATCATGAGGTCACCCATCCTAGACTATTCTAAGCCAAGTACATTTAACTTCGGAATGATGACGGGATCCAATGAATTACTAGTGGTATGATCTTAACCATCTGCTTCTCGCGCTCATATGTACATGAATGGTCTTTCACTACTTTCTCCCTTCATTTTCACTCATTTCTCTTAATTTTTACTACGTTTTGATCTCGTTTCTGTAGGAGCATCAAACTAACCCGCAGTCTCGGTTCCCCGACATCATTACACAAGTTCCACTAGACGATGTTATCTAGTTAAAACGTTACCATTCCACATCTTTGCAAAAATAGCAACAATAATAGAAAAAAGAAGGCGTTCAAGAAGAGGACACATCAAGAGGTCACCCATCCTGGACTATTCTCAGCCAAGTATATTTAAGTTCGGAATGATGACGGGATCCGATGAATTACTCGTGGTATGATCTCAACCATCAGCTTCTCACACTCATATGTACATGAATTGTCTTTCACTACTTTCTCCCTTCATTTTAACTCATTTCTCTTAATTTTTACTATGTTTTGATATCGTTTCTGTAGGAGCATCAAACTAACCCATAGTCTCGGTTCTCCGACATCATTACACAAGTTCCACTAGAGGATGTTATCTAGTTAAAACGTTACCATTACACATATGGGCAAAAATAGCAACAATAATAGAAAAAGAAGGCGTTCAACAAGAGGACACATCAAGAGGTCACCCATCCTAGACTATTCTCAGCCAAGTACATTTAACTTCGGAATGATGACGGGATCCGATGAATTACTAGTGGTATGATTTCAACCGTCTGCTTCTCGCGCTCATATGTACATGAATGGTCTTTCACTACTTTCTCTCTTCATTTTCACTCATTTCACTTAATTTTTACTATGTTTTGATCTCGTTTCTCTAGGAGCATCAAACTAACCCGCAGTCTTGAATCCCCGACATCATTACATAAGTTCTACTAGACGATGTTATCTAGTTAAAACGATTCCATTACACATCGAGCCAAAAATAGCAACAATAATAGAAAAAAGAAGGGGTTCAACAAGAGGACAAATCAAGAGGTCATCCATCCTAGACTATTCTCAGCCAAGTACATTTAACTTCAGAATGATGACGGGATCCGATGAATTAGTGGTGGTATGATCTCAAATGTCTGCTTCTCTCGATCATATGTACATGACTAGTCTTTCACTACTTTCTCCCTTCATTTTCACTCATTTCTCTTAATTTTTACTACATTTTGATCTCGTTTCTCTAGGAGCATTGAACTCACCCGCAGTCTTGAATCCCCGACATCATTACATAAGTTCAACTAGAGGATGTTCTCTAGTTAAATGTTTCGATTACACATCAGGGGAAAAATTGAAATAATAATAGAAAAAAGAATGCGTTCAACAACAGGACAAATCATGAGGTCACCCATCCTAGACTATTCTAAGCCAAGTACATTTAACTTCGGAATGATGACGGGATCCAATGAATTACTAGTGGTATGATCTTAACCATCTGCTTCTCGCGCTCAAATGTACATGAATGGTCTTTCACTACTTTCTCCCTTCATTTTCACTCATTTCTCTTAATTTTTACTACGTTTTGATCTCGTTTCGTAGGAGCATCAAACTAACCCGCGATCTCGGTTCCCCGACATCATTACACAAGTTCCACTAGACGATGTTATCTAGTTAAAACGTTACCATTCCACATCTTTGCAAAAATAGCAACAATAATAGAAAAAAGAAGGCGTTCAAGAAGAGGACACATCAAGAGGTCACCCATCCTGGACTATTCTCAGCCAAGTATATTTAAGTTCGGAATGATGACGGGATCCGATGAATTACTCATGGTATGATCTCAACCATCACCTTCTCACGCTCATATGTACATGAATGGTCTTTCACTACTTTCTCCCTTTATTTTAACTCATTTCTCTTAATTTTTACTACGTTTTGATATCGTTTCTATAGGAGCATCAAACTAACCCACAGTCTCGGTTCTCCGACATCATTACACAAGTTCCACTAGAGGATGTTATCTAGTTAAAACGTTACCATTACACATATGGGCAAAAATAGCAACAATAATAGAAAAAGAAGGCGTTCAACAAGAGGACACATCAAGAGGTCACCCATCCTAGACTATTCTCAGCCAAGTACATTTAACTTTGGAATGATGACGGGATCCGATGAATTACTAGTGGTATGATTTCAACCGTCTGCTTCTCGCGCTCATATGTACATGAATGGTCTTTCACTACTTTCTCTCTTCATTTTCACTCATTTCACTTAATTTTTACTATGTTTTGATCTCGTTTCTCTAGGAGCATCAAACTAACCCGCAGTCTTGAATCCCCGACATCATTACATAAGTTCTACTAGACGATGTTATCTAGTTAAAACGATTCCACTACACATCGGGCCAAAAATAGCAACAATAATAGAAAAAAGAAGGGGTTCAACAAGAGGACAAATCAAGAGGTCATCCATCCTAGACTATTCTCAGCCAAGTACATTTAACTTCAGAATGATGACGGGATCCGATGAATTAGTGGTGGTATGATCTCAAATGTCCGCTTCTCTCGATCATATGTACATGACTAGTCTTTCACTACTTTCTCCCTTCATTTTCACTCATTTCTCTTAATTTTTACTACATTTTGATCTCGTTTCTCTAGGAGCATTGAACTAACCCGCAGTCTTGAATCCCCGACATCATTACATAAGTTCAACTAGAGGATGTTCTCTAGTTAAATGTTTCCATTACACATCAGGGGAAAAATTGAAATAATAATAGAAAAAAGAATGCGTTCAACAACAGGACAAATCATGAGGTCACCCATCCTAGACTATTCTAAGCCAAGTACATTTAACTTCGGAATGATGACGGGATCCGATGAATTACTAGTGGTATGATCTTAACCATCTGCTTCTCGCGCTCATATGTACATGAATGGTCTTTCACTACTTTCTCCCTTCATTTTCACTCATTTCTCTTAATTTTTACTACGTTTTGATCTCGTTTCTGTAGGAGCATAAAACTAAACCGCAGTCTCGGTTCCCCGACATTATTACATAAGTTCTACTAGAGGATGTTATCTAGTTAAAACGATTTCATTACACATCGGGCCAAAAATAGCAACAATAATAGAAAAAAGAAGGGTTCAACAAAAAGACAGATAAAGAGGTCATCCATCCTAGACTACTCTCAGCCAAGTACATTTAATTTCAGAATGATGACGGGATCCGATGAATTAGTGGTGGTATGATCTCAAATGTCTGCTTCTCGTGATCATATGTACATGACTAGTCTTTCACTACTTTCTCCCTTCATTTTCACTCATTTCTCTTAATTTTTACTACGTTTTGATCTCATTTCTCTAGGAGCATTGAACTAACCCGCAGTCTTGAATCCCCGACATCATTACATAAGTTTAACTAGAGGATGTTCTCTAGTTAAATGTTTCCATTACACATCAGGGCAAAAATTGAAATAATAATAGAAAAAAGAATGCGTTCAACAAGAGGACAAATCAAGAGGTCACCCATCCTAGACTATTCTCAACCAAGTACATTTAACTTCGGAGAGATATCAGGATCCGATGAATTACTAGTGGTATGATCTCAACCGTCTGCTTCTCGCGCTCATATGCACATGAATAGTCTTTCACTACTTTCTCTCTTCATTTTAAATTATTTCTTGGAATTTTTACTACGGTTTTTATCTCGTTTCTCTAGGAGCATTGAACTAACCCGCAGTCTTGAATCCCTGACATCATTACATAAGTTCAACTAGAAGATGTTCTCTAGTTAAATGTTTCCATTACACATCAGGGGAAAAATTGAAATAATAATAGAAAAAAGAATGCGTTCAACAAGAGGACAAATCATGAGGTCACCCATCCTAGACTATTCTAAGCCAAGTACATTTAATTTCGGAATGATGACGGGATCCGATGAATTACTAGTGGTATGATCTCAACCGTCTGCTTCTCGTGATCATATGTACATGACTAGTCTTTCACTACTTTCTCCCTTCATTTTCACTCATTTCTCTTAATTTTTACTACGTTTTGATCTCATTTCTCTAAGAGCATTGAACTAACCCGCAGTCTTGAATCCCCGACATCATTACATAAGTTTAACTAGAGGATGTTCTCTAGTTAAATGTTTCCATTACACATCAGGGCAAAAATTGAAATAATAATAGAAAAAAGAATGCGTTCAACAAGAGGACAAATCAAGAGGTCACCCATCCTAGACTATTCTCAACCAAGTACATTTAACTTCGGAGAGATATCGGGATCCGATGAATTACTAGTGGTATGATCTCAACCGTCTGCTTCTCGCGCTCATATGCACACGAATAGTCTTTCACTACTTTCTCTCTTCATTTTCACTCATTTCTCTTAATTTGTACTACGATTTGATCTCGTTTCTGTAGGAGCATGAAACTAACCCGCAGTCTCGGTTCCCCGACATCATTACACAAGTTCCACTAGAGGATGTTATCTAGTTAAAACATTTCCATTACACATCTGGGCAAAAATAGCAACAACAATAGAAAATAGAAGGGGTTCAACAAGAGGAAGGATCAAGAGGTCACCCATCTTAGACTATTCGAAGCCAAGTACATTTAACTTCAGAATGATGACGAGATCCGATGAATTACTGGTGGTATGATCTCAACCATCTGCTTCTCGCTCTCATATGTACATGAATGGTCTTTCACTACTTTCTCCCTTCATTTTCACTCATTTCTCTTAATTTTTACTACGTTTTGATCTCGTTTCTGTAGGAGCATCATACTAACCCGCAGTGTCGGATCCCCGACATCATTACACAAGTTCCACTAGAGGATGTTATCTAGTTAAAACGTTTCCATTACACATCTGGAGCAAATTAGCAACAATAATAGAAAAAGAAGGCGTTCAACAAGAGGACAAATCAAGAGGTCACCTATCCTAGACTATTCTGAGCCAAGTACATTTAATATCGGAATGGTGACGGAATTCGATGAATTACGAGTGATATGATCTCAACCGTCTGCTTCTCGAGCATATATGTACATGAATAGTCTTTCACTACTTTCTCCCTTCATTTTCACTCATTTCTCTTAATTTTTACTAAGATTTGATCTCATTTCTGTAGGAGCATAAAACTAACCAGCAGTCTCGGTTCCCGACATCATTACACAAGTTCCACTAGAGGATGTTATCTAGTTAAAACGTTTCCATTACACATCTGGGCAAAAATAGCAACAATAATAGAAAAGAGAAGGGGTTCAACAAGAGGAAAGATCAAGAGGTCACCCATTTTAGACTATTCGAAGCCAAGTACATTTAACTTCAGAATGATGACGGGATCCGATGAATTACTGGTGGTATGATCTCAACCATCTGCTTCTCGCTCTCATATGTACATGAATGGTCTTTCACTACTTTCTCCCTTCATTTTCACTCATTTCTCTTAATTTTTACTACGTTTTGATCTCGTTTCTGTAGGAGCATCATACTAACCAGCAATGTCGGATCCCCGATATCATTACACAAGTTCCACTAGATGATGTTATCTAGTTAAAATGTTTCCATTACACATCTGGAGCAAATTAGCAACAATAATAGAAAAAGAAGGCGTTCAACAAGAGGACAAATCAAGAGGTCACCTATCCTAGACTATTCTGAGCCAAGTACATTTAATATCGGAATGGTGACGGAATTCGATGAATTACGAGTGATATGATCTCAACCGTCTGCTTCTCGAGCATATATGTACATGAATAGTCTTTCACTACTTTCTCCCTTCATTTTCACTCATTTCTCTTAATTTTTACTAAGATTTGATCTCGTTTATGTAGGAGCATAAAACTAACCAGCAGTCTCGGTTCCCGACATCATTACACAAGTTCCACTAGAGGATGTTATCTAGTTAAAACGTTTCCATTACACATCTGGGCAAAAATAGCAACAATAATAGAAAAGAGAAGGGGTTCAACAAGAGGAAAGATCAAGAGGTCACCCATTTTAGACTATTCGAAGCCAAGTACATTTAACTTCAGAATGATGACGGGATCCGATGAATTACTAGTGGTATGATCTCAACCATCTGCTTCTCGCGATCATATGTACATGAATGGTCTTTCACTACTTTCTCCCTTCATTTTCACTCATTTCTCTTAATTTTTACTACGTTTTGATCTCGTTTCTGTAGGAGCATCATACTAACCCGCAGTGTCGGATCCCCGACATCATTACACAAGTTCCACTAGAGGATGTTATCTAGTTAAAACGTTTCCATTACACATCTGGAGCAAATTAGCAACAATAATAGAAAAAGAAGGCGTTCAACAAGAGGACAAATCAAGAGGTCACCTATCCTAGACTATTCTGAGCCAAGTACATTTAATATCGGAATGATGACGGAATTCGATGAATTACGAGTGATATGATCTCAACCGTCTGCTTCTCAAGCATATATGTACATGAATAGTCTTCCACTACTTTCTCCCTTGATTTTCACTCATTTCTTTTAATTTTTACTAAGATTTGATCTCGGTTCTGTAGGAGCATAAAACTAACCAGCAGTCTCGGTTCCCGACATTATTACACAAGTTCCACTAGAGGATGTTATCTAGTTAAAACGTTTCCATTACACATCTGGGCAAAAATAGCAACAATAATAGAAAAGAGAAGGGGTTCAACAAGAGGAAAGATCAAGAGGTCACCCATCTTAGACTATTCGAAGCCAAGTACATTTAACTTCAGAATGATGACGGGATCCGATGAATTACTAGTGGTATGATCTCAACCATCTGCTTCTCGCGCTCATATGTACATGAATGGTCTTTCACTACTTTCTCCCTTCATTTTCACTCATTTCTCTTAATTTTTACTACGTTTTGATCTCGTTTCTGTAGGAGCATCATACTAACCCGCAGTCTCGGTTCCCCGACATCATTACACAAGTTCCACTAGAGGATGTTATCTAGTTAAAACGTTTCCATTACACATCTGGGGAAAAATAGCAACAATAATAGAAAAAGAAGGCGTTCAACAAGAGGAAAAATCAAGAGGTCAACCATCCTAGACTATTCTGAGCCAAGTACATTTAATATCGGAATGATGACGGCATCCGATGAATTACTAGTGATATGATCTCAATAGTCTGCTTGTCGCGGTCATATGTACATGAATAGTCTTTCACTACTTTCTCCCTACATTTTCACTCATTTCTCTTAATTTTTACTACGTATTGATCTCGTTTCTGTAGGAGCATCATACTAACCCGCAGTCTCGGTTCCCCGACATAATTACACAAGTTCCACTAGAGGATGTAATCTAGTTTAAACGTTTCCATTACACATCTGGGAAAAAATAGCAACAATAATAGAAAAGAGAAGGGGTTCAACAAGAGGAAAGATCAAGAGGTAACCCATCCTAGACTACTCTCAGCCAAGTACATTTAACTTCGGAATGATGACGGGATCTGATGAATTATTAGTGGTATGATCTCAACCGTCTGCTTCTCGCGCTCATATGTACATGAATAGTCATTCACAACTTTCTCCCTTCATTTTAACACATTTCTCTTAATTTTTACTACGTATTGATCTCGTTTCTGTAGGAGCATCATACTAACCCGCAGTCTCGGTTCCCCGACATAATTACACAAGTTCCACTAGAGGATGTAATCTAGTTTAAACGTTTCCATTACACATCTGGGAAAAAATAGCAACAATAATAGAAAAGAGAAGGGGTTCAACAAGAGGAAAGATGAAGAGGTAACCCATCCTTGACTACTGTCAGCCAAGTACATTTAACTTCGGAATGATGACGGGATCTGATGAATTACTAGTGGTATGATCTCAACCGTCCTCTTCTCGCGCTCATATGTACATGAATAGTCATTCACTAATTTCTCCCTTCATTTTAACACATTTCTCTTAATTTTTACTACGTTTTGATCTCGTTTCTCTAGGAGCATCAAAGTAACCCGCAGTCTTGAATCCCCGACATCATTACATTAGTTCGACTAGAGGATGTTCTCTACTTAAATGTTTCCATTACACATCAGGGCAAAAATTGAAATAATAATAGCAAAAAAATGCGTTCAACAAGAGGAAAAATCAAGAGGTCACCCATCCTAGACTATTCGAAGCCAAGTACATTTAACTTCAGAATGATGACGGGATCCGATGAATTACTAGTGGTATGATCTCAACCATATGCTTCTCGCGCTCATATGTACATGAATGGTCTTTCACTACTTTCTCCCTTCATTTTCACTCATTTCTCTTAATTTTTACTACGTTTTGATCTCATTTCTGTAGGAGCATCAAACTAACCCGCAGTCTCGGTTCCCCGACATAATTACACAAGTTCCACTAGAGGATGTAATCTAGTTTAAACGTTTCCATTACACATCTGGGAAAAAATAGCAACAATAATAGAAAAGAGAAGGGGTTCAACAAGAGGATAGATCAAGAGGTAACCCATCCTAGACTACTCTCAGCCAAGTACATTTAACTTCGGAATGATGACGGGATCTGATGAATTATTAGTGGTATGATCTCAACCGTCTGCTTCTCGCGCTCATATGTACATGAATAGTCATTCACAACTTTCTCCCTTCATTTTAACACATTTCTCTTAATTTTTACTACGTATTGATCTCGTTTCTGTAGGAGCATCATACTAACCCGCAGTCTTGGTTCCCCGACATAATTACACAAGTTCCACTAGAGGATGTAATCTAGTTTAAACGTTTCCATTACACATCTGGGAAAAAATAGCAACAATAATAGAAAAGAGAAGGGGTTCAACAAGAGGAAAGATGAAGAGGTAACCCATCCTTGACTACTCTTAGCCAAGTACATTTAACTTCGGAATGATGACGGGATCTGATGAATTACTAGTGGTATGATCTCAACCGTCCTCTTCTCGCGCTCATATGTACATGAATAGTCATTCACTAATTTCTCCCTTCATTTTAACACATTTCTCTTAATTTTTACTACGTTTTGATCTCGTTTCTCTAGGAGCATCAAAGTAACCCGCGATCTTGAATCCCCGACATCATTACATAAGTTCGACTAGAGGATGTTCTCTACTTAAATGTTTCCATTACACATCAGGGCAAAAATTGAAATAATAATAGCAAAAAAATGCGTTCAACAAGAGGAAAAATCAAGAGGTCACCCATCCTAGACTATTCGAAGCCAAGTACATTTAACTTCAGAATGATGACGGGATCCGATGAATTACTAGTGGTATGATCTCAACCATCTGCTTCTCACGCTGATATGTACATGAATGGTCTTTCACTACTTTCTCCCTTCATTTTCACTCATTTCTCTTAATTTTTACTACGTTTTGATCTCGTTTCTGTGGGAGCATCATACTAACCAGCAGTGTTGGATCCCCGACATCATTACACAAGTTCCACTAGAGGATGTTATCTAGTTAAAATGTTTCCATTACACATCTGGAGCAAATTAGCAACAATAATAGAAAATAGAAGGGGTTCAACAACAGGAAAGATCAAGAGGTAACCCATCCTAGACTATTCTCAGCCAAGTACATTTAACTTCGGAACAATGACGAGATCTGATGAATTACTAGTGGTATGATCTCAACCGTCTGCTTCTCGCGCTCATATGTACATGAATAGTCATTCACAACTTTCTCCCTTCATTTTAACACATTTCTCTTAATTTTTACTACGTATTGATCTCGTTTCTGTAGGAGCATCATACTAACCCGCAGTCTCGGTTCCCCGACATAATTACATAAGTTCGACTAGAGGATGTTCTCTACTTAAATGTTTCCATTACACATCAGGGCAAAAATTGAAATAATAATAGCAAAAAAATGCGTTCAACAAGAGGAAAAATCAAGAGGTCACCCATCCTTGACTATTCGAAGCCAAGTACATTTATCTTCAGAATGATGACGGGATCCGATGAATTACTAGTGGTATGATCTCAACCATCTGCTTCTCGCGCTCATATGTACATGAATGGTCTTTCACTACTTTCTCCCTTCATTTTCACTCATTTCACTTAATTTTTACTACGTTTTGATCTCGTTTCTATAGGAGTATCATACTAACCCGCAGTCTCGGTTTCCCGACATCATTACACAAGTTCCACTAGAGGATGTTATCTAGTTAAAACGTTTCCATTACACATCTGGGGAAAAATAGCAACAATAATAGAAAAAGAAGGCGTTTAACAAGAGGACAAATCAAGAGGTCAACCATCCTAGACTATTCTGAGCCAAGTACATTTAATATCGGAATGATGACGGCATCCGATGAATTACTAGTGGTATGATCTCAACCGTCTGCTTCTCGCGCTCATATGTACATGAATAGTCATTCACAACTTTCTCCCTTCATTTTAACACATTTCTCTTAATTTTTACTACGTATTGATCTCGTTTCTGTAGGAGCATCATACTAACCCGCAGTCTCTGTTCCCCGACATAATTACACAAGTTCCACTAGAGGATGTAATCTAGTTTAAACGTTTCCATTACACATCTGGGAAAAAATAGCAACAATAATAGAAAAGAGAAGGGGTTCAACAAGAGGAAAGATCAAGAGGTAACCCATCCTAGACTACTCTCAGCCAAGTACATTTAACTTCGGAATGATGACGGGATCTGATGAATTACTAGTGGTATGATCTCAACCGTCTGCTTCTCGCGCTCATATGTACATGAATAGTCATTCACAACTTTCTCCCTTCATTTTAACACATTTCTCTTAATTTTTACTACATATTGATCTCTTTTCTGTAGCAGCATCATACTAACCCGCAGTCTCGCTTCCCCGACATAATTACACAAGTTCCACTAGAGGATGTAATCTAGTCTAAACGTTTCCATTACACATCTGGGAAAAAATAGCAACACTAATAGAAAAGAGAAGGGGTTCAACAAGAGGAAAGATCAAGAGGTAACCCATCCTAGACTACTCTCAGCCAAGTACATTTAACTTCGGAATGATGACGTGATCTGATGAATTACTAGTGGTATGATCTCAACCGTCTGCTTCTCGCGCTCATATGTACATGAATAGTCATTCACTACTTTCTCCCTTCATTTTAACACATTTCTCTTAATTTTTACTACGTTTTGATCTCGTTTCTCTAGGAGCATCAAAGTAACCCGCATTCTTGAATCCCCGACATCATTACATAAGTTCGACTAGAGGATGTTCTCTACTTAAATGTTTCCATTACACATCAGGGCAAAAATTGAAATAATAATAGCAAAAAAATGCGTTCAACAAGAGGAAAAATCAAGAGGTCACCCATCCTAGACTATTCGAAGCCAAGTACATTTAACTTTAGAATGATGACGGGATCCGATGAATTACTAGTGGTATGATCTCAACCATCTGCTTCTCGCGGTCATATGTACATGAATGGTCTTTCGCTACTTTCTCCCTTCATTTTCACTCATTTCTCTTAATTTTTACTACGTTTTGATCTCGTTTCGTAGGAGTATCATACTAACCCGCAGTCTCGATTCCCCGACATCATTACACTAGTTCCACTAGAGGATGTTATCTAGTTAAAACGTTTCCATTACACATCTGGGGAAAAATAGCAACAATAATAGAAAAAGAAGGCGTTTAACAAGAGGACAAATCAAGAGGTCAACCATCCTAGACTATTCTGAGCCAAGTACATTTAATATCGGAATGATGACGGCATCCGATGAATTACTAGTGATATGATCTAAACAGTCTGCTTCTCGCGGTCATATGTACATGAATAGTCATTCAGTACTTTCTCCCTTCATTTTCACTGATTTCTCTTAATATTTACTACGTATTGATCTCATTTCTGTAGGAGCATCATACTAACCCGCAGTCTCGGTTCCCCGACATAATTACACAAGTTCCACTAGAGGATGTAATCTAGTTTAAACGTTTCCATTACACATCTGGGAAAAAATAGCAACAATAATAGAAAAGAGAAGGGGTTCAACAAGAGGAAAGATCAAGAGGTAACCCATCCTAGACTACTCTCAGCCAAGTACATTTAACTTCGGAATGATGACGGGATCTGATGAATTACTAGTGGTATGATCTCAACCGTCTGCTTCTCGCGCTCATATGTACATGAATAGTCATTCACTACTTTCTCCCTTCATTTTAACACATTTCTCTTAATTTTTACTACGTTTTGATCTCGTTTCTCTAGGAGCATCAAAGTAACCCGCGATCTTGAATCCCCGACATCATTACATAAGTTCGACTAGAGGATGTTCTCTACTTAAATGTTTCCATTACACATCAGGGCAAAAATTGAAATAATAATAGCAAAAAAATGCGTTCAACAAGAGGAAAAATCAAGAGGTCACCCATCCTAGACTATTCGAAGCCAAGTACATTTAACTTCAGAATGATGACGGGATCCGATGAATTACTAGTGGTATGATCTCAACCATCTGCTTCTCGCGGTCATATGTACATGAATGGTCTTTCACTACTTTCTCCCTTCATTTTCACTCATTTCTCTTAATTTTTACTACGTATTCATCTCGTTTCTGTAGGAGCATCATACTAACCCGCAGTCTCGGTTCCCCGACATAATTACACAAGTTCCACTAGAGGATGTAATCTAGTTTAAACGTTTACATTACACATCTGGGAAAAAATAGCAACAATAATAGAAAAGAGAAGGGGTTCAACAAGAGGAAAGATCAAGAGGTAACCCATCCTAGACTACTCTCAGTCAAGTACATTTAACTTCGGAATGATGACGGGATCTGATGAATTATTAGTGGTATGATCTCAACCGTCTGCTTCTCGCGCTCATATGTACATGAATAGTCATTCACAACTTTCTCCCTTCATTTTAACACATTTCTCTTAATTTTTA
Source organism: Linum usitatissimum (assembly GCA_030674075.2). NCBI lineage: Eukaryota > Viridiplantae > Streptophyta > Magnoliopsida > Malpighiales > Linaceae > Linum > Linum usitatissimum. Next base: position 30,456 of record JAUJYP020001034.1, on the reverse strand, counting down.
CTACGTATTGATCTCGTTTCTGAAGGAGCATCATACTAACCCGCAGTCTGGGTTCCCCGACATAATTACACAAGTTCCACTAGAGGATGTAATCTAGTTTAAACGTTTCCATTACACATCTGGGAAAAAATAGCAACAATAATAGAAAAGAGAAGGGGTTCAACAAGAGGAAAGATCAAGAGGTAACCCATCCTAGACTACTCTCAGCCAAGTACATTTAACTTCGGAATGATGACGGGATCTGATGAATTACTAGTGGTATGATCTCAACCGTCTGCTTCTCGCGCTCATATGTACATGAATAGTCATTCACTACTTTCTCCCTTCATTTTAACACATTTCTCTTAATTTTTACTACGTTTTGATCACGTTTCTCAAGGAGCATCAAAGTAACCCACAGTCTTGAATCCCCGACATCATTACATAAGTTCGACTAGAGGATGTTCTCTACTTAAATGTTTCCATTACACATCAGGGCAAAAATTGAAATAATAATAGCAAAAAAATGCGTTCAACAAGAGGAAAAATCAAGAGGTCACCCATCCTAGACTATTCGAAGCCAAGTACATTTAACTTCAGAATGATGACGGGATCCGATGAATTACTAGTGGTATGATCTCAACCATCTGCTTCTCGCGGTCATATGTACATGAATGGTCTTTCACTTCTTTCTCCCTTCATTTTCACTCATTTCTCATAATTTTTACTACGTTTTGATCTCGTTTCTGTAGGAGTATCATACTAACCCGCGAGCTCGGTTCCCCGACATCATTACACTAGTTCCACTAGAGGATGTTATCTAGTTAAAACGTTTCCATTACACATCTGGGGAAAAATAGCAACAATAATAGAAAAAGAAGGCGTTTAACAAGAGGACAAATCAAGAGGACAACCATCCTAGACTATTCGAGCCAAGTACATTTAATATCGGAATGATGACGGCATCCGATGAATTACTAGTGATATGATCTAAACGGTATGCTTCTCGCGGTCATATGTACATGAATAGTCTTTCGGTACTTTCTCCCTTCATTTTCACTCATTTCTCTTAATATTTACTACGTATTGATCTCGTTTACGTAGGAGCATCATACTAACCCGCGAGCCTCGGTTCCCCGACATAATTACACAAGTTCCACTAGAGGATGTAATCTAGTTTAAACGTTTCCATTACACATCTGGGAAAAAATAGCAACAATAATAGAAAAGAGAAGGGGTTCAACAAGAGGAAAGATGAAGAGGTAACCCATCCTTGACTACTCTCAGCCAAGTACATTTAACTTCGGAATGATGACGGGATCTGATGAATTACTAGTGGTATGATCTCAACCGTCCTCTTCTCGCGCTCATATGTACATGAATAGTCATTCACTAATTTCTCCCTTCATTTTAACACATTTCTCTTAATTTTTACTACGTTTTGATCTCGTTTCTCTAGGAGCATCAAAGTAACCCGCGATCTTGAATCCCCGACATCATTACATAAGTTCGACTAGAGGATGTTCTCTACTTAAATGTTTCCATTACACATCAGGGCAAAAATTGAAATAATAATAGCAAAAAAATGCGTTCAACAAGAGGAAAAATCAAGAGGTCACCCATCCTAGACTATTCGAAGCCAAGTACATTTAACTTCAGAATGATGACGGGATCCGATGAATTACTAGTGGTATGATCTCAACCATCTGCTTCTCGCGGTCATATGTACATGAATGGTCTTTCACTACTTTCTCCCTTCATTTTCACTCATTTCTCTTAATTTTTACTACGTTTTGATCTCGTTTCTGTAGGAGTATCATACTAACCCGCAGTCTCGGTTCCCCGACATCATTACACTAGTTCCACTAGAGGATGTTATCTAGTTAAAACGTTTCCATTACACATCTGGGGATAAATAGCAACAATAATAGAAAAAGAAGGCGTTTAACAAGAGGACAAATCAAGAGGTCAACCATCCTATACTATTCTGAGCCAAGTACATTTAATATCGGAATGATGACGGCATCCGATGAATTACTAGTGATATGATCTAAACGATCTACGCTTCTCGCGGTCATATGTACATGAATAGTCTTTCAAGTACTTTCTCCCTTCATTTTCACTCATTTCTCTTAATATTTACTACGTATTGATCTCGTTTCTGTAGGAGCATCATACTAACCCGCAGTCTCGGTTCCCCGACATAATTACACAAGTTCCACTAGAGGATGTAATCTAGTTTAAACGTTTCCATTACACATACGGGAAAAAATAGCAACAATAATAGAAAAGAGAAGGGGTTAAACAAGAGGAAAGATCAAGAGGTAACCCATCCTAGACTACTCTCAGCCAAGTACATTTAACTTCAGAATGATGACGGGATCTGATGAATTACTAGTGGTATGATCTCAACCGTCTGCTTCTCGCGCTCATATGTACATGAATAGTCATTCACAACTTTCTCCCTTGCTTTTAACACATTTCTCTTTATTTTTACTACGTATTGATCTCGTTTCTGTAGGAGCATCATACTAACCCGCGTCTCGGTTCCCCGACATAATTACACAAGTTCCACTAGAGGATGTAATCTAGTTTAAACGTTTCCATTACACATCTGGGAAAAAATAGCAATAATAATAGAAAAGAGAAGGGGTTCAGTAAGAGGAAAGATCAAGAGGTAACCCATCCTAGACTACTCTCAGTCAAGTACATTTAACTTCGGAATGATGACGGGATCTGATGAATTATTAGTGGTATGATCTCAACCGTCTGCTTCTCGCGCTCATATGTACATGAATAGTCATTCACAACTTTCTCCCTTCATTTTAACACATTTCTCTTAATTTTTACTACGTATTGATCTCGTTTCTGAAGGAGCATCATACTAACCCGCAGTCTGGGTTCCCCGACATAATTACACAAGTTCCACTAGAGGATGTAATCTAGTTTAAACGTTTCCATTACACATCTGGGAAAAAATTGCAACAATAATAGAAAAGAGAAGGGGTTCAACAAGAGGAAAGATCAAGAGGTAACCCATCCTAGACTACCCTCAGCCAAGTACATTTAACTTCGGAATGATGACGGGATCTGATGAATTACTAGTGGTATGATCTCAACCGTCTGCTTCTCGCGCTCATATGTACATGAATAGTCATTCACTACTTTCTCCCTTCATTTTAACACATTTCTCTTAATTTTTACTACGTTTTGATCACGTTTCTCAAGGAGCATCAAAGTAACCCACGATCTTGAATCCCCGACATCATTACATAAGTTCGACTAGAGGATGTTCTCTACTTAAATGTTTCCATTACACATCAGGGCAAAAATTGAAATAATAATAGCAAAAAAATGCGTTCAACAAGAGGAAAAATCAAGAGGTCACCCATCCTAGACTATTCGAAGCCAAGTACATTTAACTTCAGAATGATGACGGGATCCGATGAATTACTAGTGGTATGATCTCAACCATCCGCTTCTCGCGGTCATATGTACATGAATGGTCTTTCACTTCTTTCTCCCTTCATTTTCACTCATTTCTCATAATTTTTACTACGTTTTGATCTCGTTTCTGTAGGAGTATCATACTAACCCGCAGTCTCGGTTCCCCGACATCATTACACTAGTTCCACTAGAGGATGTTATCTAGTTAAAACGTTTCCATTACACATCTGGGGAAAAATAGCAACAATAATAGAAAAAGAAGGCGTTTAACAAGAGGACAAATCAAGAGGACAACCATCCTAGACTATTCTGAGCCAAGTACATTTAATATCGGAATGATGACGGCATCCGATGAATTACTAGTGATATGATCTAAACAGTCTGCTTCTCGCGGTCATATGTACATGAATAGTCTTTCAGTACTTTCTCCCTTCATTTTCACTCATTTCTCTTAATATTTACTACGTATTGATCTCGTTTCTGTAGGAGCATCATACTAACCCGCAGTCTCGGTTCCCCGACATAATTACACAAGTTCCACTAGAGGATGTAAGCTAGTTTAAACGTTTCCATTACACATCTGGGAAAAAATAGCAACAATAATAGAAAAGAGAAGGGGTTCAACAAGAGGAAAGATGAAGAGGTAACCCATCCTTGACTACTCTCAGCCAAGTACATTTAACTTCGGAATGATGACGGGATCTGATGAATTACTAGTGGTATGATCTCAACCGTCCTCTTCTCGCGCTCATATGTACATGAATAGTCATTCACTAATTTCTCCCTTCATTTTAACACATTTCTCTTAATTTTTACTACGTTTTGATCTCGTTTCTCTAGGAGCATCAAAGTAACCCGCAGTCTTGAATCCCCGACATCATTACATAAGTTCGACTAGAGGATGTTCTCTACTTAAATGTTTCCATTACACATCAGGGCAAAAATTGAAATAATAATAGCAAAAAAATGCGTTCAACAAGAGGAAAAATCAAGAGGTCACCCATCCTAGACTATTCGAAGCCAAGTACATTTAACTTCAGAATGATGACGGGATCCGATGAATTACTAGTGGTATGATCTCAACCATCCGCTTCTCGCGGTCATATGTACATGAATGGTCTTTCACTACTTTCTCCCTTCATTTTCACTCATTTCTCTTAATTTTTACTACGTTTTGATCTCGTTTCGTAGGAGTATCATACTAACCCGCGAGTCTCGGTTCCCCGACATCATTACACTAGTTCCACTAGAGGATGTTATCTAGTTAAAACGTTTCCATTACACATCTGGGGAAAAATAGCAACAATAATAGAAAAAGAAGGCGTTTAACAAGAGGACAAATCAAGAGGTCAACCATCCTATACTATTCTGAGCCAAGTACATTTAATCTCGGAATGATGACGGCATCCGATGAATTACTAGTGATATGATCTAAACAGTCTGCTTCTCGCGGTCATATGTACATGAATAGTCTTTCAGTACTTTCTCCCTTCATTTTCACTCATTTCTCTTAATATTTACTACGTATTGATCTCGTTTCTGTAGGAGCATCATACTAACCCGCAGTCTCGGTTCCCCGACATAATTACACAAGTTCCACTAGAGGATGTAATCTAGTTTAAACGTTTCCATTACACATCTGGAAAAAATAGCAACAATAATAGAAAAGAGAAGGGGTTAAACAAGAGGAAAGATCAAGAGGTAACCCATCCTAGACTACTCTCAGCCAAGTACATTTAACTTCAGAATGATGACGGGATCTGATGAATTACTAGTGGTATGATCTCAACCGTCTGCTTCTCGCGCTCATATGTACATGAATAGTCATTCACAACTTTCTCCCTTGCTTTTAACACATTTCTCTTTATTTTTACTACGTATTGATCTCGTTTCTGTAGGAGCATCATACTAACACGCAGTCTCGGTTCCTCGACATAATTACACAAGTTCCACTAGAGGATGTAATCTAGTTTAAACGTTTCCATTACACATCTGGGAAAAAATAGCAACAATAATAGAAAAGAGAAGGGGTTCAACAAGAGGAAAGATCAAGAGGTAACCCATCCTAGACTACTATCAGCCAAGTACATTTAACTTCGGAATGATGACGGGATCTGATGAATTGCTAGTGGTATGATCTCAACCGTCTGCTTCTCGCGCTCATATGTACATGAATAGTCATTCACTACTTTCTCCCTTCATTTTCACTCATTTCTCTTAATTTTTACTAAGATTTGATCTCGTTTCTGTAGGAGCATAAAGCTAACCAGCAGTCTCGGTTCCCGACATCATTACACAAGTTCCACTAGAGGATGTTATCTAGTTAAAACGTTTCCATTACACATCTGGGAAAAAATAGCAACAATAATAGAAAAGAGAAGGGGTTCAACAAGTGGAAAAATCAAGAGGTCACCCATCCTAGACTATTCGAAGCCAAGTACATTTAATATCGGAATGATGACGGGATCCGATGAATTACTAGTAGTATGATCTCAACAGTCTACTTCTCGCGCTCATATGTACATGAATAGTTATTCACTACATTCTCCCTTCATTTTAACACATTTCTCTTAATTTTTACTACGTTTTGATCTCGTTTCTCTAGGAGCATCAAAGTAACCCGCAGTCTTGAATCCCCGACATCATTACATAAGTTCGACTAGAGGATGTTCTCTACTTAATTGTTTCCATTACAAATCAGGGCAAAAATTGAAATAATAATAGCACAAAAATGGGTTCAACAAGAGGAAAAATCAAGAGGTCACCCATCCTAGACTATTCGAAGCCAAGTACATTTAACTTCAGAATGATGACGGGATCCGATGAATTACTAGTGGTATGATCTCAACCATCTGCATCTCACGCTGATATGTACATGAATGGTCTTTCACTACTTTCTCCCTTCATTTTCACTCATTTCTCTTAATTTTTACTATGTTTTGATCTCGTTTCTCTAGGAGCATCGAACTAACCCGCAGTCTTGAATCCCCGACATCATTACATAAGTTCTACTAGAGGATGTTATCTAGTTAACACGATTCCATTACACATCGGGCCAAAAATAGCAACAATAATAGAAAAAAGAAGGGGTTCAACAAGAGGAAAAATCAAGAGGTCACCCATCCTAGACTATTCGAAGCCAAGTACATTTAATATCGGAATGATGATGGGATCCGATGAATTACTAGTGGTATGATCTCAACTATCTGCTTATCGCGCTCATATGTACATGAATGGTCTTTCACTACTTTCTCCCTTCATTTTCACTAATTTCTCTTAATTTTTACTACGTTTTGATCTCATTTCTCTAGAACCATTAAACTAACCCGCAGTCTTGAATACCCAACATCATTACATGAGTTCTACTAGAGGATATTCTCTAGTTAAATTTTCCCATTACACATCAGGGCAAAATTTAAAATAATAATAGAAAAAAGAATGCGTTCAACAAGAGGACAAATAAAGAGGTCACCCATCCTAGACTATTCTCAGCCAAGTATATTTACGTTCGGAATGATGACGGGATCTGATGAATTACTGCTTCTCGTGCTCATATGTATATGAATAGTCTTTCACTAATTTCTCCCTTCATTTTTACTCATTTCTCTTAATTTTTACTATACGTTTTGATCTCGTTTCTGTAGGAGCATCATACTAACCCGCAGTCTCGGTTCCCCGACATCATTACATAAGTTCTACTAGAGGATGTTATCTAGTTAAAACGATTTCATTACACATCGGGCCAAAAATAGCAACAATAATAGAAAAAAGAAGGGGTTCAACAAGAGGACAGATCAAGAGGTCATCCATCCTAGACTACTCTCAGCCAACTACATTTAACTTCAGTATGATAACGGGATCCAATGAATTAGTGGTCGTATGATCTCAAATGACTGCTTCTCGTGCTCATATGTACATGACTAGTCTTTCACTACATTCTCCCTTCATTTTCACTCATTTCTCTTAATTTTTACTACGTTTTGATCTCATTTCTCTAGAACCATTAAACTAACCCGCAGTCTTGAATACCCAACATCATTACATGAGTTCTACTAGAGGATATTCTCTAGTTAAATTTTCCCATTACACATCAGGGCAAAATTTAAAATAATAATAGAAAAAAGAATGCGTTCAACAAGAGGACAAATAAAGAGGTCACCCATCCTAGACTATTCTCAGCCAAGTATATTTACGTTCGGAATGATGACGGGATCTGATGAATTACTGCTTCTCGTGCTCATATGTATATGAATAGTCTTTCACTAATTTCTCCCTTCATTTTTACTCATTTCTCTTAATTTTTACTACGTTTTGATCTCGTTTCTCTAGGAGCATCAAACTAACCCGCAGTCTTGAATCCCCGACAACTTTACATAAGTTCTACTAGAGGATGTTCTCTAGTTCAATGTTTCCATTACACATCAGGGCAAAAATTCAAATTATAATAGAAAAACGAATGTGTTCAACAAGAGGAAAAATCAAGTGGTGACCCATCCTAGACTATTCTAAGCCAAGTACATTTAACTTCATTATGATGACGGGATCCGATGAATTACTAGTGGTATGATCTCAACCATCTGCTTCTCGCGCTCATATGTACATGAATGGTCTTTCACTACTTTCTCCCTTCATTTTCACCGATTTCTCTTAATTTTTACTATACGTTTTGATCTCGTTTCTGTAGGAGCATCATACTAACCCGCAGTCTCGGTTCCCCGACATCACTACACAAGTTCCTCTAGCGGATGTTATCTAGTTAAAACGTTTCCATTACACATCTGGGTAAAAATAGCAACAGTAATAGAAGAGAGAAGGGGTTCAACAAGAGGAAAGATCAAGAGGTCACCCATTCTAGACTACTCTCAACCAAGTACATTTAACTTCGGAATGATGACGGGATCTGATGAATTACTAGTGGTATGATCTCAACCGTCTGCTTCTCGCGCTCATATGTACATGAATGGTCTTTCACTACTTTCTCCCTTCATTTTCACTCATTTCTCTTAATTTTTACGACGTTTTGATCTCATTTCTCTAGAACCATTAAACTAACCCGCGCCTTGAATACCCAACATCATTACATGAGTTCTACTAGAGGATATTCTCTAGTTAAATTTTCCCATTACACATCGGGGCAAAATTTGAAATAATAATAGAAAAAAGAATGCGTTCAACAAGAGGACAAATAAAGAGGTCACCCATCCTAGACTATTCTCGGCCAAGTACATTTACTTTCGGAATGATGACGGGATCCGATGAATTACTAGTGGTATGATCTCAACCGTCTGCTTCTCGTGCTCATATGTACATGAATAGACTTTCACTGCTTTCTCCCTTCATTTTCACTCATTTCTCTTAATTTTTACTACGTTTTGATCTCGTTTCTCTAGGAGCATCAAACTAACCCGCAGTCTTGAATCCCCGACATCATTATATCAGTTCTACTAGAGGATGTTCTCTAGTTAAATGTTTCCATTACACATCAGGGCAAAAATTGAAATAATAATAGAAAAAAGAATGTGTTCAACAAGAGGAAAAATCAAGAGGTCACCCATATTAGACTATTCTAAGCCAAGTACATTTAACTTCAGAATGATGACGGGATCCAATGAATTAGTGGTGGTATGATCTCAACTGTCTGCTTCTCGCGCTCATATGTACATGAATGGTCTTTCACTACTTTCTCCCTTCATTTTCACTGATTTCTCTTAATTTTTACTATACGTTTTGATCTCGTTTCTGTAGGAGCATCATACTAACCCGCAGTCTCGGTTCCCCGACATCATTACATAAGTTCTACTAGAGGATGTTATCTAGTTAAAACGATTTCATTACACATCGGGCCAAAAATAGCAACAATAATAGAAAAAAGAAGGGGTTCAACAAGAGGACAGATCAAGAGGTCATCCATCCTAGACTACTCTCAGCCAACTACATTTAACTTCAGTATGATAACGGGATCCAATGAATTAGTGGTCGTATGATCTCAAATGACTGCTTCTCGTGCTCATATGTACATGACTAGTCTTTCACTACATTCTCCCTTCATTTTCACTCATTTCTCTTAATTTTTACTACGTTTTGATCTCATTTCTCTAGAACCATTAAACTAACCCGCGAGCTTGAATACCCAACATCATTACATGAGTTCTACTAGAGGATATTCTCTAGTTAAATTTTCCCATTACACATCGGGGCAAAATTTAAAATAATAATAGAAAAAAGAATGCGTTCAACAAGAGGACAAATAAAGAGGTCACCCATCCTAGACTATTCTCGGCCAAGTATATTTACGTTCGGAATGATGACGGGATCCGATGAATTACGCTTCTCGTGCTCATATGTATATGAATAGTCTTTCACTAATTTCTCCCTTCATTTTTACTCATTTCTCTTAATTTTTACTACGTTTTGATCTCGTTTCTCTAGGAGCATCAAACTAACCCGCAGTCTTGAATCCCCGACAACTTTACATAAGTTCTACTAGAGGATGTTCTCTAGTTCAATGTTTCCATTACACATCAGGGCAAAAATTCAAATTATAATAGAAAAACGAATGTGTTCAACAAGAGGAAAAATCAAGTGGTGACCCATCCTAGACTATTCTAAGCCAAGTACATTTAACTTCATTATGATGACGGGATCCGATGAATTACTAGTGGTATGATCTCAACCATCTGCTTCTCGCGCTCATATGTACATGAATGGTCTTTCACTACTTTCTCCCTTCATTTTCACCGATTTCTCTTAATTTTTACTATACGTTTTGATCTCGTTTCGTAGGAGCATCATACTAACCCGCGATCTCGGTTCCCCGACATCATTACACAAGTTCCTCTAGCGGATGTTATCTAGTTAAAACGTTTCCATTACACATCCGGGTAAAAATAGCAACAATAATAGAAGAGAGAAGGGGTTCAAGAAGAGGAAAGATCAAGAGGTCACCCATTCTAGACTACTCTCAGCCAAGTACATTTAACTTCGGAATGATGACGGGATCTGATGAATTACTAGTGGTATGATCTCAACCGTCTGCTTCTCGCGCTCATATGTACATGAATGGTCTTTCACTACTTTCTCCCTTCATTTTCACTCATTTCTCTTAATTTTTACTACGTTTTGATCTCATTTCTCTAGAACCATTAAACTAACCCGCAGTCTTGAATACCCAACATCATTACATGAGTTCTAGTAGAGGATATTCTCTAGTTAAATTTTCCCATTACACATCAGGGCAAAATTTGAAATAATAATAGAAAAAAGAATGCGTTCAACAAGAGGACAAATAAAGAGGTCACCCATCCTAGACTATTCTCAGCCAAGTACATTTACTTTCGGAATGATGACGGGATCCGATGAATTACTAGTGGTATGATCTCAACCGTCTGCTTCTCGTGCTCATATGTACATGAATAGAGTTTCACTTTCTCCCTTCTCCTTCATTTTCACTCATTTCTCTTAATTTTTACTACGTTTTGATCTCGTTTCTCTAGCAGCATCAAACTAACCCGCAGTCTTGAATACCCAACATCATTACATGAGTTCTACTAGAGGATATTCTCTAGTTAAATTTTCCCATTACACATCAGGGCAAAATTTAAAATAATAATAGAAAAAAGAATGCGTTCAACAAGAGGACAAATAAAGAGGTCACCCATCCTAGACTATTCTCAGCCAAGTATATTTACATTCGGAATGATGACGGGATCCAATGAATTAGTGGTGGTATGATCTCAACTGTCTGCTTCTCGCGCTCATATGTACATGAATGGTCTTTCACTACTTTCTCCCTTCATTTTCACTGATTTCTCTTAATTTTTACTATACGTTTTGATCTCGTTTCTGTAGGAGCATCATACTAACCCGCGATCTCGGTTCCCCGACATCATTACATAAGTTCTACTAGAGGATGTTATCTAGTTAAAACGATTTCATTACACATCGGGCCAAAAATAGCAACAATAATAGAAAAAGAAGGGGTTCAACAAGAGGACAGATCAAGAGGTCATCCATCCTAGACTACTCTCAGCCAACTACATTTAACTTCAGTATGATAACGGGATCCAATGAATTAGTGGTGGTATGATCTCAAATGACTGCTTCTCGTGCTCATATGTACATGACTAGTCTTTCACTACATTCTCCCTTCATTTTCACTCATTTCTCTTAATTTTTACTACGTTTTGATCTCATTTCTCTAGAACCATTAAACTAACCCGCAGTGTTGAATACCCAATATCATTACATGAGTTCTACTAGAGGATATTCTCTAATTAAATTTTCCCATTACACATCAGGGCAAAATTTAAAATAATAATAGAAAAAAGAATGCGTTCAACAAGAGGACAAATAAAGAGGTCACCCATCCTAGACTATTCTCAGCCAAGTATATTTACGTTCGGAATGATGACGGGATCTGATGAATTACTGCTTCTCGTGCTCATATGTATATGAATAGTCTTTCACTAATTTCTCCCTTCATTTTTACTCATTTCTCTTAATTTTTACTATGTTTTGATCTCGTTTCTCTAGGAGCATCAAACTAACCCGCAGTCTTGAATCCCCGACAACTTTACATAAGTTCTACTAGAGGATGTTCTCTAGTTCAATGTTTCCATTACACATCAGGGCAAAAATTCAAATTATAATAGAAAAACGAATGTGTTCAACAAGAGGAAAAATCAAGTGGTCACCCATCCTAGACTATTCTAAGCCAAGTACATTTAATTTCATTATGATGACGGGATCCGATGAATTACTAGTTGTATGATCTCAACCATCTGCTTCTCGCGCTCATATGTACATGAATGGTCTTTCACTACTTTCTCCCTTCATTTTCACTGTTTTCTCTTAATTTTTACTATACGTTTTGATCTCGTTTCTGTAGGAGCATCATACTAACCCGCGATCTCGGTTCCCCGACATCATTACACAAGTTCCTCTAGCGGATGTTATCTAGTTAAAACGTTTCCATTACACATCCGGGTAAAAATAGCAACAATAATAGAAGAGAGAAGGGGTTCAACAAGAGGAAAGATCAAGAGGTCACCCATTCTAGACTACTCTCGGCCAAGTACATTTAACTTCGGAATGATGACGGGATCTGATGAATTACTAGTGGTATGATCTCAACCGTCTGCTTCTCGCGCTCATATGTACATGAATGGTCTTTCACTACATTCTCCCTTCATTTTCACTCATTTCTCTTAATTTTTACTACGTTTTGATCTCATTTCTCTAGAACCATTAAACTAACCCGCAGTCTTGAATACCCAACATCATTACATGAGTTCTACTAGAGGATATTCTCTAGTTAAATTTTCCCATTACACATCAGGGCAAAATTTAAAATAATAATAGAAAAAAGAATGCGTTCAACAAGAGGACAAATAAAGAGGTCACCCATCCTAGACTATTCTCAGCCAAGTATATTTACGTTCGGAATGATGACGGGATCTGATGAATTACTACTTCTCGTGCTCATATGTATATGAATAGTCTTTCACTAATTTCTCCCTTCATTTTTACTCATTTCTCTTAATTTTTACTACGTTTTGATCTCGTTTCTCTAGGAGCATCAAACTAACCCGCAGTCTTGAATCCCCGACAACTTTACATAAGTTCTACTAGAGGATGTTCTCTAGTTCAATGTTTCCATTACACATCAGGGCAAAAATTCAAATTATAATAGAAAAACGAATGTGTTCAACAAGAGGAAAAATCAAGTGGTCACCCATCCTAGACTATTCTAAGCCAAGTACATTTAACTTCATTATGATGACGGGATCCGATGAATTACTAGTGGTATGATCTCAACCATCTGCTTCTCGCGCTCATATGTACATGAATGGTCTTTCACTACTTTCTCCCTTCATTTTCACTGATTTCTCTTAATTTTTACTATATGTTTTGATCTCGTTTCTGTAGGAGCATCATACTAACCCGCAGTCTTGGTTCCCCGACATCATTACACAAGTTCCTCTAGCGGATGTTATCTAGTTAAAACGTTTCCATTACACATCTGGGTAAAAATAGCAACAATAATAGAAGAGAAAAGGGGTTCAACAAGAGGAAAGATCAAGAGGTCACCCATTCTAGACTACTCTCAGCCAAGTACATTTAACTTCGGAATGATGACGGGATCTGATGAATTACTAGTGGTATGATCTCAACCGTACGCTTCTCGCGCTCATATGTACATGAATGGTCTTTCACTACTTTCTCCCTTCATTTTCACTCATTTCTCTTAATTTTTACTACGTTTTGATCTCATTTCTCTAGAACCATTAAACTAACCCGCGATCTTGAATACCCAACATCATTACATGAGTTCTACTAGAGGATATTCTCTAGTTAAATTTTCCCATTACACATCAGGGCAAAATTTGAAATAATAATAGAAAAAAGAATGCGTTCAACAAGAGGACAAATAAAGAGGTCACCCATCCTAGACTATTCTCAGCCAAGTACATTTACTTTCGGAATGATGACGGGATCCGATGAATTACTAGTGGTATGATCTCAACCGTCTGCTTCTCGTGCTCATATGTACATGAATAGAGTTTCACTGCTTTCTCCCTTCATTTTCACTCATTTCTCTTAATTTTTACTACGTTTTGATCTCGTTTCTCTAGCAGCATCAAACTAACCCGCAGTCTTGAATACCCAACATCATTACATGAGTTCTACTAGAGGATATTCTCTAGTTAAATTTTCCCATTACACATCAGGGCAAAATTTAAAATAATAATAGAAAAAAGAATGCGTTCAACAATAGGACAAATAAAGAGGTCACCCATCCTAGACTATTCTCAGCCAAGTATATTTACATTCGGAATGATGACGGGATCTGATGAATTACTGCTTCTCGTGCTCATATGTATATGAATAGTCTTTCACTAATTTCTCCCTTCATTTTTACTCATTTCTCTTAATTTTTACTACGTTTTGATCTCGTTTCTCTAGGAGCATCAAACTAACCCGCTTGATCTTGAATCCCCGACAACTTTACATAAGTTCTACTAGAGGATGTTCTCTAGTTCAATGTTTCAATTACACATCAGGGCAAAAATTCAAATTATAATAGAAAAAAGAATGTGTTCAACAAGAGGAAATCAAGTGGTCACCCATCCTAAATTATTCTAAGCCAAGTACATTTAACTTCATTATGATGACGGGATCCGATGAATTACTAGTAGTATGATCTCAACCATCTGCTTCTCGCGCTCATATATACATGAATGGTCTTTCACTACTTTCTCCCTTCATTTTCACTGATTTCTCTTAATTTTTACTATACGTTTTGATCTCGTTTCTGTAGGAACATCATACTAACCCGCAGTCTCGGTTCCCCGACATCATTACACAAGTTCCTCTAGCAGATGTTATCTAGTTAAAACGTTTCCATTACACATCTGGGTAAAAATAGCAACAATAATAGAATAGAGAAGGGGTTCAACAAGAGGAAAGATCAAGAGGTCACCCATTCTAGACTACTCTCAGCCAAGTACATTTAACTTCGGAATGATGACGGGATCTGATGAATTACTAGTGGTATGATCTCAACGATACCGCTTCTCGCGCTCATATGTACATGAATGGTCTTTCACTACTTTCTCCCTTCATTTTCACTCATTTCTCTTAATTTTTACTACGTTTTGATGTCGTTTCTCTAGGAGCATCAAACTAACCCGCAGTCTTGAATCCCCGACATCATTACATAAGTTCTACTAGAGGATGTTCTCTAGTTAAATGTTTCCATTCCAAATCAGGGCAAAAATTGAAATAATAATAGAAAGGAGAATGCGTTCAACAAGAGGATAAATCAAGAGGTCACCCATATTACACTATTCTAAGCCAAGTACATTTAAATTCAGAATGATGACGGGATCCAATGAATTAGTGGGGGTATGATCTCAACCGTCTGCTTCTCGTGCTCATATGTACATGAATAGTCTTTCACTACCTTCTCCCTTCATTTTCACTCATTTCTCTTAATTCTTACAACGTTTTGATCTCGTTTCGGTAGGAGCATAAAACTAACCCGCAGTCTCGGTTCCCCGACATCATTACATAAGGTCTACTAGAGGATGTTATCTAGTTAAAACGATTTCATTACACATCGGGCCAAAAATAGCAACAATAATAGAAAAAAGAAGGGGTTCAACAAGAGGACAGATCAAGAGGTCATCCATCCTAGACTACTCTCAACCAACTACATTTAACTTCAGTATGATGACGGGATCCAATGAATTAGTGGTGGTATGATCTCAAATGACTGCTTCTCAAGCTTATATGTACATGACTAGTCTTTCACTAATTTCTCCCTTCATTTTTACTCATTTCTCTTAATTTTTACTACGTTTTGATCTCGTTTCTCTAGGAGCATCAAACTAACCCGCAGTCTTGAATCCCCAACAACTTTACATAAGTTCTACTAGAGGATGTTCTCTAGTTCAATGTTTCCATTACACATCAGGGCAAAAATTCAAATTATAATAGAAAAACGAATGTGTTCAACAAGAGGAAAAATCAAGTGGTCACCCATCCTAGACTATTCTAAGCCAAGTACATTTAACTTCATTATGATGACGGGATCCGATGAATTACTAGTGGTATGATCTCAACCATCTGCTTCTCGCGCTCATATGTACATGAATGGTCTTTCACTACTTTTTCCCTTCATTTTCACTGATTTCTCTTAATTTTTACTATACGTTTTGATCTCGTTTCTGTAGGAGCATCATACTAACCCGCGATCTCGGTTCCCCGACATCATTACACAAGTTCCTCTAGCGGATGTTATCTAGTTAAAACGTTTCCATTACACATCTGGGTAAAAATAGCAACAATAATAGAAGAGAGAAGGGGTTCAACAAGAGGAAAGATCAAGAGGTCACCCATTCTAGACTACTCTCAGCCAAGTACATTTAACTTCGGAATGATGATGGGATCTGATGAACTACTAGTGGTATGATCTCAACCGTCTTCTTCTCGCGCTCATATGTACATGAATGGTCTTTCACTACTTTCTCCCTTCATTTTCACTCATTTTTCTTATTTTTACTACGTATTGATCTCGTTTCTGTACGAGCATCATACTAACCCGCAGTATCGGTTCACCGACATAATTACACAAATTCCATAAAGGATGTTATCTAGTTAAAACGTTTCCATTACACATCTGGGCAAAAATAGCAACAATAATAGAAAAGAGAAGGGGTTCAACAAGAGTAAAGATCAAGAGGTCACCCATCCTAGACAACTCTCAGCCAAGTACATTTAACTTAAGAAATATGACGGGATCCGATGAATTACTCGTGGTATGATCTCAACCATCTGCTTCTCACGATCATATGTACATGAATGGTCTTTCACTACTTTCTCCCTTCATTTTCACTCGGTTCTCTTAATTTTTAGTACATTTTGATCTCGTTTCTCTAGGAGCATCGAACTAACCCGCAGTCTTGAATCGCCGACATCATTACATAAGTTCTACTAGAGGATGTTCTCTAGTTCAATGTTTCCATTACACATCAGGGCAAAAATTCAAATTATAATAGAAAAACGAATGTGTTCAACAAGAGGAAAAATCAAGTGGTCACCCATCCTAGACTATTCTAAGCCAAGTACATTTAACTTCATTATGATGACGGGATCCGATGAATTACTAGTGGTATGATCTCAACCATCTGCTTCTCGCGCTCATATGTACATGAATGGTCTTTCACTACTTTCTCCCTTCATTTTCACTGATTTCTCTTAATTTTTACTATACGTTTTGATCTTGTTTCTGTAGGAGCATCATACTAACCCGCAGTCTCGGTTCCCCGACATCATTACACAAGTTCGTCTAGCGGATGTTATCTAGTTAAAACGTTTCCATTACACATCTGGGTAAAAATAGCAACAATAATAGAAGAGAGAAGGGGTTCAACAAGAGGAAAGATCAAGAGGTCACCCATTCTAGACTACTCTCAGCCAAGTACATTTAACTTCGGAATGATGACGGGATCTGCTGAATTACTAGTGGTATGATCTCAACCGTCTGCTTCTCGCGCTCATATGTACATGAATGGTCTTTCACTACTTTCTCCCTTCATTTTCACTCATTTCTCTTAATTTTTACTACGTTTTGATCTCATTTCTCTAGAACCATTAAACTAACCCGCGAGTCTTGAATACCCAACATCATTACATGAGTTCTACTAGAGGATATTCTCTAGTTAAATTTTCCCATTACACATCAGGGCAAAATTTAAAATAATAATAGAAAAAAGAATGCGTTCAACAAGAGGACAAATAAAGAGGTCACCCATCCTAGACTATTCTTAGCCAAGTATATTTACGTTCGGAATGATGACGGGATCTGATGAATTACTGCTTCTCGTGCTCATATGTATATGAATAGTCTTTCACTAATTTCTCCCTTCATTTTTACTCATTTCTCTTAATTTTTACTACGTTTTGATCTCGTTTCTCTAGGAGCATCAAACTAACCCGCAGTCTTGAATCACCGACAACTTTACATAAGTTCTACTAGAGGATGTTCTCTAGTTCAATGTTTCCATTACACATCAGGGCAAAAATTCAAATTATAATAGAAAAAAGAATGTGTTCAACAAGAGGAAAAATCAAGTGGTCACCCATCCTAGACTATTCTAAGCCAAGTACATTTAACTTCATTATGATGACGGGATCCGATGAATTACTAGTGGTATAATCTCAACCATCTGCTTCTCGCGCTCATATATACATGAATGGTCTTTCACTACTTTCTCCCTTCATTTTCACTGATTTCTCTTAATTTTTACTATACGTTTTGATCTCGTTTCTGTAGGAGCATCATACTAACCCGCAGTCTCGGTTCCCCGACATCATTACACAAGTTCCTCTAGCGGATGTTATCTAGTTAAAACGTTTCCATTACACATCTGGGTAAAAATAGCAACAATAATAGAAGAGAGAAGGGGTTCAAGAAGAGGAAAGATCAAGAGGTCACCCATTCTAGACTACTCTCAGCCAAGTACATTTAACTTCGGAATGATGACGGGATCTGATGAACTACTAGTGGTATGATCTCAACCGTCTTCTTCTCGCGCTCATATGTACATGAATGGTCTTTCACTACTTTCTCCCTTCATTTTCACTCATTTTTCTTATTTTTACTACGTATTGATCTCGTTTCTGTACGAGCATCATACTAACCCGCGATATCGGTTCACCGACATAATTACACAAATTCCATAAAGGATGTTATCTAGTTAAAACGTTTCCATTACACATCTGGGCAAAAATAGCAACAATAATAGAAAAGAGAAGGGGTTCAACAAGAGTAAAGATCAAGAGGTCACCCATCCTAGACAACTCTCAGCCAAGTACATTTAACTTAAGAAATATGACGGGATCCGATGAATTACTCGTGGTATGATCTCAACCATCTGCTTCTCACGATCATATGTACATGAATGGTCTTTCACTACTTTCTCCCTTCATTTTCACTCAGTTCTCTTAATTTTTAGTACATTTTGATCTCGTTTCTCTAGGAGCATCGAACTAACCCGCAGTCTTGAATCGCCGACATCATTACATAAGTTCTACTAGAGGATGTTCTCTAGTTCAATGTTTCCATTACACATCAGGGCAAAAATTCAAATTATAATAGAAAAACGAATGTGTTCAACAAGAGGAAAAATCAAGTGGTCACCCATCCTAGACTATTCTAAGCCAAGTACATTTAACTTCATTATGATGACGGGATCCGATGAATTAATAGTGGTATGATCTCAACCATCTGCTTCTCGCGCTCAAATGTACATGAATGGTCTTTCACTACTTTCTCCCTTCATTTTCACTGATTTCTCTTAATTTTTACTATACGTTTTGATCTCGTTTCTGTAGGAGCATCATACTAACCCGCAGTCTCGGTTCCCCGACATCATTACACAAGTTCGTCTAGCGGATGTTATCTAGTTAAAACGTTTCCATTACACATCCGGGTAAAAATAGCAACAATAATAGAAGAGAGAAGGGGTTCAACAAGAGGAAAGATCAAGAGGTCACCCATTCTAGACTACTCTCAGCCAAGTACATTTAACTTCGGAATGATGACGGGATCTGCTGAATTACTAGTGGTATGATCTCAACCGTCTGCTTCTCGCGCTCATATGTACATGAATGGTCTTTCACTACTTTCTCCCTTCATTTTCACTCATTTCTCTTAATTTTTACTACGTTTTGATCTCATTTCTCTAGAACCATTAAACTAACCCGCAGTCTTGAATACCCAACATCATTACATGAGTTCTACTAGAGGATATTCTCTAGTTAAATTTTCCCATTACACATCAGGGCAAAATTTAAAATAATAATAGAAAAAAGAATGCGTTCAACAAGAGGACAAATAAAGAGGTCACCCATCCTAGACTATTCTTAGCCAAGTATATTTACGTTCGGAATGATGACGGGATCGATGAATTACTGTCTTCTCGTGCTCATATGTATATGAATAGTCTTTCACTAATTTCTCCCTTCATTTTTACTCATTTCTCTTAATTTTTACTACGTTTTGATCTCGTTTCTCTAGGAGCATCAAACTAACCCGCAGTCTTGAATCCCCGACAACTTTACATAAGTTCTACTAGAGGATGTTCTCTAGTTCAATGTTTCCATTACACATCAGGGCAAAAATTCAAATTATAATAGAAAAAAGAATGTGTTCAACAAGAGGAAAAATCAAGTGGTCACCCATCCTAGACTATTCTAAGCCAAGTACATTTAACTTCATTATGATGACGGGATCCGATGAATTACTAGTGGTATAATCTCAACCATCTGCTTCTCGCGCTCATATATACATGAATGGTCTTTCACTACTTTCTCCCTTCATTTTCACTGATTTCTCTTAATTTTTACTATACGTTTTGATCTCGTTTCTGTAGGAGCATCATACTAACCCGCGATCTCGGTTCCCCGACATCATTACACAAGTTCCTCTAGCGGATGTTATCTAGTTAAAACGTTTCCATTACACATCCGGGTAAAAATAGCAACAATAATAGAAGAGAGAAGGGGTTCAACAAGAGGAAAGATCAAGAGGTCACCCATTCTAGACTACTCTCAGCCAAGTACATTTAACTTCGGAATGATGACGGGATCTGATGAATTACTAGTGGTATGATCTCAACCGCCTGCTTCTCGCGCTCATATGTACATGAATGGTCTTTCACTACTTTCTCCCTTCATTTTCACTCATTTCTCTTAATTTTTACTACGTTTTGATCTCATTTCTCTAGAACCATTAAACTAACCCGCAGTCTTGAATCCCCGACATCATTACATAAGTTCTACTAGAGGATATTCTCTAGTTAAATTTTCCCACTACACATAAGGGCAAAATTTAAAATAATAATAGAAAAAAGAATGCGTTCAACAAGAGGACAAATAAAGAGGTCACCCATCCTAGACTATTCTCAGCCAAGTATATTTACGTTCGGAATGATGACGGGATCTGATGAATTACGCTTCTCGTGCTCATATGTATATGAATAGTCTTTCACTAATTTCTCCCTTCATTTTTACTCATTTCTCTTAATTTTTACTACGTTTTGATCTCGTTTCTCTAGGAGCATCAAACTAACCCGCAGTCTTGAATCCCCGACAACTTTACATAAGTTCTACTAGAGGATGTTCTCTAGTTCAATGTTTCCATTACACATCAGGGCAAAAATTCAAATTATAATAGAAAAAAGAATGTGTTCAACAAGAGGAAATCAAGTGGTCACCCATCCTAGACTATTCTAAGCCAAGTACATTTAACTTCATTATGATGATGGGATCCGATGAATTACTAGTGGTATGATCTCAACCACCTGCTTCTCGCGCTCATATATACATGAATGGTCTTTCACTACTTTCTCCCTTTATTTTCACTGATTTCTCTTAATTTTTACTATACGTTTTGATCTCGTTTCTGTAGGAGCATCATACTAACCCGCGCCTCGGTTCCCCGACATCATTACACAAGTTCCTCTAGCGGATGTTATCTAGTTAAAACGTTTCCATTACACATCTGGGTAAAAATAGCAACAATAATAGAAGAGAGAAGGGGTTCAACAAGAGGAAAGATCAAGAGGTCACCCATTGTAGACTACTCTCAGCCAAGTACATTTAACTTCGGAATGATGACGGGATCTGATGAATTACTAGTGGTATGATCTCAACCGTCTGCTTCTCGCGCTCATATGTACATGAATGGTCTTTAACTACTTTCTCCCTTCATTTTCACTCATTTCTCTTAATTTTTACTACGTTTTGATGTCGTTTCTCTAGGAGCATCAAACTAACCCGCAGACTTGAATCCCCGACATCATTACATAAGTTCTAGTAGAGGATGTTCTCTAGTTAAATGTTTCCATTACACATCAGGGCAAAAATTGAAATAATAATAGAAAGGAGAATGCGTTCAACAAGAGGATAAATAAAGAGGTCACCCATATTACACTATTCTAAACCAAGTACATTTAACTTCAGAATGATGACGGGATCCAATGAATTAGTGGTGGTATGATCTCAACCGTCTGCTTCTCGTGCTCATATGTACATGAATAGTCTTTCACTACTTTCTCCCTTCATTTTCACTCATTTCTCTTAATTCTTACAACGTTTTGATCTCGTTTCGGTAGGAGCATAAAACTAACCCGCAGCTCGGTTCCCCGACATCATTACATAAGGACTACTAGAGGATGTTATCTAGTTAAAACGATTTCATTACACATCGGGCCAAAAATAGCAACAATAATAGAAAAAGAAGGGGTTCAACAAGAGGACGGATCAAGAGGTCATCCATCCTAGACTACTCTCGGCCAACTACATTTAACTTCGGTATGATGACGGGATCCAATGAATTAGTGGTGGTATGATCTCAAATGATCGCTTCTCGTGCTCATATGTACATGACTAGTCTTTCACTACATTATCCCTTCATTTTCACTCATTTCTCTTAATTTTTACTACGTTTTGATCTCATTTCTCTAGAACCATTCAACTAACCCGCAGTCTTGAATACCCAACATCATTACATGAGTTCTACTAGAGGATATTCTCTAGTTAAATTTTCCCATTACACATCGGGGCAAAATTTAAAATAATAATAGAAAAAAGAATGCGTTCAACAAGAGGACAAATAAAGAGGTCACCCATCCTAGACTATTCTCAGCCAAGTATATTTACGTTCGGAATGATGACGGGATCCGATGAATTACTGCTTCTCGTGCTCATATGTACATGAAAAGTCTTTCACTAATTTCTCCCTTCATTTTTACTCATTTCTCTTAATTTTTACTACGTTTTGATATCGTTTCTCTAGGAGCATCAAACTAACCCGCGATGAATCCCCAACAACTTTACATAAGTTCTACTAGAGGATGTTCTCTAGTTCAATGTTTCCATTACACATCGTAGGCAAAAATTCAAATTATAATAGAAAAAAGAATGTGTCCAACAAAAGGAAAAATCAAGTGGTCACCCATCCTAGACTATTCTAAGCCAAGTACATTTAACTTCATTATGATGACGGGATCCGATGAATTACTAGTGGTATGATCTCAACCATCCGCTTCTCGCTCATATATACATGAATGGTCTTTCACTACTTTCTCCCTTCATTTTCACTGATTTCTCTTAATTTTTACTATACGTTTTGATCTCGTTTCGTAGGAGCATCATACTAACCCGTTAGCCTGCTCCCCCGACATCATTACACAAGTTCCTTTTAAGCAGATGTTATCTAGTTAAAACGTTTCTATTACACATCCGGGTAAAAATAGCAACAATAATAGAAGAGAGAAGGGGTTCAACAAGAGGAAAGATCAAGAGGTCACCCATTCTAGACTACTCTCGCCCAAGTACATTTAACTTCGGAATGATGACGGGATATGATGAATTACTAGTGGTATGATCTCAACCGACCGCCTTCGCGCTCATATGTACATGAATGGTCTTTCACTACTTTCTCCCTTCATTTTCACTCATTTCTCTTAATTTTTACTACGTTTTGATGTCGTTTCTCTAGAGCATCAAACTAACCCACGCCTTGAATCCCCGACATCATTACATAAGTTCTACTAGAGGATGTTCTCTAGTTAAATGTTTCCATTACACATCGGGGCAAAAATTGAAATAATAATAGAAAGGAGAATGCGTTCAACAAGAGGATAAATCAAGAGGTCACCCATATTACACTATTCTAAGCCAAGTACATTTAACTTCGAATGATGACGGGATCCAATGAATTAGTGGTGGTATGATCTCAACCGTCCGCTTCTCGTGCTCATATGTACATGAATAGTCTTTCACTACCTTCTCCCTTCATTTTTACTCATTTCTCTTAATTCTTACAACGTTTTGATCTCGTTTCGGTAGGAGCATAAAACTAACCCGCAGTTTCGGTTCCCCGACATCATTACATAAGGTCTACTAGAGGATGTTATCTAGTTAAAACGATTTCATTACACATCGGGCAAAAAATAGCAACAATAATAGAAAAAAGAAGGGGGTTCAACAAGAGGACGGCATCAAGAGGTCATCCATCCTAGACTACTCTCGCCAACTACATTTAACTTCGCTATGATGACGGGATCCAATGAATTAGTGGTGGTATGATCTCAAATGACTGCTTCTCAAGCTCATATGTACATGACTAGTCTTTCACTACATTCTCCCTTCATTTTCACTCATTTCTCTTAATTTTTACTACGTTTTGATCTCATTTCTCTAGAACCATTAAACTAACCCGCGATCTTGAATACCCAACATCATTACATGAGTTCTCTAGAGGATATTCTCTAGTTAAAATTTCCCATTACACATCAGGGCAAGATTTAAAATAATAATAGAAAAAAGAATGCGTTCAACAAGAGGACAAATAAAGAGGTCACCCATCCTAGACTATTCTCAGCCAAGTATATTTACTTTCGGAATGATGACGGGATCCGATGAATTACTGGTCTTCTCGTGCTCATATGTACATGAAAAGTCTTTCACTAATTTCTCCCTTCATTTTTACTCATTTCTCTTAATTTTTACTACGTTTTGATATGGTTTCTCTAGGAGCATCAAACTAACCCGCAATCTCTGAATCCCCAACAACTTTACATAAGTTCTACTAGAGGATGTTCTCTAGTTCAATGTTTCCATTACATATCAGGGCAAAAATTCAAATTATAATAGAAAAAAGAATGTGTCCAACAAAAGGAAAAATCAAGTGGTCACCCATCCTAGACTATTCTAAGCCAAGTACATTTAACTTCGGAATGATGACGGGATCTTATGAACTACTAGTGGTATGATCTCAACCGTCCGCTTCTCGCTCATATGTACATGAATGGTCTTTCACTACTTTCTCCCTTCATTTTCACTCATTTTTCTTATTTTTTACTACGTATTGATCTCGTTTTTGTACGAGCATCATACTAACCCGTATCGGTTCACCGACATAATTACACAAATTCCATAAAGGATGTTATCTAGTTAAAACGTTTCCATTACACATCTGGGCAAAAATAGCAACAATAATAGAAAAGAGAAGGGGTTCAACAAGAGTAAAGATCAAGAGGTCACCCATCCTAGACTACTCTCAGCCAAGTACATTTAACGTAAGAAATATGATGGGATCCGATGAATTACTCGTGGTATGATCTCAACCATGCACGCTTCTCATGATCATATGTACATGAATGGTCTTTCACTACTTTCTCCCTTCATTTTTCACTCAGTTCTCTTAATTTTTACTACATTTTGATCTCGTTTCTGCGGGAGCATCAAACTAACCCTCGAGCTTGAATCCCCGACAACTTTACATAAGTTCTACTAGAGGATGTTATTTAGTTAAAACGATTCCATTACACATCGGGCCAAAAATAGCAACAATAATAGAAAAAAGAAGGGGATCAACAAGAGGAAAGATCAAGAGGTCATCCGTCCTAGACTACTCTCAGCCAAGTACATTTAATATCAGAATGATGACGGGATCCGATGAATTAGTGGTGCTATGATCTCAAATGTCGTGCTTCTCGCGCTCATATGTACATGAATGGTCTTTCACTACTTTCTCCCTCCATTTTCACTCATTTCTATGAATTTTTACTACGTTTTGATCTCGTTTCTGTAGGAGCATCATACTAACCCGCAGTCTCGGTTTCCCGACATCATTACACAAGTTCCACTAGAGGATGTTACTAGTTAAAACGTTTCCATTACACATCTGGGAAAAAATAGCAACAGTAATAGAAAAAAGAAGGCGTTCAACAAGAGGAAAAATCAAGAGGTCACCCATCCTAGAATATTCTGAGCTAAGTAAATTTAATATCGGAATGATGACGGGATCCGGTGAATTACTAGTGGCATGATCTCAACCGTATGCTTCTCGCGCTCATATGTACATGAATAGTCTTTCACTACTTTCTCCCTTCATTTTCACTCATTTCTCTTAATTTTTACTACGTTTTGATCTCGTTTCGGTAGGAGCATAAAACTAACCCGCAGTCTTGAATCCCCGACATCATTACATTATACATCAGGGAAAAAATTGAAATAATAATAGAAAAAAGAATGTGTTCAACAAGAGGAAAAATCAAGAGGTCACCCATCCTAGACTATTTTAAGCCAAGTACATTTAACTTCGAATGATGACGAGATCCGATGAATAACTAGTGGTATGATCTCAACCATCTGCTTCTCGCGCTCATATGTACATGAATGGTCTTTCACTACTTTCTCCCTTCATTTTCACTGATTTCTCTTAATTTTTACTACGTTTTGATCTCGTTTCTGTAGGAGCATCATACTAACCCGCAGTCTCGGTTCCCCGACATCATTACACAAGTTCCACTAGAGGATGTGATCTAGTTAAAACGTTTCCATTACACATCTGGGCAAAATAGCAACAATAATAGAAAAAGAAGGCGTTGAACAAGAGGACAAATCAAGAGGTCACCTATCCTAGACTATTCTGAGCCAAGTACATTTAATATCGTAATGATGACGGAATTTGATGAATTACTAGTGATATGATCTCAACCGTCTGCTTCTCGAGCTCATATGTACATGAATGGTCTTTCACTACTTTCTCCCTTCATTTTCACTCATTTCTCTTAACCTTTAATACGTTTTGATCTCGTTTCTATAGGAGCATCATACTAACCCGCAGTCTCGGTTCCCCGACATCATTACACAAGATCCAATAGCGGATGTTATCTAGTTAAACCGTTTCCATTACACATCTGGAGCAAATTAGCAAAAATAATAGAAAAAAAGGTGTTCAACAAGAGGAAAAATCAAGAGGTCACCCATCCTAGACTATTCTGAGCCAAGTACATTACATATCATAATGATGACGGAATCCAATGAATTACTAGTGATATGATCTCAACCGTCTGCTTCTCGCGCTCATATGTACATGAATAGTCTTTCACTACTTTCTCCCTTCATTTTCACTCATTTCTCGTTAATTTTTACTACGTTTTGATCTCGTTTCTCTAGGAGCATCAAACTATCCCGCAGTCTTGAATCCCCGACATCATTACATAAGTTCTACTAGAGGATGTTCTCTAGTTAAATGTTTCCATTACACATCAGGGCAAAAATTGAAATAATAAAATAAAAAAGAATGCGTTCAACAAGAGGAAAAATGAAGAGGTCACCCATCCTAGACTATTCTAAGCCAAGTACATTTAACTTCGAATGATGACGGGATCCGATGAATCACTAGTGGTATGATCTCAACCATCCGCTTCTCGCTCATATGTACATGAATGGTCTTTCACTACTTTCTCCCTTCATTTTCACTCATTTTTCTTAATTGGTACTACGTTTTGATCTCATTTCTCTAGGAGCATCAAACTATCCCGTAGTCTTGAATCCCCGACATCATTACATAAGTTCTACTAGAGGATGTTCTCTAGTTAAATGTTTCCATTACACATCAGGGCAAAAATTGAAATAATAAAAGAAAAAACAATGCGTTCAACAAGAGGAAAATGAAGAGGTCACCCATCCTAGACTATTCTAAGCCAAGTACATTTAATTTCGAATGATGACGGGATCCGATGAATTACTAGTGGTATGATCTCAACCATCTGCTTCTCGCGCTCATATGTACATGAATGGTCTTTCACTACTTTCTCCATTCATTTTCACTCATTTCTCTTAACTTTTAATATGTTTTGATCTCGTTTCTGTAGGAGCATCATACTAACCCGCGATCTCGGTTCCCCGACATCATTACACAAGATCCAATAGAGGATGTTATCTAGTTAAAACGTTTCCATTACACATCCGGAGCAAATTAGCAAAAATAATAGAAAAAAAAGGTGTTCAACAAGAGGACAAATCAAGAGGTCACCCATCCTAGACTATTCTGAGCCAAGTACATTAAATATCATAATGATGACGGAATCCAATGAATTACTAGTGATATGATCTCAACCGTCTGCTTCTCGCGCTCATATGTACATGAATGGTCTTTCACTACTTTCTCCCTTCATTTTCACTCATTTTTCTTAATTTTTACTACGTTTTTATCTCATTTCTCTAGGAGCATCCAACTGTCCCGTAGTCTTGAATCCCCGACATCATTACATAAGTTCTACTAAAGGATGTTCTCTAGTTAAATGTTTCCGTTACACATCAGGGCAAAAATTGAAATAATAAAAGAAAAAACAATGCGTTCAACAAGAGGAAAAATGAAGAGGTCACCCATCCTAGACTATTCTAAGCCAAGTACATTTAACTTCAGAATGATGACGGGATCCGATGAATTACTAGTGGTATGATCTCAACCATCTACTTCTCGCGCTCATATGTACATGAATGGTCTTTCACTACTTTCTCCCTTCATTTTCACTCATTTCTCTTAACTTTTACTACGTTTTGATCTCGTTTCTGTAGGAGCATCATACTAACCCGCAGTCTCGGTTCCCCGACATCATTACACAAGATCCAATAGAGGATGTTATCTAGTTAAAACGTTTCCATTACACATCTGGAGCAAATTAGCAAAAATAATAGAAAAAAAAGGTGTTCAACAAGAGGACAAATCAAGAGGTCACCCATCCTAGACTATTCTGAGCCAAGTACATTAAATATCATAATGATGACGAAATCCAATGAATTACTAGTGATATGATCTCAACCGTCTGCTTCTCGCGCTCATATGTACATGAATAGTCTTTCACTACTTTCTCCCTTCATTTTCACTCATTTCTCGTTAATTTTTACTACGTTTTGATCTCGTTTCTCTAGGAGCATCAAACTATCCCGCAGTCTTGAATCCCCGACATCATTACATAAGTTCTACTAGAGGATGTTCTCTAGTTAAATGTTTCCATTACACATCGTGGCGAAAATTGAAATAATAAAAGAAAAAAGAATGCGTTCAACAAGAGGAAAAATGAAGAGGTCACCCATCCTAGACTATTCTAAGCCAAGTACATTTAACTTCAAAATGATGACGGGATCCGATGAATTACTAGTGGTATGATCTCAACCATCTGCTTCTCGCGCTCATACGTACATGAATGGTCTTTCACTACTTTCTCCCTTCATTTTCACTCATTTCTCTTAACTTTTACTACGTTTTGATCTCGTTTCTGTAGGAGCATCATACTAACCCGCAGTCTCGGTTCCCCGACATCATTACACAAGATCCAATAGAGGATGTTATCTAGTTAAAACGTTTCCATTACACATCTGGAGCAAATTAGCAAAAATAATAGAAAAAAAGGTGTTCAACAAGAGGACAAATCAAGAGGTCACCCATCCTAGACTATTCTGAGCCAAGTACATTAAATATCATAATGATGACGGAATCCAATGAATTACTAGTGATATGATATCAACCGTCTGCTTCTCGCGCTCATAGTACATGAATAGTCTTTTACTAATTTCTACCTTCATTTTCACTCATTTCTGTTAATTTTTACTACGTTTTGATCTCGTTTCTCTAAGAGCATCAAACTATCCCGCAGTCTTGAATCCCCGACATCATTACATAAGTTCTACTAGAGGATGATCTCTAGTTAACTGTTTCCATTACACATCAGTGCGAAAATTGAAATAATAAAAGAAAAAAGAATGCGTTCAACAAGAGGAAAAATGAAGAGGTCACCCATCCTAGACTATTCTAAGCCAAGTACATTTAACTTTAGAATGATGACGGGATCCGATGAATTACTAGTGGTATGATCTCAACCATCTGCTTCTCGCGCTCATATGTACATGAATGGTCTTTCACTACTTTCTCCCTTCATTTTCACTCATTTCTCTTAATTTTTACTACGTTTTGATCTCATTTCTCTAGGAGCATCAAACTATCCCGTAGTCTTGAATCCCCGACATCATTACATAAGTTCTACTAGAGGATGTTCTCTAGTTAAATGTTTCCATTACACATCGTGTGGCGAAAATTGAAATAATAAAAGAAAAAAGAATGCGTTCAACAAGAGGAAAAATGAAGAGGTCACCCATCCTAGACTATTCTAAGCCAAGTACATTTAACTTCGAATGATGACGGGATCCGATGAATTACTAGTGGGATGATCTCAACCATCTGCTTCTCGCGCTCATATGTACATGAATGGTCTTTCACTACTTTCTCCCTTCATTTTCACTCATTTTTCTTAATTTTTACTACGTTTTGATCTCATTTCTCTAGGAGCATCAAACTATCCCGTAGTCTTTAATCCCCGACATCATTACATAAGTTCTACTAGAGGATGTTCTCTAGTTAAATGTTTCCATTACACATCAGGGCAAAAATTGAAATAATAAAAGAAAAAACAATGCGTTCAACAAGAGGAAAATGAAGAGGTCACCCATCCTAGACTATTCTAAGCCAAGTACATTTAACTTCCTAATGATGACGGGATCCGATGAATTACTAGTGGGTATGATCTCAACCATCCGTCTTCGCGCTCATATGTACATGAATGGTCTTTCACTACTTTCTCCCTTCATTTTCACTCATTTCTCTTA